>CM055729.1:9722029-9724529 GCA_029465975.1 Dallia pectoralis | reverse complement strand
AAAGCCTTTAAAATTGAAATAAAACCGAGTAAAGGAAGGTCTGATCGTCCTGCAGACAAGAGACAAACGGAGAAGGAAATAAATGCTCAGTTTTTATAACTGTTTCTCGGGCCACAATCCTTCCCTTTCTGGTTCACTCCATCTGTCTACTTTTCATCAGTTAATTTGACTCCCCATTGCACAAACTAATTGTCAGCAAAGACACAAAAACAGGAATGGAGAACAGACATGGTGAACAGAGCAAAATACATTGTGGCTGTTGAGGCGAGGACAATAAAAGGCCTTAGAAAGCCGTGACCACGATGCTACTGGTAATTGCATTGAGAGAGGACAATCACAGAACAATGCTCTGCTGTACTGGCACCCTATGCCAACCTGTTGGGTCCAGGTCACGCCTGGGTTTAACATCTACCTTATGCCAACGTATTTCAACCCTCGACCCAATGCCAACCTGTTGGGTCCAGGTCACGCCTGGGTTTAACATCTACCTTATGCCAACGTATTTCAACCCTCGACCCAATGCCAACCTGTTTGGTCCAGGTCACGCCTGGGTCTAACATCCACCTTGTGCCAACGTATTTCAACCCTCGACCCAATGCCAACCTGTTTGGTCCAGGTCACGCCTGGGTCTAACATCCACCTTGTGCCAACGTATTTCAACCCTCGACCCAATGCCAACCTGTTGGGTCCAGGTCACGCCTGGGTTTAACATCTACCTTATGCCAACGTATTTCAACCCTCGACCCAATGCCAACCTGTTGGGTCCAGGTCACGCCTGGGTTTAACATCTACCTTATGCCAACGTATTTCAACCCTCGACCCAATGCCAACCTGTTGGGTCCAGGTCACGCCTGGGTCTAACATCCACCTTGTGCCAACGTATTTCAACCCTCGACCCAATGCCAACCTGTTTGGTCCAGGTCACGCCTGGGTCTAACATCCACCTTGTGCCAACGTATTTCAACCCTCCACCATCTGGCTGCCTGTTTGGTCCAGGTCACGCCTGGGTCTAACATCCACCTTGTGCCAACGTATTTCAACCCTCCACCATCTGGCTGCCTGTTTGGTCCAGGTCACGCCTGGGTCTAACATCCACCTTGTGCCAACGTATTTCAACCCTCGACCCAATGCCAACCTGTTTGGTCCAGGTCACGCCTGGGTCTAACATCCACCTTGTGCCAACGTATTTCAACCCTCGACCCAATGCCAACCTGTTTGGTCCAGGTCACGCCTGGGTCTAACATCCACCTTGTGCCAACGTATTTCAATCCTCCACCATCTGGCTGCCTGTTTGGTCCAGGTCACGCCTGGGTCTAACATCTACCTTATGCCAACGTATTTCAACCCTCGACCCAATGCCAACCTGTTTGGTCCAGGTCACGCCTGGGTCTAACATCCACCTTGTGCCAACGTATTTCAACCCTCCACCATCTGGCTGCCTGTTTGGTCCAGGTCACGCCTGGGTCTAACATCCACCTTGTGCCAACGTATTTCAATCCTCCACCATCTGGCTGCCTGTTTGGTCCAGGTCACGCCTGGGTCTAACATCTACCTTATGCCAACGTATTTCAACCCTCGACCCAATGCCAACCTGTTTGGTCCAGGTCACGCCTGGGTCTAACATCCACCTTGTGCCAACGTATTTCAACCCTCCACCATCTGGCTGCCTGTTTGGTCCAGGTCACGCCTGGGTCTAACATCCACCTTGTGCCAACGTATTTCAACCCTCCACCATCTGGCTGCCTGTTTGGTCCAGGTCACGCCTGGGTCTAACATCTACCTTATGCCAACGTATTTCAACCCTCGACCCAATGCCAACCTGTTTGGTCCAGGTCACGCCTGGGTCTAACATCCACCTTGTGCCAACGTATTTCAATCCTCCACCATCTGGCTGCCTGTTTGGTCCAGGTCACGCCTGGGTCTAACATCCACCTTGTGCCAACATCCATTTCAACCCTCCACCATCTGGCTGCCTGTTTGGTCCAGGTCACGCCTGGGTCTAACATCTACCTTATGCCAACGTATTTCAACCCTCGACCCAATGCCAACCTGTTTGGTCCAGGTCACGCCTGGGTCTAACATCCACCTTGTGCCAACGTATTTCAACCCTCCACCATCTGGCTGCCTGTTTGGTCCAGGTCACGCCTGGGTCTAACATCCACCTTGTGCCAACGTATTTCAACCCTCCACCATCTGGCTGCCTGTTTGGTCCAGGTCACGCCTGGGTCTAACATCCACCTTGTGCCAACGTATTTCAACCCTCCACCATCTGGCTGCCTGTTTGGTCCAGGTCACGCCTGGGTCTAACATCTACCTTATGCCAACGTATTTCAACCCTCGACCCAATGCCAACCTGTTTGGTCCAGGTCACGCCTGGGTCTAACATCCACCTTGTGCCAACGTATTTCAACCCTCCACCATCTGGCTGCCTGTTTGGTCCAGGTCACGCCTGGGTCTAACATCCACCTTGTGCCAACGTATTTCAACCCTCCACCATCTG
>CM055729.1:9693302-9721529 GCA_029465975.1 Dallia pectoralis | reverse complement strand
CTGACTAGAGGCTGAGGGTATATTAGCAGTGATGGGGTGGAAACTGACTAGAGGCTAAGGATATATTAGCAGTGATAAGATGGAAACTGACTAGAGGCTGAGGGTATATTAGCAGTGATGGGGTGGAAACTGACTAGAGGCTGAGGGTATATTAGCAGTGATGGGGTGGAAACTGACTAGAGGCTGAGGGTATATTAGAAGTGATGGGGTGGAAGCTGACTAGAGGCTGAGGGTATATTAGCAGTTATAAGATGGAAACTGACTAGAGGCTGAGTGTATATTAGCAGTGATAAGATGGAAACTGAGTAGAGGCTGAGGGTATATTAGAAGTGATGGGGTGGAAACTGTCTAGAGGCTGATGGTATATTAGAAGTGATGGGGTGGAAACTGACTAGAGGCTGAGGGTATATTAGAAGTGATGGGGTGGAAACTGACTAGAGGCTGAGGGTATATTAGCAGTGATAAGATGGAAACTGACTAGAGGCTGAGGATATATTAGCAGTGATCGGGTGGAAACTGACTAGAGGCTGAGGGTATATTAGAAGTGATGGGGTGGAAACTGACTAGAGGCTGAGGGTATATTAGTGAAGGCAATGTGGAGTAGCCAACACAATCCTTACCTGTGCACGTGAAACACTTGACGTGGAAGTGTGTGTCCTGAACGCGTACCACTTCTCCTTTACACACGTCCCGACAAAGATGGCACCTGATTGGTGCAGAGCTCTGCTCATCACCCAGGGAGCCCTGCTGATAGGCTGTTGAGAGACATGAGAAAAGGCTGTCAGACAGCCAATTTTGACAACCAATGACTATGATACAAGTATGCAACCGTCAGGACAACTGTAGAAATGCATGCAGTATAATCTGTTTTCTTTCAGCTATGTTCAGTACACTTAAAGCTAGAGAGGCAGTACAGTAACACGTCTGGATAAAAAAATGGCAAGACAGACTTAGAGAGCTAAACCATTGCAATCATTTGAATTAAGGTTAATTAAGTGAATGCAAACCAGCCACTTACGAAATGCTTTTGTATCGCTGACTTCATCAATTCACAATGTTACAGTGTTTACAGGCTTCGGCCAGTAAACGCTGGCTAGACGGTTAATGTGCTGAACACTGTAAAGGGACTAATCAGATCACTGTTCTGTTAACCCCTGATGTAAATATGTCCACCACCTTCATGTCTGCCACATCAAGTCTCTGTGTCTCCTCTAACCTCGCTACCTTGGATCGCTCTTCTAATGCACCCCCTCTGTTGATCTCACCGTGTGTGTGTGTGTGTGTGTGTGTGTGTGTGTGTGTGACATGAATGTGGGTTTGTTACCATGTCTTGTTGTGTTTGAAGGCGACTGTGTGTGTGTGTGTGACATGAATGTGGGTGTTACCATGTCTGGTTGTGTGTGAAGGCGACTGTGTGTGTGTGACATGAATGTGGGTGTTACCATGTCTGGTTGTGTGTGAAGGCGACTGTGTGTGTGTGTGACATGAATGTGGGTGTTAACATGTCTGGTTGTGTGTGAAGGCGACTGTGTGTGTGTGTGTGTGTGACATGAATGTGGGTGTTACCATGTCTGGTTGTGTGTGTGTGTGTGTGTGTGTGTGTGTGTGTGACATTTGTGCAGATTTGACATCTCTCATTCTCAGTTTAGTACATTGTTTCCTCCACAATGCTAACAACAAAGTTACTCTCTCAGGGCAGTCAAACACCCCCCAAAGACTACACTAAAACAACCAGAAAATGTGTGTGTGTGTGTATTTGTGTGTCTGTGAAAAAAGATAACACACCCCACATTGGAACGTTAACCCTGAACAGGAAGCTGACAATAAATAACACACCATAAAATAATGAACAGCATATGGTATCAGGTCTGAAATGGAGTTTAAATAGCTTGTTGTGCCAACCAAGATGATGTGCTCCTAACTGCACCCTGTCACCTAGGCAGCTCAATAGTGTGTATGAGAGCCTTTAGACAGGAAATAGGGCTGCCTTTGGGACACAAGCGAAATGCAACGCCGTCCACCTCCTGGATCACGTCTACATCTAGCACACTGTAGAATGACTACCTAAACCTGAACTTGACTTAAGTGAATCATTTAGGCTTAGAGAAGGGAGGAGGGGAAAAGAGGAGCGAAGGAGAGGAGGGAGGAGGGGAAAAGAGGAGCGAAGGAGAGGAGGGGAAAAGAGGAGCGGAGGAGAGGAGGGAGGAGGGGAAAAGAGGAGCGAAGGAGAGGAGGGATGAAGGGAAAAGAGGAGCGGAGGAAAGGAGGGGAAAAGAGGAGCGGAGGAAAGGAGGGAGGAGGGGAAAAGAGGAGCGAAGGAGAGGAGGGATGAAGGGAAAAGAGGAGCGGAGGAAAGGAGGGGAAAAGAGGAGGGAGGGAGGAGGAAAGGAGGGAGGAGGGGGGGAAAGGAGAGGAGAGGGAGGAGGGGAGAGGAGGGGAGAGGAGGGGAAAAGAGGAGGAGGAGGGATGAGGGGAAAAAGGAGGGAGGAGAGGGGAAAAAGAGGAGCGGAGGAGAGGAGGGATGAGGGGAAAAGAGGAGCAGAGGAGAGGAGGGATGAGGGGAAAAGAGGAGCGGAGGAGAGGAGGGAGGAGGGGAAAAGAGGAGCGGAGGAGAGGAGGGATGAAGGGAAGAGGAGCGGAGCGGAGGAAAGGAGGGAGGAGGGGAAAAGAGGAGCGGAGGAGAGGAGGGATGAGGGGAAAAGAGGAGCGGAGTTGTAGTACCCACCAGAGGATTATAGTGATTAACTCAAGTGGTTTACAGGTAAAGCCTCACCATCCTTCACATTCACGGCTTTGACGTCCATCCATAAGCACACACCGAACACATGAGGATAAACCTCAGTTAACACGCTACTGTGGGAGACATTAATATGGCAGCCAACATAATGTGGTCTAGAGACGTCAAAACCCCTAGGCAACACAAAAAATACTCTCCCTGTCACTCTGTATGTCTTTTGGATCTCACTTTTATCCACGTTCAATAGTATAAAAGTCCTGGATCAGTTAACGTGCTAGCCAAAAGGTTCATCAGTGTTCCCTGTTAGCGCTTACTTCGGAGGGAGCTAAATCACAGGACCTGGATCAGTTCTGTGAATCAGGTGATAGCTATGTGCTGGAAGCTGCTGCTATTTATGCACTGTTCCTGGGAACATGCTAGTTTAATGGATACATATTAATACTACTGAGTTTGAACCAATGCCCGTGACAGGGGATTGTGAGAGATTGATGGTGACAAGTACTTCTCTCACTCCCTCTCTCTCTCCCTCTGCTGAGATTAAGAGAATGAAAAAGGGAGGAGGATAAGAGGAGAGAGGGATAAAGAAAGGAGGGGTTGTCAGGTTGTTGACAAGACCATGTGCAGGAGAAACATTCTCTTCAGTTAAAAACAAAGCAAGGCTAATTAGCTAGGTCAATGACAGTCTGTGTTTACAAATACCTGCTTTGTATCACTATTCCAAGACCCCCACATCCCTCTCAAATTCTATGTAATATGTTTAACCCTTCCTAATCTTTTCACAACCCACTCTGCGAACTTGACGACTGTAATGGAGCTGTGTACAGGTACGCAGTCGTGGGTGAAGAGGGAGTACAAGAGTGGGCTAAGCACATAGCCCTGTGGTGTTCAGGGTCAGGGTGGAGGAGGAGAGGTTGTCCAACCTGACCCTTTTTCAAGTTCAGTTAGAAAGAGGGGGGCTGATCCCAAGGTATTGGAGTTTGGTAACCAGCCTAGAAGGGATGACTGTATTGAATGCTGAGCTGAAGTCTATAAACAGCATCCTCACATAGGAGTTGTTTTTTTCCAAGTTGGTCACGGCAGTAGTGGACAGTAGAGGGGATGGCGTCCTCAGTAGACCTGTTAGGGCGATAGGCAAACTGATGTGGGTACAGCGTTGGAAGCAGGCAAGACTTAAGGTGACACAATACAAGTTTTTCAAATCCCTTCATGATTGTGGGGGTGAGCGCAACAGTTCGAAAGTCATTTAGGCATGACGCAGTCATCTACCACCATCTTCCAATATATATTACTCAATCTAATATATCCATTATATATAACTACACATATCCTGATAGGTGTGCACGTATCCCGATAGGCGTGCAGCCGTGCACGTATTCCGATAGGGGTGCATGTATTCCGATAGCCGTGCACGTATTCCGATAGCCGTGCACGTATCCAGATCGGCGTGCACGTATCCCGATAGGTGTGCACGTATCCCGATTGGCGTGCACGTATTCCGATAGGCGTGCACGTATCCCGATAGGTGTGCACGTATCCTGATTGGCGTGCACGTATTCCGATAGGCGTGCACGTATTCCGATAGGCGTGCACATATTCCGATTGGCGTGCACGTATCCCGATAGACGTGCACATATTCCGATAGGCGTGCACGTATCCCGATAGACGTGCACATATTCCGATAGGCGTGCACGCATCCAGATAGGTGGGCACAGGTGTTGTATTTCTAAACTATTGACCCCATTATCCAGTAGGAAGAACATTTGATCTTCACAGGACTGGCAAAACAAACAAGCAACTGTTCTTTCATAAAGGTCTCGTCCAATACATGTAAATCAGCAGAGAGAATGCAAGACATAAGGTGCACGACAACATCTACCACTATACGCTGTGTTAGGACAACCTCAGGTCTCACTGAGTTGAGGCATGAAGGTCACACATGTACATTGCTGAAGCTACGGCAGGCTACTAAGCAATCATAAAAGACTAAATACTCAGGTCAGCCATCTTCAGAGGTTCAAAGGTTGTGCCTGGAAGCACTTCTTATTGAATCATAGTCCTACTGGGGACTTAAGGCACTGTTTATCCTGAAGTCTAGACAGAGAAGATGTGTTGCGCCTGCTGGGATGTCAGTTTGTACAAACCGAACAGTCGTTTATGTAGCCGTGGACCCAAGCTGCCTTCAGTCTGAGAGGAAAGATTGGGACTGTAACACATACACACACATTCTGACCTACAAACACGCGGACACAAACAGGCAAACACACACACACATATACAGCCAAACAGTCAGTTCAACAGATACTGTAATTAGTGTAGTCCTTAAGGCTATTAGATGCAATGTAGAAAAAAATAACATAACAGAACAGACTGATATGCCCACAAGGAAAGGAGACACTCTTTTTTGGCCCAGTCCCATGCTTTATGTGTTGTGTGTTTGCATGTGTGTGTGTGTGTGTGTGTGTGTGTGTGTGTGTGTGTGTGTGTGTGTGTGTGTGTGTGTGTGTGTGTGTGTGTGTGTGTGTGTGTGGGCCAGGAGCATGAGCACTGGGACACGTCACCACCATCTGCCTACTGAAACATTTTTTGCCTGTACATAAGCATCATTGTGTGTGTGTGTGTGTGTGTGTCTTCAGACAGAACACGGTGACTGCTCACATGATATTCCCAACTTGATGACCTAAAATGAGAAGAGGAGGGGTGGGGAAGATGAGAAGAGGAGGTGGGGAAGATGAGAAGAGGAGAGGTGGGGAAGATGAGAAGAGGAGAGGTGGGGAAGATGAGAAGATGAGAGGTGGGGAAGATGAGAAGATGAGAGGTGGGGAAGATGAGAAGATGAGGTGGGGAAGATGAGAAGATGAGGTGGGGAAGATGAGAAGAGGAGAGGTGGGGAAGATGAGAAGAGGAGAGGTGGGGAAGATGAGAAGAGGAGGTGGGGAAGATGAGAAGAGGAGGTGGGGAAGAGGAGGTGGGGAAGATGAGAAGAGGAGGTGGGGAAGATCAGAAGATGAGAGGTGGGGAAGATGAGAAGAGGAGGTGGGGAAGATCAGAAGATGAGAGGTGGGGAAGATGAGAAGATGAGGTGGGGAAGATGAGAAGATGAGGTGGGGAAGATGAGAAGAGGAGGTGGGGAAGATGAGAAGAGGAGGTGGGGAAGATGAGAAGATGAGAGGTGGGGAAGATGAGAAGATGAGGTGGGGAAGATGAGAAGAGGAGGTGGGGAAGATGAGAAGATGAGGTGGGGAAGATGAGAAGAGGAGGTGGGGAAGATGAGAAGAGGAGAGGTGGGGAAGATGAGAAGATGAGGTGGGGAAGATGAGAAGAGGAGGTGGGGAAGATGAGAAGAGGAGGTGGGGAAGATGAGAAGATGAGAGGTGGGGAAGATGAGAAGATGAGGTGGGGAAGATGAGAAGAGGAGGTGGGGAAGATGAGAAGAGGAGGTGGGGAAGATGAGAAGAGGAGGTGGGGAAGATGAGAAGATGAGAGGTGGGGAAGATGAGAAGATGAGGTGGGGAAGATGAGAAGAGGAGGTGGGGAAGATGAGAAGATGAGGTGGGGAAGATCAGAAGATGAGAGGTGGGAAAGATGAGAAGATGAGGTGGGGAAGATGAGAAGATGAGGTGGGGACGATGAGAAGAGGAGGTGGGGAAGAGGAGGGGAGGAGAGGTGGGGAAGATGATAGGATGGGGAAGATGAGAAGAGAAGGAACTGGGGAAGAAGAGGAGGAGAGGTGGAGAAATGGGGAAGATGAGAAGAGAAGGAACTGGGGAAGAAGAGGAGGAGAGGTGGAGAAGATGAGAAGTGAGGAAGATGAGAGGACATGAGGTATAGAGGAGGAATTAGGGAGGAGAGTGGCAGTACCGGACCCCTGGGATACTCTAGTAGTTTTGTTTTGTTCCAGCCCCAGTACTATAGAACACAGGCTTCTCTGATGTGAAAGTGATCATGAGAATGGCCTCTGGTGTGAGTGTGTGTGTGTGTGTGTGTGTGTGTGTGTGTGTGTGTGTGTGTGTGTGTGTGTGTGTGTGTGTGTGTGTGTGTGTACGTGTGTGTGTGTGTGTGTGTGTGTGTGTGTGTGTGTGTGTCTATGGAGAGCTTGTGGTTTGAGTTGACTCAGCTGACTGGAGATCAGTAGCGTTGGTAGATAAAACGTATTCGCTAGCTAACGTCATCTGAATAGTAATCTATAATAACAACATTAATTAACATTAATAATAATGTGTAATGATAGTGATTATGATAATCATAATAATAATGTGTAATGATAGTGATTATGATAATCATAATAATAATGTGTAATATCAGTGATTATGATAATCATAATAATAATGTGTAATGATAGTGATTATGATAATCATATTAATAATGTGTAATGATAGTGATTATGATAATCATAATAATAATGTGTAATGATAGTGATTATGATAATCATAATAATAATGTGTAATGATAGTGATTATGATAATCATAATAATAATGTGTAATGATAGTGATTATGATAATCATAATAATAATGTGTAATGATAGTGATTATGATAATCATAATAATAATAATGTGTAATGATAGTGATTATGATAATCATAATAATAATGTGTAATGATAGTGATTATGATAATCATAATAATAATAATGTGTAATGATAGTGATTATGATAATCATAATAATAATGTGTAATGATAGTGATTATGATAATCATAATAATAATGTGTAATGATAGTGATTATGATAATCATAATAATAATGTGTAATGATAGTGATTATGATAATCATAATAATAATGTGTAACAATGATGAAGATGATGAAGATTAACATAATAACTGTAATGATGATGATGATGATGATGACAATGAGCATGAGGGAATGGTTGGAAAAAAAACTTTAAAAAACTGACTACACATTTCACTCCATTTAATAATAATGTAGGCCTTAAGATTACCTTTCCAGCCAGACTGGATAAGCTGGACAAGCTGAAAGTCAAGCTAAAGCCACTAACCATAAGCGCTGACCCTGACAATATACCACACAACCTTCACACTGTGCTCCATCCTGACACTAATTAAACCCCAAAAGACATGACACGTTAGACAATTAAAGGAACTATATTAGCACTATAACAATATTTCAACAAGGTGAGAGAAAAAAGCATGAACAATGTTGTTCTCCACCATTAATCAGTAAAAAATAACTTTAAATCAACAGTGGAAAGATCCCAGCATGACCCGCAAATGTGCGGTTTATTGCTTAATTCATATAAAGTGTTGCTGTACCGTCAAAAGTAACCTAAAGACGAGATAGACTCACCACTGGTGTTCATAATGTCCACAGGTTCACATCCAAGACTATAATCCCAGAATACACTCAAGATAATTATCTGAGTGCAGCAATAATTCCTTAGAAGCTTAGAAGTCAACGGGAAAATAGAAAACAGACCCCATCCGAAATATCCTTTTCACAGTGACACTTTTCAATAGGAGGATCTGGAGAGGAGACCCGAAAAAATAGAGGAGAAAGAGAGACGGTTGTTCCCATTGATTTGATATCCAATTCTCGAGAACACTCCTTATCTTCCCCAAACAAGAGCAACAAATAACGTTAGACAGCCAGGAACACCAGTGCTGTTCAGTCGGGTTCCACGTTTCAGATCTATTTGTGCGTGTTTATTCCAGTATCCTCTGGACGCGCAGCTGGCATGCAGACACTACCGCGCGCTCACTACTCTCCGGTCTTCTCGCAGTCCGCTGATATGTAACCTGCGCTTCAGCAGCACCCTCCAGATCACCATCCTCCCAGTAGCAGCATCACTCCAGATCACGATCCTCCCAGTAGCAACACACTTCCAGCAGAGAGCGCCGCTTCCGTGTCGCACCGGAGCGAACGAACACCATTTTCCGAGGGACAGGAGGGGAGAAAAGGCGCCCTGGCTGAGTTAAAACCCGTGCGTGATTAACAGGGATCGCACTGCCCTCTACTGGACGAGTTGTCTAGTGAAGTGCACGGTTATTTAATTATTGTTGTTGGCCCTAGGCTTCACAAACAATTGCACCGACTGTGTCCAATAAACAGATAAAAAAATATATATATATTCGTACAACTAAAACTAACAACCACGTATCATTATAAACATTTGTTCAAAGTTGCTGGGTCAAATTCGTCTTTGTTTATTTAGAACCGATTACCTTTAGGCCTACTATATTGTTTGATAAGGTGAGTCACATCAGAATGACCATGATGAGTTAAACAGTTATCGAATGGGCACATAGGCATATGCTGTATACAAATATGAATTGATACCACTAAGACGATTTCCATAGGTGCTTGTAGATTACACAGATTGATAACAGTTGCCGACCCACATAGCAAAAATCATCTGGCCCGGATCTGGCCCAGACCATTCGTAAGTTCTGGGCCAGATCCGCGCAACGGACCTGGGCCGGTGTCTTTTGGCACAACGGGCCAATACCGGCACGGATCCGCTTTAATCATCTGGACCAGCACTGGGCCGGGTCCGGACCAGATACTGTCACTAAATACCGGCACGGATTCGTGGTCACCTGATGAACTAGTGTTAGTGCTAAGTCAGCAGCCACTACTTCCCTGTAAAATACATTACAAATAAAGGTGTACTGAATAAATGCTGTATTCAAAGCCGTATACTTTGATCCATCTTCAATTTATTTAGCATTTGAATACAAATGAATACACAAAACTGGGCAAAAATAGTTTTTATAGTGTGGTCACTTCACAGAATGAAAAACAGAATGAAAAAAGAACCAAACACATCAGCCATGGAGCTGCAAACGGCCTTCAGACGTGCTGTATAATTCCAATGAGGCATCTGCAAACATAACCCCAAGAAGAAAGCTGTTAGTTTTGTTGAGATTTACTGAAGCAGCATTCACACAGGCGATTGATTGACTATAAATTGACCTATATTGGCTAGTCATACTGACTGTGTTTGGGCTATTTTAAACAATATAGCACATAATAATGTTATGACACTGCTGTTTTTTATTTGAAAACAGTGTCTTTATTTAAGACTAAACAGTAGATACTCATGTATTTGTACCATTAAATGAGAAATCTGACTGCTGTGATGCTCAAAATCTCAGATTAAAGACAATATATTTCCACAATCTAACTCTATGATCATGGTGATATATGAGCCTCTTAACCTTTACACTTAGTAGAGAATCTAATCAGTTGTTTTTAGCGTCATCAAAATAGAAAAGTCACAACGACAAGCTTGGCTTACGTCACTTCAGAGTTCCTACTGGCAGTGTAATGCAACCATGAAAACGCTCCTAAGGGGACCATTAGTTCTCGGGGAACCACCCCGATGGCTAGCAAAATGTGAAAGCCCCTTATGCTGCTTCTATCGGAAATTTACCTCAGTTTATGTCTCTTTGGGTCTTGCACGTTCTTTCCGGCCGCCACCACGGTCAGAGGCAAGATTAAACCAACGGATGGCGTGAGAATCAACGTCTGTATCTGCTGCACCAGTAGAGGACTGGTTACTCCTCACAGCTCCTGTTGAAAAAAGTATGCAATAAACATTCCTAACTTCCCCAGACTAATAAGCTCCTGATTGATAGTTCCTCAGTAATGTAGGGATGAACAGGTATTTTAAACATTTAAATATTAGAAATATACCGGCAAACAATACAATAAAACCTTAATGTATCGTCAGGAGTCATGGTTATTGATTTTGTTTTGCCTGTATATGTGACGGTAGCATTGACTTTCATTATAAGAATATGCTTTCAGCTGAACATATTCTTTACTGTTCAACTGAAGAAAAAACACCTATAACTTGAATGGCCTAAGTAAATTAAAATGTTTGGGTGAACTGTCCTTTAAAATGGATCAGAATTAGATTTCACAAAAGTAGCTTTATGTAATATAATACTTACTGATCAATAAACTTCTCGTGAGCATTTCTCTGAAACACTTCTTCCCATTTACTCCTTTCCAGTTAATTGTTTTAGCTACTGAATCAGAGAAAAGCCTTTGAAGTATATTCCGGGTTAGTTGTTTGGTGTTTTGTCCTCCAACAGCCCCCAAAGCAGTTATCTGAAAAGACAAAAATACATGATACAAAACTGTATTATTATATTCTCTGTTTTGATTAATGATCTAAAAAGTCTAGATGAGAGCGGTGAATACTATATAGGCATAAAATAAATGTGTACAGCAATTGTGAAGTTGCTTTAAATAATAACATAAAAACACACCATGTTTTGTTTAGAATTTGCATTTCTGGAATCTTTTAGCCACTCCTCAAATTCCTCAACCTCAGGCATGGTGGCCAGTGGAAGACTGATATTATGAGGCATCTCAGCCACAGGAGTTGCTGTTCCCAGTCGTGCTGCAAGAATATTGACAGCCGAGGCAAGCTGCGTTTGCTGCTCTTTAATATTTTCTAACAATGTTAGAATATGCAGCTGAGCAGCTGCAAAAAGAGTTAAAGAAGCATTTAAAGAACAACAAAAAATACAAAGTTATCTTAATCAATAAAATTTGAAAAATTGTAGTTACAAAACGATTTAAATTTAAATGACTTTACCAGAGCAAGGAATAGGTCCAGTCCCTGTCTTCCCCAGTTTAAACGTGGGCCTGAAGCAATGCTTATTCGACATTTGAGGCGTGGCAGAGATGTGGCCCATAGAGCTTGATGCCATGTGAGGGGTAGGTGTATCAAAATCTGCTAGATTCACTAAGCACAAGAAAATACATTAACTGAATCAGTCCCAAAGAAATAACTTGACTTATTACTGTTATGTTAATGTTAAAACTAAACAGCTAGGTATTAACAAAAACATTGCTTACAAATTAATGACGAAAAACAGCAATATACCAGTAAAAGATGATGATTCTGTCTGCCTCAGATCTAGCAGAGGTCTAGTATCAATCAATCAATCAAATTTATTTATAAAGCCCTTTTTACAACAAAAGTTGTCACAAAGTGCTTTTACAATCACCAGCCTGAATCCGACAGAGCAAACATCAACAAGTTGAACAAGTTGACACACGGCGGCTAGGAAAAACTCCCTGAAAGTCAGATTTAGGAAGAAACCTAGAGAGGAACCAGGCTCTGAGGGATCACCAGTCCTCTTCTGGCTGGGCTGGGTCAGTTTATGACAGTACAAGAAGTCTGGCAGCTTTCAGATGATGGTATTTCAGGAGTAGGTGGAGGAATAGGTGGCAGTAGACAAGTGGAGAGATTGTGGCATCTCCTCTTTGTACCAGGCTCCGGCTTACTGTCAGAATCTGTATCACCAAAGATTTGCCTAACAAACAAAACAAATTACAACGGACCATAGTGATTATTTTGGGCATGGTAACAAACATCAACAAATTGATTAAAAAACTATACAAAGGATCCATTGTTTGCTGTGGTAAAGATGTTCGCACAACCTAATATGTGAGCTCTATAGTAATGTTCTCAACAATTCTGACTTTGGTAAAAAAAAAAAAATGTCAAGATATATACCACTCGGTTTGAAAGTCTGTACTTGATAACACTAATCTATATTTACCAAATATATTTCTAAATGTATTTTATACATATGTGTCAGTGTCAGAACATAAAACCTTGGCTTGATTTTTCTCTTCTAAATGACTTCTTCCTCATCATCTGATTGTAACTCAGAGGTATTACAGGTTAGTGAGGTCTTCAGTTTTTCCTCTTGCTTCAAGGTAATCACCTGATCATAATTCACAAAAAAAGAATACAATTCTTACTTGCATGCAAGAAATAATGACTGTGACAAAAATGCATCACAAAGTACACAATGAAATCCATTTTGCAGTATTATCCAACAACTTGAGTATTATCCAACAACTTAAATTAATATAAAAATTGACCATTAATAATCATAATTTTAAATCTGTTTAGTTTGTTTACAGAGTTAGTGTATTTTATAAAACGTGTTGTTTTTAAGGCAGATACTTACCAGTTCTTGAGAGGACTCGAACGTCATACTTTTTCCAGTCTGCTCCTGGCTCTTAACATTTTTGGATAGCTCTATTCATGCGTTCATCACTTCTATAATTTGGCCACCATGTCACACCATCATCAAACCATGACTCAGGTATGATGTTGACAGTGTTTGTTTCCATGAACTCAATGAGTAGAAACATCTAAAAAAGAAATTGGTACAAAAATTGTTGAAAAAGATTAGCCATGAGACACACACCCTGCACCAGGAACAACACATTCAATGTAACACCAGGCAGCCACAGACCTCTAGTGGGCTTACATGTAAAAAGCTTAACCCTGATAGGATGATGTGGACCTTCTACTACTGTGTTGGGTTCCCACACCATCCTACAATGTTTGAATTTGCCACAGCACATTATCCCTAACAACTAGTTATGACTTAAGTTTTATTAGTCTTTTTTGTGGATACTTACATTGTCAAAATCCACAAGTTCCAATAAACCTTTGTGGTGTACAGTAGCTATTGTCAGTTATTTTAAGGTTGAAGTCAGTCTTTAGTCAGTATATACTGTTTTGTCGCCCACCACTCTGCCCCTAAACCCTAACCTTTAACAGCCCCACCTACACATATAGCAATATAGGCCACAACAGCTCATAGCAATCCTACATGTTTGCCAAGAGCAAAATAAACCAGATTTGAGACAGATAATAATGTTGCTATGTCCTAGAACTAATCCATCTGTGCACTATAGCTTTGGCTGTGCAAGAAGGGCATGACAACAAATCTGTCTTTGTAAGGAAGGAGCACACACTTGTGAGAGATCTGTGATATTTTGGCTACCCTAAACGGTCCTGTAGGTTGAGAAACAATAAATAAGAAAATCCGAGCTCATTGGATAGTTGTAGAAATGTTCCATCTGTGTTAAAACTTTAAACACTACATATACGCCCTCAACAGACTGAACGATATTATAAATAACACAAATGTTTTTGTCTACACTCTCAGAAAAAATGGTTCATTAGGGTTCTATGTAGAACCCTAAGGTTCTATATCCTCCACTAAAGAACCATCTGTCTAAAATGGTTCTATAAAATATCTAAGAACCCTTTTCCATAGAAAAGGCGCTTAAATGCTTGCGCGTGCCACACATGTGCGCGTGCCACACAGTTGAGCGGCACTTGTGGTGACAGCTGGAAACCTGCCGTTATTTTCCAACAAACTAAAGGTGAGTAAAAAGACTGACAGAGTTTTATAAATGCGAAGAATATTTGTTGATAAATGTTATCTGTTTTATCATGGTGTTTGTTTGAACCGTGTGTATGGCAAGTGTCTATTATAATGTTATATATAACAAATATACCTTAAATCTTCTTGTACACTATAAAGTACAGTAGGCTACGTCTTTTAAAGGTTACTGCTAGCGTTACGTTAGACTAATTACGTACAGTGCTTAACGGTCTAAGGATGATTGTTAGCTTGGTGAATAAATGTGTAGTTACGTGTGAGAACTCCCTCAGAAGCCAATCTACCGCCACCTGCGGGCAGGCTTCGGCAGTCGTTCTCCCCGGTCTTCTGAGCCATCATCGTTATCTCCTCCCCCTGCACACCTGGTTCAGTTTCGTCATCACTACACCTGGTGTCCATTACCTCATTAGAGGACTATTTAAGTTCCCTGTGTGTCGGGTTGTCTTTGTGTGGAATTGTTAAATGTTACGTGTCTTGTACACCACGATTCTCATTGTGAGATCGTGGTCATTTATACTCCGTGTGAGGAGTTATTCTGTGTTACTGAGTGCGCTGTGCCGCATCCTTGCCGTTTGGTATTATAGCGGTTCTACGCTCTACTGCATTCTAGGGATTGTTCCCTAGAAATAAAAGAGACTTAGTACGCTACCTGCTACTCTGCCTGGCTTCATCCTTCCGTCCACCTACACACCGTGACAGAATTCCACACCAGACCAATTGCGGAACTATGGAGCCAGACGTCTGGGGGACTCTGCGGGAGCACACGGCTACGCTGTCCTCCATGGGCGAAGCCATCACCTCCCTGGTCGAGACGCTGAAACGTCTGGGGACAAGGATCTCCGACACAGCGAGACCAGCGGAGGTTCCACGGCTACCCGAGGAGGTTGCCCTACCGAGTTCTCCTCCGGGAACTCGAGGAATGAATTTTCTCCGACCCGCGGCGTATGACGGGGCGGCTGAGCGCTGTCAGGGATTCCTCCTACAGCTAGAGCTGTATTTCGAGGACCTGAGCCCAGCGCCCTCCGACAGACAAAAGGTTGCCGCTCTCATCACCTGCCTCTCAGGTAAGGCACTCTCTTGGGCCAACGCGATTTGGTCCGGGGGAGGGTCGAATCTCCGGAGTTACCGGACGTTCTCCGACTACTTCCGTTCGGTGTTTGATAAACCGCCGGACGGGAGAGAGGTTGGGGAGCGTCTGGCGCTCTTGAGGCAGGGGAAGAGAAGCATGCAGGAGTTTGCGCTGGAGTTCAGGACCCTGGCAGCGGGGGCTGGGTGGAACGAACGGGCGTTGTCGTGGAAATTTTAGACTTTAATCGCTGAATTTGAACTTAAAGTAAGACGCACGAGAGTATGTTACAGTTGACAATTTTAACTTGTTTAATTGCAAGTAAGAAACCATTTCTCAAATACAGGTTTAAGCTTTTGCATTGATCAGATCAATCCCTATAGCAAGCTTGAAGAATGGGTTTGAGGAAAGCCTTCATCAGACAACAGGACAATAACCTGTGCTGGATCAGACTGACCTAATGAGAAGAACTTCTGCAGGGGTATTTAAAGGAATGAAGTTACGGACACTCATTGACACACCAACCTAAACAATACTCAATGGAGAACAGATCAGGCCGTCAGATAATCTCAACAAACTATACAGTATAATATGGGTGATGTATGGAGCTGTCATGAAACCCGAGGTTCACTCCCCAGTCAAGTAAAGGGGAGGCCTGGTACATATCCTTTTATGGTGAGGCACATATGAAGGTGAACGTAAAACCCATACAGTTGCTTTGACAGTCCATCACAAGTAAAGTAATCAAGACATCTATTTCTAGCATTGGGCCCCTCTTAAGACATACAGATGTCATCCCTGTTCACCCCAGTATAGCTAGAAGGTTTCTGAGCATCCCTTTCTTTGTGCCTCTTGGCCTAAATAACATCTATGAGACTTACATGTATTAAGCTTCTTGAATGATCATAAATTCCATAACAGCGTATATTGACATATTTCGGGTACGGTTGAACCCGGAGGTCCGGCGGGAGATGGCGTGTAAAGATGCTACCCTCTCCTTTGAGGAGCTTGTTGAGCTTGCTATCAAGCTCGACAATCTCCTCAATGCTTGCGGACGCTCTGGGCCCGGCCCCGTCGTTCCACTCAGCTCGACTGTCGCTCCAGAGCCTATGGAGTTGGGAGGCGCCGCGTCCAGGGAGACCGCGCGGCCTCGGGAGTGCACCTTTTGTGGTAGAAAAGGGCACTCTGCCTCCCACTGCTACAGGCGGGTCGAGAGAACCAGGGAAGGGAGGTCTGACACTCCTGTGACGAGGAAGGTAAGAACACCCCACACTCCGTCCGGGTCCTCTGACGCCCACACAACTATTACTGTGTGTTTCCCGACTGCGCCGCTATCTCCCCAGTGTAAGGCACTCGTAGATTCAGGTGCAGCTGGGGATTTCATGGATCAGACATATGCCAGTACTTTACAGATTCCGGTGGTGCCGTTGGCCTGTGCCCGAGCCATTACGGGTCTGGACAGTCGGCCGTTAGGTTCGGGGATGGTGACGCAGGTGACGGTACCGGTAAGGATGACCACGCAACACACACACACAGAAATGATTACATTTCAAATTATTGACTCACCATCTTTTCCCGTAGTGTTGGGTATGCCCTGGCTGTCCCGACACAATCCACAGTTTGCGTGGCCTCAGAGGACTTTGACGGGGTGGTCGCGGGAGTGTCAGGGAAGGTGCCTGGGTGTTTCCGTCGGGGCGACTTCGGTGGAGAGTCCAGACAGTGTCTCCTCTGTGCGCATTCCTCCCGAATATTCTGATCTGGCCCTCGTATTTTCTAAACAATTGGCTACCAAATTACCTCCCCATCGACCGGGGGATTGCGCGATAGAACTGCAGGTAATAACAAAACGAGTAATAACAAAATAAGAAGCGAAAGATTCACAAGTATTATTCAAACCAAGTCCTCCAGTATCCACATGTCGGACACGTTACCTGCGAGCTCCCTTGGGCAGGGGCTGTTGCCAGAACTCCTGGCCCCTCCATACAGTCACGTGTACCCCCTGTCTCAGGCAGAGACGCAAGCGATGGAGACGTATGTGTCCGAGTCATTGAAACAGGGGATGATCCGCCACTCTACCTCCTCAGCATCCTCGAGCTTTTTCTTTGTGAAAAAGAAGGACGGCGGTTTGCGACCGTGTATTGACTATCGAGCCCTTAACAACATTACAGCTCGCTATCGGTACCCTCTCCCACTGATTTCGTCTGTAATCGAGTCAATGCACGGGGCACGCTTTTTCCAAAGTTAGATCTCAGGAGTGCATACAATTTGGTGCGTATCCGGGAGGGAGATGAGTGGAAAACAGCCTTTAGCACTACATCAGGGCACTACGAGTACCTGGTGATGCCGTACGGGTTGATGAATGCGCCGTCGGTTTTCCAGTCCTTCGTGAATAACATTTTTCGGGACATGATCGGCCGCGGAGTGTTCGTCTACATAGATGACATCCTTGTGTATTCGGAGAACCGGACTGATCATGTTTTGCTTGTTCGCAGAGTACTGGAGCGACTGAGGGCGCATGACCTGTATGCCAAATTGGAAAAGTGTCTGTTTTTTCAGCGAGCAGTCTCCTTTCTCGGGTTCCACATTACTACAGGGGGGGTGGAGATGGAGGTTGATCGCGTGGCTGCCGTGCGTAATTGGCCCGTTCCAACCACGGTAAAGGCGGTACAGCGAATAATCGGTTTCGCAAATTTCTACCGCAGATTTATCAAGAATTTTGGCAAGGTAGCAGCTCCCATTACATCATTGTTGAAGGGGGGGCCATCTCGGATTCGTTGGTCGAACGAGGCAGACCGCGCGTTCAGTACATTAAAGATGCTGTTTACATCCGCGCCGGTGTTGGCTCACCCTGATCCATCACTTCCCTTCATAGTGGAGGTGGATGCATCGGAGGTTGGGATTGGTGCTATACTGTCCCAGCGTTCGGGCACCCCTCCCAAAGTCCGTCCCTGTGCGTTCTACTCGCGGAAACTCAGTGCGGCGGAACAAAACTATGACGTGGGTGATAGGGAGCTGTTAGCTGTAGTCAGAGCTCTGACAGAATGGAGACATTGGCTCGAGGGAGCAAAACACCCGTTTGTAGTCTGGACTGACCACCGTAACCTGGAGTATATACGGGCTGCGAGGAGGCTTAACCCTCGCCAGGCTAGGTGGGCATTGTTCTTCACACGGTTTGAGTTTACGTTATCGTACATTCCTGGGACGAAGAATGTCAAGGCAGACGCGCTGTCCAGACTATATGACACACATGAGAAGCAGGTTGATAACTCACCTATTCTTCCTGCTTCCTGTATAGTGGCACCGGTGATGTGGGAGGTCGATGCGGACATCCAGCGCGCATTACGCAAGGATCCATCTCCTCCTCAGTGCCCCGAGGGGCGCGTGTACGTGCCGCTGGATGTTCGCGACCGTCTCATCTGCTGGGCCCACACATCGGTGTCCTCGGGTCACCCAGGCATTGGTCGGACAGTGCGCTGCCTTACCAATAAATATTGGTGGCCTGGTCTGGCCAAGGATGTGAGGTTGTACGTGTCCTCGTGTTCCGTGTGTGCCCAGTGTAAGGTACCTAGGCATCTTCCGGCGGGTAAGTTACAACCTTTGCCCGTTCCACGACGACCATGGTCTCACATTAGTGTTGATTTTTTGACTGATCTCCCTCTCTCCCAAGGTCACACTACAGTCCTGGTCGTTGTGGACCGCTTTTCAAAGGCCTGCCGCTTCCTGCCCCTGAGAGGTCTCCCGACGGCCCTGCAGACCGCAGAGGTCCTGTTTACACACGTCTTCCGGCACTACGGGGTTCCGGAGGACATTGTGTCAGATCGGGGCCCCCAGTTCACGTCCAGTGTATGGAGGGCGTTTATGAAGCGCTTGGGGGTCTCGGTCAGTTTGACCTCTGGGTACCACCCCGAAGCTAATGGGCAGGTGGAAAGGGTGAATCAGGATTTGGGAAGGTTCCTGAGGTCATATTGTCAGGACCGGCCGGGGGAGTGGGCGGAGTTTCTGCCATGGGCAGAGTATGCCCAAAATTCACTCCGCCACTCCTCCACTAACCTAACACCATTCCAATGTGTCCTAGGACACCAGCCGGTTCTGGCACCGTGGCAGCAGAGCCAGGCCGACACCGGGGTGCCGGCAGTGGACGAGTGGTTTCGGCGTGCTGAGGCGACATGGGACGCTACACACACCCACCTACAGCACGCCAAACAGAGCCAGAAATCGTCTGCTGACCGGAGGCGCAGTAACGCGCCCGTCTACGCCCCGGGGGATCGGGTCTGGCTCTCGACCCGGAACCTTCCCCTCCGCCTGCCCTGCCAGAAGCTGGGCCCGCGGTTTGTGGGGCCATTTAAAGTCCTGAGGAGGGTAACCGAGGTGACGTATCGATTGCAGCTGCCACCTGACTATCGAATTAATGCGCCATTTCATGTCTCTCTCCTCAGGCCGGTGGTGGCTGGTCCCCTCCAGCAATCGAGGGTGCTGGAGGTTCCCCCGCCCCCCCTGGACATCGAGGGGGTCCCGGCGTACACTGTCAAGGACATCATCAACTCCAGACGCCGGGGAGGGGGCCTTCAGTATCTCGTGGAGTGGGAGGGGTACGGCCCGGAGGAGCGATGTTGGGTGCCGGCGAGGGATGTGCTGGACTCAAACCTTCTAGAGGATTTCCATCGTCGGCGCCCTGACCGACCAGCTTCGCGTCCTCCGGGTCGTCCCCGAGGTCGGGGTCGACGCGCTGCTGGAACCGCGCGTCAGGGGGGGAGTACTGTGAGAACTCCCTCAGAAGCCAATCTACCGCCACCTGCGAGCAGGCTTCGGCAGTCGTTCTCCCCGGTCTTCTGAGACATCATCGTTATCTCCTCCCCCTGCACACCTGGTTCAGTTTCGTCATCACTACACCTGGTGTCCATTAGAGGACTATTTAAGTTCCCTGTGTGTCGGGTTGTCTTTGTGTGGAATTGTTAAATGTTACGTGTCTTGTACACCACGATTCTCATTGTGAGATCGTGGTCATTTATACTCCGTGTGAGGAGTTATTCTGTGTTACTGAGTGCGCTGTGCCGCATCCTTGCCTTTTGGTATTATAGCGGTTCTACGCTCTACTGCATTCTAGGGATTGTTCCCTAGAAATAAAAGAGACTTAGTACGCTACCTGCTACTCTGCCTGGCTTCATCCTTCCGTCCACCTACACACCGTGACATTACGGATATAGCTATTTTTTCAAAACATGGAGTTAATGTCATATCTATGGTTAAGATGAAATCAATGAGCCACAAAAGTCCGTAGTTTACAGTGATTTCAGATCACCTCAGAGCGCGTTAGGCACGACGTCTGTTAGGCAAGACCGCGTTTCCACATAAGTAAGCTACTGTACATTTTATAGCGATACATTTGACCTAGTAAGTGTATTGAAAACATTTACTCCTGCCTATATTGACTAATCTGCTTAAGTTAGGATATTAGTATCCTGTTTTATATAGCATATATATATATATATACATATATATATAGGCGTATACCGATATAATATATGTATTCGTGTGTGTGTGTGTGTGTGTGTGTGTGTGTGTGTGTGTGTGTGTGTGTGTGTGTGGTCATATCTTCAAGATGCTCTCAATGTGCTGAAACCCAACATCCTAAGGGTGGCTCGTAGTGGGAATCAGAGGGGCCTCCTGTCAAGCCTGCTGGGAACTGAGACTAACCAAGGTGGTGTATGCATGTACATGTACTTGCACTCTCACACAGTTGTATTCATTAACATGGTTTTAATGCAGAGATAATGTATTTCCTTTGAAATTTCAGACCTGCAAAGGAGTGCAGCAATACTGATTGTCTATTCAAGGAGAGCTCCAAGTTGCTTTACTGTTTAAATGAGGTATGTGTTGAATCTTTACCTTATCAGTTTACATTGTCAATTGCATACAGTATATAGCTAGCTATAGCTAGTTCTTTACATTATGTTTCTTTTACTTATAGGAACCAACAAGCTCATTCCCAACCATCACCTTCCATGATGCAGAGAATCCCCTCCTTGCTGTAAAAGCATCCATAAAGATGGATGGAGTCACCATCACAAGTGGAGAAATGGATGTTAATATTTTGCAATGTAGCCTACAATATATATTGTGTATAGTTATTTTTTGACTATTTTTGGATGATCAATACAGTCAATTTGAAACCCCCTTTCTTGTCTTTTTCTTCTATTTGCAATAGGTTGGTAGTGGCAAAGGGCACTGTATGTTATTGTATCTAAAAATTATAAGTGAGCAATATAAACACACTTCATATCAGTATTACATTATATTATTATACTAGACTCAGTATTGTAACAGTAATCAGGTAGTTCTGCAAAATTATTAAAATGTTGTGGCCAACCAATGCAATATGTCAATATATTGATTAAACATAAAAGGCTCTATAAAGAACCATTTTGTTTAGCAACAAGGGTTCCTTCCTAATGAACCCTCTGAAATGGTTCTATATAGAACCTTTTGAGGGTGCCAAATATGTACCAAGCTATAGAACCCTTAAAGGTTCTATATAGAACCGCTTATTCTTTGTGTGTATAGCAAAAACATTATTGCCGGTGGAAACTTTAATTGACCACTGTTTAGTCTGCAGCTGCCTGTACTGTGCTGTAGCTTGAAGTCCGTCAGGTACAGGTCCAACATAATGTTGCATTCTTAAAGCTTTACAGGGCAACTGGACAGTCCTGATGTCTTCAACCTCTGAAAACCTTCTTATTATCTGCGCAAGAGGAAAGTCTGGCTTTCTCACAAACTTCTTTAGTGTATGTAGGTAATTATCATATGGAAATGCTGAGATAGAGTCTAAAGAACCATGCAGTTGGGCATCAGCTGACAGATGGACCAAGCCATGCACATTATAAGGCATCTTTTCCATAAAGTTCCCCAAAATGACTTACAAATGTTGTGAGTAGTGTGTTTGCATAATTGTTAAACAAAGAACACAGCTGAGGACTGACAAGGATGCAAATACCAGTATGCAATAACATAAAGTTATTATATACATCATAATCTAAATATGGTGCCAGAGCAACAGAGCCAGTATATAATAGAAACTGTCTTAGTTCAGTAGCTTTCCAACGATCTAGCTCTCTCAGAGACCTCGGCTTCCTTGCAAACTCAACTGGTATGTAAGCTCGCATCTGAATTAGACTATGAGAAATCTGATCAACAAGACTGGAAGACAAGCGAAACTTCAAAGGACCCCTGAGCCAAATACTTAACAATCTCCGGGTGACACCTAAACACACAAGGTGCATGTAATCTAAAGGGAATCTAGTTACCACGCCCACATCTAGACCAGAAAATACATGTGGTCCATGATGAAGATGCTCCTCGTCAACTCTGTCTGAAAATGATGAATCAGTCCGTAACACAAAATCATTTCTGGGGTATGTCATTCTGTTGTTAACATAAAAACCTGGCTGGCAACACTTATCACATCCGTGGTATTCATTGTGTGCTTTTGTGTTCTTTACAAAAGCTCTAGCAGGGGTATCGCATACAACAGAATCCAGTTCAATGAAAAACTTTTTTCCTCCAAAAGAAAATCCATCCTACAACTGCTTTAACTCATGGGTAAAGTCTCTCAAAAACTCATCAGGGGCATTTGTTTTTTTTGCACCACTAAAAAGACCAATAACAACAGGTTCTTTCATCGGAACACTCAAGAAGTCCTAAAATGGGCCATAGTTGTAAATTTGAGCTCTTAAATAAGGGCAAGCCATCAATATTTATCTGCAATCTAAAAGTAAACCCATCTGCAATATTTCCAATGAGTTTGTTTAGGGAGGAATGCATAGCTGTCAGGATACCTCTATAATGATACAAACCACCACATTTTTCTTGGATTTTGTACGAAGTTTTTGTTTTAAGGATGGTTCGAGCATCCTTGGTCAGTTCTGGGTGGTACAATCTCAACAAACTAAGGAGGGCTGTGAGTGCTACTAAAGAAACACCAAACTGTACAGACCAATTGGCTAGACTTTCAACAAGGCTGACTGGCTCATCTGCAAACTCAGATTCTGATTCAGAGTCGGGCTCTGGTCTTTCTGTCACTTCCCCAATATCATCTGTGCAAACAGAATCTAAATGGTCATCTGAGGGAGTCTAGAGTCTTTGCTGCTTTGTGCGTCATTGGTGATGGAATCTGTGTCAACTTTGTGAGTTTCAGTTGGTCCTGATTCTAATAGACAATCTTCTGCAATGTCATGGAGTCGTTTCTCAAGGGAAATGCGAGCCCTCCGTCAACCCAACTTGGCTAAAGTAACGTCTCACGCAGACCCTCATTTTTGAAGAGATTTTATAAGTAGGTTTTGGAAACATTTACATTTTTTTACGTTTTTGAAAGAAGACTATTCAACAAGAATGAATTTGATTAAGTATTCGGTATCCTTACAAATACCTTACACCTGTAATAACGGTTAATATTGGGACTATTTTAATATGGTTCCTGTCACAGGACCTTCGTGTCTCGTCATAGTCGGGGAGAAGTAGATGGGCTACAATGTTCTTCCGCAAGATGCTAGCAGTTCATTTTATTAACCACTAGAGTCCTGTAGATAATTGCTTAATATTGCAAAAATATTGATATTTAAAAGAACAGTTTCTATTTTAATATAATTTAAATGTCATTCATTCCTGTGATCAAAACTGAAATGTATTTCTTAATATCACATGATACTTCAGAAATCATCCTGATATGTTTATTTACTGCTCAAGAAACATTTATGATTATTAATATCTGATCCTGTTGGAAATTTAAATAATTATAAATATTTTATTATTTGCATTCATTCAATTTATTAAAAAGCATTTATTAAATAGATATTGTGTATCATTATAAATGTATTCACTCTCATAATCAAAAATATTTATTGAGCAGCAAATCATTAGAATTTAATTAGAAATTCTGAATCAATGTGCCGCCTGAGCCCTAGCCTAGTGTCGTCGGAATACCTAAATCTTACCCGGATACGGTAATGCTATTTTCTGATTGGCTGTCCGGTAGCTATATGCATTTATTTGATTGGCTGGTGCGAGACAGGTCCTTCTGGACTCTATGGGAACTCACTTGAGTCCTCTCTACCTGTTCCACTGTTCAAAAAATAACGGCACAACTTGTGCGCGATTTCCAGGCAATTTCGCTTGCGTGAGAAATACATTGTGTGGCGTGTGAGCGGGTTGAAATGCGTGTGTCTCACGCCCAATGCGTGAGACTTGAGAGCCCTATAATACTATGTGGCTTACCTTGTGAATAGGGCACCAAAGTGCCAACTGTCGCTTCAGCCTCCTCTTCTAAGAATGAAAACCTCGTGCCTGCTTTGCGAATGATCCGTATTAGATCCGTGAACCGGAGGTGACTGTAACGAGGATTTGCGGGGTTAGAGACGGATCCGGCTAGCAGTCACCAGCTGTTTGGAAACCGGAGGTGACTGTAACGAGGATTTGCCGGTTTAGACACGGATCCGGCTCCGAGTCACCTGCAGTCTGGGTCCCGGAGGTGACTGTAACGCGGATTTGCCGGTTTAGACACGGATCCGGCTCCGAGTCACCTGCAGTCTGGGTCCCGGAGGTGACTGTAACGCGGATTTGCCGGTTTAGACACGGATCCGGCTCCGAGTCACCTGCAGTCTGGGTCCCGGAGGTGACTGTAACGCGGATTTGCCGGTTTAGAAACGGATCTGGCACGGAGTCACCTGCTATCTGGGGAGGTTGCACTCTCGTGTTCGGTATGACAATATTGCCACCTGCTGGATGTCAGCAGTACTGACTTTCCTTGCTGTTTTAAGCAACGGGAAGGGCTGCTCTTGGGATTCAGCAAATGACGACATGTGTACATCATACACCGTTAGCAATTTAAGGAGAGTGCCACCAAATACTAATTGAGTATATGTTAACTTCTGACCCACTGGAAATATGATGAAATAAATAAATCTCCCTACTATTATTCTGACATTTTCAGACAGATGCTTTGGCAGCCTCACATGCTGCCTCCTGTTGGACAGGAAGGCTGTGATCCACCTGCCTGTGGACTCAGACACTCCCATATGGGGGAGCTTGTCCTGAATCAAGGCTGGGATTATGGTGTTGAATGCAGAACTGAAATCCACAAACAAAATCCTAGCGTAGGTTCCGACCTGGTCCAGGTGTTGGAGGATGAAGTGCAAAGCCATGTTGATCGTGTCGTCCATGGACCTGTTTTGCTCGGTAGGTGAACATCAGTGGGTCTAGTAGTGGGTCAGTGATGGTCTTGAGGTGGGACAGGACCAGGTGCCCTGAAAGACTTCATAACCACAAAGGTCAGGGCGACTGTTCTGTAGTCATATAGCCCTGTAATCTTTGGTTTCTTGGGGACTGGGATGATAGTTGAGGATTTGAAGCAGGCTGGGACACTGCATGTCACTAGTGATTTGTTGAAGATGTCTGTGAAAACAGTTAATAGCTGATCAGCACAGAGCTTCAGAGTGGAGGGACTGACTTCATCAGAACCAGCTGAATTTCTCGAGTTCTGGCTATTTAATAATTTGTTAACGTCCATCTCCAGGATTACAAGTCCCATTGTAGCTACAGGGGTGGCGGTGACTGTTGTAGTTGTTGTCTCAGTGGAGGTGTTGATTGAAATGGTTGATTGTGAATTGGCCCTGATAGGTGGGGTCTGTTGTTGGTGGCCGGTAAAACCTCTGCAGTAAAACGTGCTCAGGTCATTGGCAAGCTGCCGATCATCGGTAATTTGGGGCGATTTGCATTTCTAATTTGTAATTAATTTATTCCCCTCCAGACTGCAGCAGTTTCATTCGCTGAGAGCTGTTGTTTAAATTTCTCTCCATAAAGGCCCTACTGCTATCCATATACTAACTGCTTTAAGAAAGTGAATATTTACTTGGACAGTTACAAATGTCAAGAATTGGGAAAAGCAGAGTTGTAATGTATTTGGTTATGTGTAAACTTCCAGGTTCATATGTACTGTATACAGAGTACGGTGGCTTTGTTCAAAAAAAAAATGCATACATTTAAGCTTGATGTGCAATTGAAGCTCAGAGTTTACATAGACACTCTGGTTTTTAATGCAACTACAAAACCACACAACTTAAAGACCTAAAAACTACAAAACTATGAAAAAGAAAACAGCGGCCTCACAGGAGATCTACACAGAAACAAAAACCCACACCCATAATGAAACACAGTGAACTTAAATAGGGTGGTGCTGCTACTTTTTGATTGGGAGACACCAAAACTTAACCTAGAAAACACTTAGAAACCTCCAAATCCCTAAAAAGACTTCTAGGTCACCACAGAGGTTTCTAGAGTGTCACAAACCTAAAGGTGTAGTGCATAAAAAGCCACTTGCAAAGAGGGAATAATGTTCGTTTTCTTTTTTTATGTTGATAAAACAAACACGTCAATGAACGGAAGACATACACAAGGAGGTGGTTCAGCTGGCGTCGCCCCAGAGACGCTTTCTGTCATGGAGGCAGTTTCAGTTTAGTTGTCCGTGTGGTGGCCAGCTCAATGGCCACCACCTCCCAGCCTCCTACAGGTGCCGGTCAATTAGTCCCTTTGGGGGCTTCTGGGCTCTGGAGGCTGGTGGCTGGATGGGGTGGTGGCACAGCGAGAGCCCTGGAGCTGCAGCCATGGTGCAGTGGGAGGCGTCAGTGGAGGCTCCACCCAGGGTCTAGGTGCTGGTACGTGAACACATCTCACTCTGTGTGTGTTGCTGTCTGTGTCTGTGCGTTTGTATGTGTTTTGGACAAACCTAAAGTAACGTTAACAGTGCAGAGCCTGAGTTGTGTGGAGTTTTGTTCTGAGCAAAGTGGAGAGAGGAAGCTGTAGTCCACAGCAGAGTGTAGTGGAGAGAGGAAACAGTGGTCCAGAGCAGAGTGTAGTGGAGAGAGGAAACTGTGGTCCAGAGCAGAGTGTAGTGGAGACAGGAAACTGTAGTCCAGAGCAGAGTGTAGTGGAGACAGGAAGCTGTAGTCCACAGCAGAGTGTAGTGGAGAGAGGAAGCTGTAGTCCACAGCAGAGTGAAGTGGAGACAGGAAGCTGTAGACCACAGCAGAGTGAAGTGGAGACAGGAAGCTGTAGTCCACAGCAGAGTGAAGTGGAGAGAGGAAACTGTGGTCCAGAGCAGAGTGAAGTGGAGACAGGAAGTTGTAGTCCACTGCAGAGTGAAGTGGAGACAGGAAGCTGTAGTCCACAGCAGAGTGAAATGGAGACAGGAAGCTGTAGTCCACAGCAGAGTGAAGTGGAGACAGGAAGCTGTAGTCCACAGCAGAGTGAATTGGAGACAGGAAGCTGGACAATAGTGGGATGTAGAGGCAGATGTTTCTCCCTGTTGCCCCTATCTGTCTCTCCTCTGCTCTCTGACCTGCTTACTCCATGTCTCTCTCCCCGTCTCTCTCCCTGTCTCTCTCCCCGTCTCTCTCCCCTGCTCTCTCTCTTTCTCTCTCGCCCGTCTCTCTCCCCGTCTCCTTCCCCGTCTCTCTCCCCCGTTTCTTTCCCTATCTCTCTTTCTCTCTCCCTGTCTCTCTCCCTGTCTCTCTTCCTGTCTCTCTCCCTGTCTCTCTCCCTGTCTCTCTCCCCTGTCTCTCTCCCTGTCTCTTTCCCCGTCTCTCTCCCTGTCTCTCTCCCCTGTCTCTCTCCCTGTCTCTCTCCCTGTCTCTCTCCCCCGTCTCTCTCCCCTGTCTCTTTCCCCGTCTCTCTCCCCTGTCTCTCTCCCCCCTGTCTCTCTCCCTGTCTCTCTCCCCCGTCTCTCTCCCCTGTCTCTTTCCCCGTCTCTCTCCCCTGTCTCTCTCCCCTGTCTCTCTCCCTGTCTCTCTCCCCCGTCTCTCTCCCCTGTCTCTTTCCCCGTCTCTCTCCCTGTCTCTCTCAACTGCTCTCGCACATCCCCCAGTCCAACCCTTTCTCTTCTTGTTCTTCCCCAACAAACTAGTAGCACGACAGTGACAGAAATACAGAAATGTGTATATATTGTAATCTCTTTTTAAACCATTTCATATGATTTATAGTATGGATTAGGCGTCACAGTGCTGGTTAGTAGAGCTGAGAAGTGTTAGGGTTAATATGATTTATAGTATGGATTAGGTGTCACAGTGCTGGTTAGTAGAGCTGAGAAGTGTTAGGGTTAATATGATTTATAGTATGGATTTGGCGTCACAGTGCTGGTTAGTAGAGCTGAGAAGTGTTAGGGTTAATATGATTTATAGTATGGATTAGGTGTCA
>CM055729.1:9608302-9688302 GCA_029465975.1 Dallia pectoralis | reverse complement strand
GTGTTTCCCAGAGATAATTAGCATGACTGTCATTATAGGTATTGTAAAACCTGTATTGTAGCTATTCATCTGCTACACATCAGCATGTATCAAGAGTTGGAGAGAGGAGAACAAAATTGCGTCTAAGAAAGAGAGAGACAAGTAGATGTAGGTTTAGACAAATAAAGAAATGAAAGCAGAATAGAGAGATTATTACTGTGAATGTCAGAATTTTGCCCCTTTCCTATCTTAGGGGAGGAGTTTCAGTACTTCCTCAGTTGTCAGAGTCATGCTGCCTCGGTCACTTCACACACACTCTCACCGTCTGCTCCCCTACACTGTCGCAGACGCTTATTCTCACGCCAGCAATCACTACTGATAGTGTCTCTTTCCAAACAGAGAGACGGGGGCAGCATGACAGGGTGTTATAGCCTGCTGAAGGTGGATATTTCCCTTGCTGGGTAGAGAATACACACACCGTGACTGCTGTTCTGTTCTGTAGTGTAATTCTTCCACATTTAGCCTCATGAGGAATGAAGTGACAGGAGGCACCAGCCAACAGGACGCAGGTAAGACGCAGTCTATATGTCTATCTGTCTGTCTATATGACTATATGTCTATCTGTCTATATGTCTATCTGTCTATATGTCTATTTGTCGATATGTCTATATGTCCATATGTCGATATGTCTATCTGTCTATTTGTCTTTCTGTCTGACTCTCTGTCTGTCTGTTTGTTTCTATGTCTGTCTGTATGTCTGTCTGTCTGTCTGTATGTATGTATGTATGTATGTATGTATGTATGTATGTATGTATGTCTGTCTGTCTGTCTGTTTCTGTCTGTCTGTATGTATGTCTATGTGTCTGTCTGTCTGTGTGTTTGTCTGTATGTCTGTCTGTCTGTCTGTTTGTTTCTATGTCTGTCTCTCTGTATGTCTGTTTGTTTCTATGTCTGTCTGTCTGTATGTCTGTATATCTGTCTGTCTGTCTGTATGTCTGTCTGTATGTCTGTATGTCTGTATGTCTGTCTGTCTGTATGTCTGTATATCTGTCTGTCTGTCTGTATGTCTGTCTGTATGTCTGTATGTCTGTCTGTCTGTCTGTCTGTCTGTATGTCTGTATGTCTCTGCGTGTTAAATAATTGACTGAGGATTTGTCAGGAATTTGTGTCTTCCTAGTATTGTCCTACTCTTTATCTCATTGTCTCTCACTCCCTCTGTCTGTCTCAAATAATTTCTCTACATGTTTACGTTTATGTTACGTCTCTTTGAAACAATGTGATCTGTGAAATACCTCACTAAGAATAGGGAAATCACAGTAAGCTCTTTCACACACACTCTCATTCCTTTTTCACTATCTCTTTCTCTCTATGTTTCACTGTCTTTATCACTCGTGCTTTTCTCTCATGATGACACAGGGAGCTGCAATGAAATACATTATTCTATGTTAGCCAGGGTCCTACAGTTAGACAATTTCTCAGTAGTAGTTCAGTCACAGAAATGAAAACGGGTTGTGTTGTCAGCTGGTTAGGCTAAACTTAGCCCCATGTCTGTCTCATGTTACCCCTGTCTCTGACTGACATCCATTCCATATATCCATAACCCATCACCAAAGCACATTGTAACACACAGACACCCTGTTCTACTCAACAGTATAGCTATCTAGGTTAGGAGTTTCAAAGTTCACAAGTCACATTTATTGCACCAAAAGTTCCAAAACATTTACATTGCATATGTCTAAAATCCTACTTGATTATGACTGAAATATTTGTTTTTCCCAGCTAGCAGTTGCACTGTTGTGTCAGCAAAATGACTAGAATATACCCACATTATTGACACAAATGAACTGGTGACCTCTTGAGGAGGTCACCACATGTTTACTTTCCTTAGAAGCGGCGATTCCTTCAGGAATTTCACAGTGACAAGTCATCAAGTGAAAGGATTACTAAGCTCTCCAGCAGACATGTTTAAGCTTCTCTAGAAGGAAGTGCCGTCCTTGTTGTAGAGTCAATCAGCCAAAATGGCAATAAGATGTGTGTTTATTGTAGATGCACCACAAGGCAGTTTCCCAGGTCAGAATGGGATTTCTAAGGCTTTTTTTATCTGCATTACATTGGAACGTTGTTATTTTCAGATTCAAAATAGATCACTTCTAAATGCTTTTTCACAGTCATATTAGCTAGTAGCATGAATAGAAGCAGTCAACAGGTTTATAGCTGTAATGCAGTTAATTGGTGCAGATCTCTCCACCGCGTCATGTGTGATATGATTATTTAGATATGGATATAGTATGATGATTTCCCCGGTGCATCATGTGTGATATGATTATTTAGATATGGATATAGTATGATGATTTCCCCGGTGCATCATGTGTGATATGATTATTTAGATATGGATATAGTATGATGATTTCCCCAGTGCATCATGTGTGATATGATTATTTAGATATGGATATAGTATGATGATTTCCCCAGTGCATCATGTGTGATTTGATTATTTAGATATGGATATAGTATGATGATTTCCCCGCATCATGTGTGATATGATTATTTAGATATGGATATAGTATGATGATTTCCCCAGTGCATCATGTGTGATATGATTATTTAGATATGGATATAGTATGATGATTTCCCCAGTGCATCATGTGTGATTTGATTATTTAGATATGGATATAGATGTGGATTTTCCCACCGCATCATGTGTGATAAGATAATGTAGATATGGATATAGTATGTGGATTTCCCCGCTGCATCATGTGTGATAAGATAATGTAGATATGGATATAGGATGTGGATTTCCCCGGTGCATCATGTGTGATAAGATAATGTAGATATGGATATAGGATGTGGATTTTCCCACCGCATCATGTGTGATAAGATAATGTAGATATGGATATAGGATGTGGATTTCCCCGGTGCATCATGTGTGATAAGATAATGTAGATATGGATATAGAATGTGGATTTTCCCACCGCATCATGTGTGATAAGATAATGTAGATATGGATATAGTATGTGGATTTCCCCACCACATCATGTGTGATAAGATAATGTAGATATGGATATAGGATGTGGATTTCCCCGGTGCATCATGTGTGATATGATTATGTAGATATGGATATAGTATGTGGATTTCCCCACCACATCATGTGTGATAAGATAATGTAGATATGGATATAGGATGTGGATTTCCCCGGTGCATCATGTGTGATAAGATAATGTAGATATGGATATAGTATGTGGATTTCCCCACCACATCATGTGTGATAAGATAATGTAGATATGGATATAGGATGTGGATTTCCCCAGCACATCATGTGTGATAAGATAATGTAGATATGGATATAGGATGTGGATTTTATGTAGATATGGATATAGTATGTGGATTTCCCCATCATGTGTGATAAGATAATGTAGATATGGATATAGGATGTGGATTTCCCCAGCACATCATGTGTGATAAGATAATGTAGATATGGATATAGGATGTGGATTTCCCCACCACATCATGTGTGATAAGATAATGTAGATATTGATATAGGATGTGATTTCCCGGTAATAAGATAATGTAGATATGGATATAGGATGTGGATTTCCCCATCATGTGTGAGCACATCATGTGTGATAAGATAATGTAGATATGGATATAGGATGTGGATTTCCCCGGTGCATCATGTGTGATAAGATAATGTAGATATGGATATAGGATGTGGATTTCCCCAGCACATCATGTGTGATAAGATAATGTAGATATGGATATAGGATGTGGATTTCCCCGGTGCATCATGTGTGATAAGATAATGTAGATATGGATATAGGATGTGGATTTCCCCACCACATCATGTGTGATAAGATAATGTAGATATGGATATAGGATGTGGATTTCCCCGGTGCATCATGTGTGATAAGATAATGTAGATATGGATATAGTATGTGGATTTCCCCGGTGCATCATGTGTGATAAGATAATGTAGATATGGATATAGATTGTGGATTTTCCCACCGCATCATGTGTGATAAGATAATGTAGATATGGATATAGGATGTGGATTTCCCCACCACATCATGTGTGATAAGATAATGTAGATATGGATATAGGATGTGGATTTCCCCGGTGCATCATGTGTGATAAGATAATGTAGATATGGATATAGGATGTGGATTTCCCCACCACATCATGTGTGATAAGATAATGTAGATATGGATATAGGATGTGGATTTCCCCGGTGCATCATGTGTGATAAGATAATGTAGATATGGATATAGATTGTGGATTTTCCCACCGCATCATGTGTGATAAGATAATGTAGATATGGATATAGGATGTGGATTTCCCCACCACATCATGTGTGATAAGATAATGTAGATATGGATATAGTATGTGGATTTCCCCGGTGCATCATGTGTGATAAGATAATGTAGATATGGATATAGATTGTGGATTTTCCCACCGCATCATGTGTGATAAGATAATGTAGATATGGATATAGGATGTGGATTTCCCCAGCACATCATGTGTGATAAGATAATGTAGATATGGATATAGGATGTGGATTTCCCCGGTGCATCATGTGTGATAAGATAATGTAGATATGGATATAGGATGTGGATTTCCCCACCACATCATGTGTGATAAGATAATGTAGATATGGATATAGATTGTGGATTTCCCCAGCACATCATGTGTGAAAGGATAATGTAGAAATGGAAATGTGGATTTCCCTGAGTAATACAGTATAGCTAATACAGCAAGTTTGAAGTGTTCAGCCCATTCAGCTCTAGTTGAGCAAATGCATTTTATGGAGTGAAGAAAAGGTCACACATTAACCTAAATGATTTTGGCCTTGTAAAGTCCACCCCACTCACAGAATAACCCAGACATAGGCATTCAATATGTTGACTTCTTTACAGTCCATTCTCTCCATCAGTTATAAAGTACTTTGAAACTCATGCCAAGACAAATTCATTTATTTTTTAGGCGCAATTATATGGAAATAGGGTGCAATATGCTTTGGTCAAAAGTACTTATCTAATCCAGTGCCATTTGGCTTGAGTCAGCAACACACTACAGACAAATATTGTCATTTAAGACTTCGCTAGACTAAATGTGGCTGCAGTCTGCCCAACTTTGCAGTGAAACAGGCGGTTGATTGTCTTACAGAAGCCTGATGATTTGCACTGTTTACAGCTGACTCTCTCACAAGACTCTCACTGATTCAATTATGGAGTTGTCTGTGTCCCAAATGGCACCATGAATGCCTTTTGATGGGGTGACCAGAGCCTGAGTTTATTGGTTTTTATTTCCCACAGTGGTTTAGCAGGAAAACAAATTGATGACACAGATCATGGGGAATTGGCTTTGTGTTGTTTAATGGATTATTTATTGGTCGTTTGATAGATAAATAAAATAAAACTTATATTCAACCACCCTGTACGCAGACAGTTTAGACTCAAATATTAATAGTAATTTAAAGTCAGAGTTAGTAAAATGTCATTAATGACCTAAAATGTTGATTATACAGATTTTTTTAAGTTAAAAATCAAATTATTCCCAAAGTACTAAACTTTTGGTTGATATTTGGGAGTTTAGTTATATATTCCTTTTTTGTACAAATTAATCTTAACTCCACAAAATGTAAATATACAACACAAAGCTACATGTATCTTGTAGTAAAACATTTTTAGATCTCACTACTGAACATAGTACCAATTAAATAACAACTCCATCATGCAGTGAAAATGAATGTTGGATTCCAATATGAACATCAGTTATGTGGGGTAAACACCCATCATTCTGTGAAAATTAAGTTTGAGAAAGTGTAAGCTGATCCTAGAACTGTGCCCAGTATCCTCTACCCACAGTGACCTTGGATCCAGCTGACCCACATGACATTCCCTTACAGTGTCTAAGCAGCACAAACAGAGGGGTCTGTCTCTCTCTCTCTCTCCCTCCACACACACACACACACACACACACACACACACACACACACACACATGCCATCAGAAGAGAGTGCTTTGTGTTTTCACAGGCCTGCTCTGGAGAGCGAGAAAGAAGTGTGGGTGTTAGAGTAGAGGGAAGAGAGATAGAGATGGATTTCCAGAGTGAAACAGATTGAGAGGATAGAGGAGTGAGAGATACAGGAAAGAGCTTTACAGAGGTATGTCTAGAGAAAGAGAGAGAGATCAAAAGCGACAAATCAGACATCCTACATAAGAGAGGACGAGAGCGGGAGGCAGAGAAGCCGAGATTGACCGTTAGAGCTGCCTCTGAGACGGCGAAGGACCGAGTCTGACAGCCTAGTTAGAGCTGCCTCTGAGACGGCGAAGGACCGAGTCTGACAGCATAGTTAGAGCTGCCTCTGAGACGGCGAAGGACCGAGTCTGACAGCATAGTTAGAGCTGCCTCTGAGACGGCAAAGGACCGAGTCTGACAGCCTAGTTAGAGCTGTGTCCGATTGCCACATTGATTTCTGGGAGTGTGTAACGCCTCCGGAGCACATGGCGTGGTGCTGCTACTGCTGCCGTCATCCTCTCCAGGCCGTGGCGTCGTCCCGAACCGCTGCGCTCCTCAAACGGTGCCCTCTGTTCCCAGGTGGGTTCTATTTCAACCCGGCCGTCAGTACCTGGCTAGGCCGGTCCACGGCCCCGGGACAGCCGAGAGAAGTAGCTCACTGAGATGAGGTGATAGGGAGCTGTGGCTCTTTCAGACGAGTATCGCTGCTCTAGGTATATCTACAGGTTATGGGTAACGGGCTATCCCATGAAGGTATAGTATAGCACATGGCATGGTGTGTAGCTTTGTCCACTGTTTAGGGTCGGCACCTCTCTCAGTCCCGCTGTCATGTGTTGCTTGTGCTGTCATGTGCCTTTGTGCAGTCGAGTGCATCAGCGCGCCATTGTACATTGTCTTACTGCGTCCCGTTTTGACGAGTCTCATTCAAAGAGACGTCTGGCGTGTTTTTGTGGTGTTTTTCTGTGTTGTTTCTGTGCTACTTTGTGTAACGCTTCCGCGGTTGTGAAGAGGTCAAAAAGCAAGAAGAAAAATTTGACATTGACTTTCAGTCGCGCCTCAAGGGACAGACCAAAGACATCGCTTTGTATACAATATACAAAGGCTTAACATTTGTTTGCCCTTTCCTCTGTCGGAGAGCTGAAGAGTCCCTTGGCAGAGGCCAAATAAGTATCCTATTCTATAGTGAACCATTTTTGGCCAGGCTGTCTCCAAAAGTAGTGTTCTACATAGTAAATAGTGTGCCAATTGGGACACAGAGCTTCTTGTACGAGTGTGTCCTTGGTTGATGAGCTGTTACCTCATGGTTAAATGCTCAACACCCATGTGGGCCTGTTGGCAGTTTGTCAGTCAGTGTTGATGTGTTGACCGCGGCTCTCTGTGTCCTGTCGCTCGTCCCCTGTCATCCCTTACATCACCTGTAAGCTTTTGGTGTTGTTAACACAATACATTGTTTGGATGTCCTTGGAACGTCATGTGAGGTTGTGTCCCGTGAACGTCCCCAGTTTGCTGGGAACCTACAGTGAACAGCTTTTCCTTCCTTGAGTCACATAGATCTCAGCATGTGTCCTTCCTTGTGTCTCATTATATTTGCTTACTGATATGAGGAGAGACTGCACCCCTTGCACCCCTTGACAGTGTTTAACACTTTGCGTCTTTGGTTCCCGCCACCCGGTTCAGACATTTGCTGATGTGTGTCACACTAATGTCCTTCCCTCCTCCCAGGCACACTAACGACTTACAAGTAGCCATATACGAACACGCCAAATATCCAAGTTGATTATGTGTGTGGAGCAGTTTAGGAGAAACAAATGTGTACTGGGTTCAGTCAGCAAATTCAATGATGTAATGTGGCCACCTATTGTGTCGCTATTTGTCACAACAGCATCCAGGTGACCATCACTGCATCCAATTTCTCCCTCACCCATTAAAGGTCAAAGTCACAAATAGAATTGCGGTTTGGGTGACAGTTAACTAGCTAGCTGTAATGGGATCAACTGAGTGAACCGAATCCATTCATCCCCGGTTCACTACGTGTATCGTCAGCTTGTTTACCAGGCGTGTGCGTGTATCGTCAGCTTGTTTACCAGGCGTGTGCGTGTATCGTCAGCTTGTTTACCAGGCGTGTGCATGTATCGTCAGCTTGTTTACCAGGCGTGTGCATGTATCGTCAGCTTGTTTACCAGGCGTGTGCATGTATCGTCAGCTTGTTTACCAGGCGTGTGCATGCATCGTCAGCTTGTTTACCAGGCGTGTGCGTGCATCGTCAGCTTGTTTACCAGGCGTGTGCGTGTATCGTCAGCTTGTTTACCAGGCGTGTGCATGTATCGTCAGCTTGTTTACCAGGCGTGTGCATGCATCGTCAGCTTGTTTACCAGGCGTGTGCGTGCATCGTCAGCTTGTTTACCAGGCGTGTGCGTGTATCGTCAGCTTGTTTACCAGGCGTGTGCGTGTATCGTCAGCTTGTTTACCAGGCGTGTGCGTGTATCGTCAGCTTGTTTACCAGGCGTGTGCGTGTATCGTCAGCTTGTTTACCAGGCGTGTGCGTGTATCGTCAGCTTGTTTACCAGGCGTGTGCGTGTATCGTCAGCTTGTTTACCAGGCGTGTGCGTGTATCGTCAGCTTGTTTACCAGGCGTGTGCGTGTATCGTCAGCTTATTTACCAGGCGTGTGCGTGTAACGCTCCCTGTGTGTCACACTAATGTTCTTCCACCCTCCCAGACATCTCCCCTGCTGAGCTGGATGCCTTATGGAGAGAACCCCCTTACACACTAACAGGAGCCAATGAGCACTTCCCAGGAAATTACATCCTAACTCCAGGTAATGGTACAATAAAAGGTTTAAAGGCTGACTAGGGCTCAATTCCTGTTGTCTCGTCAATGAGTGAGATTAGCAAGCAGAGTGAAGACTGGAACACTTATTTGACACTTATATGACAAGGCGTATGTTACATTTATGACCTGCATGAATTACCTTCCTGAGACAGATTTGGTGTGTAAAACCATGAGATATTATACTGTAGAGGTTAAGTAGTTTACACTTATAAGACTGGAGTCTGAAACAACATAATAATGCAAATTTGAACGGAAAGATTTGGTCAGGCTGCCAGTCCCAGAGGAAGGGTTGGGGACATCCTCTATGTACAATGGGACAACAACAGGGGAAGCAGCCAAACTGCACACCATGTCTCCCTGTGTGTGTGTGTGTGTGTGTGTGTGTGTGTGTGTGTGTGTCAGAGAGAGATTGTGTGAGATCTGGGGAGTAAATGTAGCTGAAGTTGGGATGTGGTGCAGAAGACTAATCACTAATGAAACCCTCAACCGTAGCTGCATTGCGTAGGAGACACTAGAATGTATATGTAAACTCATTGTGCTCCACACATGGTGCTCTGTATTGGGATGTGTTACTGAAGGTTGGATGGACAATAACATGTTAGATTGTCTTCTCCAGGGGCTGAGAGGGAGGAAGAGCTGGGGGTGGAGTCTGACGATGGGGAGGTGGAGCCTGACAGTTACTGGAAGAGGAAGAAGAGATTCGCCAGAGAGAGCACTGTGTCGTTGGCCGTGGGAGAGAGGTTCTCCTCAGGTGCCTTCAGTTTGTATCTGTGTCCCAAATTCTCTATAGAGAGCACTAGCTTTTCACCCACCATAGTCGTAGCTAAGAGCTATTGAGATTGGCTTTTAAGAGTATAATAAGGATCTACTTAGAGTAATACGAGTCTAACAAGAATCCACTAAGAGTAATTTGAGTCTAATAAGGATCCACTAAGAATAATACGAGTCTAATAAGGATTTTCTAAGACTCTACTAGGTGTGATATAAATGTAAAAGAATCCACTAAAACTCCACTAAGAGTAATATGAGTCTAAAAAGGATCCACTAAGAGTAATACGAGTCAAATAAGGATCCACCAAGAGTAATACCAGTCTAATAAGGATTTACTAAGACTCTACTAAGTGTGATATGAGTCTTAAAGGATCCACTAAATCACCACTAAGAGTAATACAAGTCTAATAAGGATCTACAAAGAGTATTATGAGTCTAATAAGGATTTACTAAGTGTAATACGAGTCTAATAAGGATCCACTAAGAATAATGCAAGTCTAATAAGGATCCAATAAGAGTAATACAAGTCTAATAAGGATCCATTAAAAGTAATACGTGTCTAATAAGGATCCAGTAAGAGTAATACGAGTCTAATAAGGATCCACTAAGAGTAATACGAGTCTAATAAGGATCCACTAAGAGTAATACAAGCCTAATAATGATTCACTAAGAGTTATACGAGTCTAATAAGAATCCATTAAGAGTAATACGAGTCTAATAAGGATCCACTAAGAGTAATAGAAGTCTAATAAGGATCCACTAAGAGTAATACAAGTCTAATAATGATTCACTAAGAGTAATACGAGTCTAATAAGAATCCATTAAGAGTAATACGAGTCTAATAAGGATCCACTAAGAGTAATATGAGTCTAATAAGGATCCAATAAGAGTAATACGAGTCTAATAAGGATACACTAAGAGTAATATGAGTCTATTAAGGATCAACTAAGAGTAATATGAGTCTAATAAGGATCCAATAAGAGTAATACGAGTCTAATAAGGATACACTAAGAGTAATATGAGTCTAATAAGGATCCACTAAGAGTAATACGAGTCTAATAATGATTCACTAAGAGTTATACGAGTCTAATAAGAATCCATTAAGAGTAATACGAGTCTAATAAGGATCCACTAAGAGTAATACAAGTCTAATAAGGATCCACTAAGAGTAATACGAGTCTAATAAGAATCCATTAAGAGTAATACGAGTCTAATAAGGATCCACTAAGAGTAATATGAGTCTAATAAGGATCAACTAAGAGTAATATGAGTCTAATAAGGATCCAATAAGAGTAATACGAGTCTAATAAGAATCCATTAAGAGTAATACGAGTCTAATAAGGATCCACTAAGAGTAATATGAGTCTAATAAGGATCAACTAAGAGTAATATGAGTCTAATAAGGATACACTAAGAGTAATATGAGTCTAATAAGGATCCACTAAGAGTAATACGAGTCTAATAATGATTCACTAAGAGTTATACGAGTCTAATAAGAATCCATTAAGAGTAATACGAGTCTAATAAGGATCCACTAAGAGTAATATGAGTCTAATAAGGATCCAATAAGAGTAATACGAGTCTAATAAGGATACACTAAGAGTAATATGAGTCTATTAAGGATCAACTAAGAGTAATACGAGTCTAATAAGGATACAATAAGACTCTAGTCACTCAGGGCTCTAACTGCTGCAGCATTACAGAGAGCCTCTCAGCTAATCATGCGTAATGTGAGCTTTGCATCGCTGATTCATTCACTTACCTGCTGTAAAAAGCTACTCTAAAACTGTGAAGTTCCTGACAGCTTTTGTGCCTACAAGCAACCACCCAATATTAGTCAGTAGGCTAAACTGATGATCTAGAGACGGACTATAATCTGCTTTGTGTGTGTGTAGATGTGGTGCTGGTGTTCCGAGGTCGACGGAGGTCAGGTATAATACCTGACTCTGAGCTTCAGGAAGCACTACGAACCAGACTAAGGGTTGTCGAGAGCAACAGCCAGGACGTCATTCAGCTCTTCAAGGTCAGTCAGAGGTCAGAGTTCAGAGAAAGATCCGATCGGCCGTTGTATAAAGGTATTTTCACTGCCATGTACTAGCTTATGGACCATGTTCCACTGGGACGATCTCACCAGATGAATCTGAATCTTCTACATGTCCACCCAATCCTCTCAGGACTTGTCTGCCCGTCTGCTGTCTGTACACGCTGAGAAGGACAGCTTTGTCATCACTTTCAAGACTGTGGAGGAGATCTGGAAGTTCTCCACCTACCTGGCTCTTGGTCAGTTTACCGTACATTAAATTAGCCTTGTGACATCAGGCAGTCGGACAAAAATTCCAACCCACTCTATTTTTGGCAAATAGCTCTTAAACAAAAAGGGCAATATTGCAAACATAAACACATTGAATCTCATGTTGTGAACTCCGTCCCTTTGGTTCGTCCAGGATATGTGGCTAGATGCTTGGAGAACTTCCTCTGTGACCAGTCATTCTGGCTGGACATTGAATTGCTGAAGGACCTGGAAATAACTGTGACTGTAGACGAGGAGCACTTGGCTACGTTGTACCTGGGTCTTCTTCTGCAAGAGGGTGAGACAATAGTTTATAACCACCTTATGAAAAGTATATACCATTCTATAAGCATCCGGTTCAAATAATGTAACACGCCTCTAATACACACATCTCGGAGCATTGTACAGAAGTTCGTAGACGCAAACAGCAGCATAGAAAAATCCTCTCACCCTATTATTTAACCAGTGAGCTTTGGCGACATTTCAAAACCAGTTTTACGGACATCTAGACATAAAATAGAGCTGATTGTATATTCTGAATGACTTATAATGCACCCAAACAGAACAGCTACAGTGACTGCTTTATCATACAGCATGATACCCATTAAGGTAATGTAATTTTGAGCACTATTGACCAACCCAGCATTTCCATTGTTCATAGTCTGTGAGGCATGATACTTTAAGAGGAAGTACTCCTCCCCCTAATGCCTGAAATGAAATCAATAGCTGGTAATGGAAATTGACAGAGAAAACATCAGTAAAATATGTTTACCTATCAGTAGAAATAACCAAGAGCATTCTATTGAGCCTTGGCCGTTGAGGCTCTTCTCTTTTGGGAGATTTGTTGCTGTCTCAATCACTAAGGCAATAAAATAAGTAAAGGATAAATGCTGTGTTTTGAACATTAGTCACCTTACAGCTACTTGGCTGTTCTATACCTCTATTTCACATTGTTTTAGATCCTTACAACACAGTGCATTCAGGTACTTAGTTACTCCATAATACTATGTCTCTTTCCTTCCCCCACAAAGTCCGACTTCAAACCATTAGTCTCTGACCTTAATCTTTAACCATTAGTCCCTAACCTTAATCCCTAACCATTAGTCCCTAACCATTAGTCCCTAACCTTAATCCATAACCATTAGTCCCTAACCTTAATCCCTAACCATTAGTCCCTAACCTTAATCCCTATCCATTAGTCCCTAACCTTAATCCCTAACCTTAATCCCTAACCATTAGTCCCTAACCTTAATCCCTAACCATTAGTCCCTAACCTTAATCCCTAACCTTAATCCCTGACCTTAATCCCTTACCATTAGTCCCTAACCTTAATCCCTAACCATTAGTCTCTGACCTTAATCCCTAACCATTAGTCCCTAACCTTAATCCCTAACCATTAGTCCCTAACCTTAATCCCTAACCATTAGTCCCTGACCTTAATCCCTAACCATTAGTCCCTAACCTTAATCCCTAACCATTAGTCCCTAACCTTAATCCCTAACCTTAATCCCTAACCATTAGTCCCTAACCTTAATCCCTAACCATTAGTCCCTAACCTTAATCCCTAACCTTAATCCCTAACCATTAGTCCCTAACCTTAATCCCTAACCATTAGTCCCTAACCTTAATCCCTAACCATTAGTCCCTAACCTTAATCCCTAACCATTAGTCCCTAACCTTAATCCCTAACCATTAGTCCCTAACCTTAATCCCTAACCATTAGTCCCTAACCTTAATCCATAACCATTAGTCCCTAACCTTAATCCCTAACCATTAGTCCCTAACCTTAATCCATAACCATTAGTCCCTAACCTTAATCCCTAACCTTAATCCCTAACCATTAGTCCCTAACCGTAATCCCTAACCATTAGTCCCTAACCTTAATCCCTAACCATTAGTCCCTAACCTTAATCCATAACCATTAGTCCCTAACCTTAATCCCTAACCATTAGTCCCTAACCTTAATCCATAACCATTAGTCCCTAACCTTAATCCCTAACCATTAGTCCCTAACCTTAATCCATAACCATTAGTCCCTAACCGTAATCCCTAACCATTAGTCCCTAACCTTAATCCCTAACCATTAGTCTCTGACCTTAATCTTTAACCATTAGTCCCTAACCTTAATCCCTAACCATTAGTCTCTGACCTTAATCCCTAACCATTAGTCTCTGACCTTAATCCCTAACCATTAGTCCCTAACCTTAATCCCTAACCATTAGTCTCTGACCTTAATCTTTAACCATTAGTCCCTAACCTTAATCCCTAACCATTAGTCCCTAACCATTAGTCCCTGACCTTAATCCCTAACCATTAGTCCCTAACCTTAATCCCTAACCATTAGTCCCTGACCTTAATCCCTAACCATTAGTCCCTAACCTTAATCCCTAACCATTAGTCCCTGACCTTAATCCCTAACCATTAGTCCCTGACCTTAATCCCTAACCATTAGTCTCTGACCTTAATCTTTAACCATTAGTCCCTAACCTTAATCCCTAACCATTAGTCCCTAACCATTAGTCCCTGACCTTAATCCCTAACCATTAGTCCCTGACCTTAATCCCTAACCATTAGTCCCTAACCTTAATCCCTAACCATTAGTCCCTAACCTTAATCCCTAACCATTAGTCTCTGACCTTAATCCCTAACCATTAGTCCCTAACCTTAATCCCTAACCATTAGTCCCTAACCTTAATCCCTAACCATTAGTCCCTAACCTTAATCCCTAACCTTAATCCCTAACCATTAGTCTCTGACCTTAATCCCTGACCTTAATCCCTTACCATTAGTCCCTAACCTTAATCCCTAACCATTAGTCTCTGACCTTAATCTTTAACCATTAGTCCCTAACCTTAATCTTTAACCATTAGTCCTTTGCATTAATCCTTAACCATTAGTCCCTAACCTTAATCCTTAACCATTAGTCCCTAACCTTAATCCTTAACCATTAGTCCCTAACCTTAATCCCTTACCATTAGTCCCTAACCTTAATCCTTAACCATTAGTCTCTGACTTTAATCTTTAACCATTAGTCCCTAACCTTAATCCCAGAAAAGTTTTTAATTTACTTTGCCAGGAACAATATAAATGATACTAAGAGGGTGAAGGGGTATAGGGATACTAATATACAAAATACTATACAAAAGGGTATAGTATTAATGATTTTAATGCAATTATATATGTGATATCAAACCTTCTCATCTTTGTACTAAATGTTATTTTTAGTTTCATTCCCATGCCTTGTAATACATTTTCCTTGTGTGTTTGCCTCTGTAACATGTTTTGTTTTGCACTGTATATTTATTCTCCTGCTTTCCCAGGTTTGTTTTTTGCCAAAGCGCTGGTGAACAGTGGAGACCACAGTGATGAAGAGGACGAGCTGTGTTTCAGCTGTAACGACCTGTTGATGGTTAAAGACACAGGGCAGGAAAGCAACTGGGAGGGCACCCTCCTCTCCACTGGGCAACATGGACTGGTCCCTGTCAACACGATGCAACCACTGCCTTACCCATTCTACCAGTAAGATACCCAGACAATCTATGTCGGACACGCTGTGCCAGTCCATGTCGGACATGCTGTGCCAGTCCATGTCGGCCCCACTGTGCCAGTCCATGTCGGCCCCACTGTGCCAGTCCATGTTGGCAACACTGTGCCAGTCCATGTTGGCAACACTGTGCCAGTCCATGTTGGCCACACTGTGCCAGTCCATGTTTGCCACACTGTGCCAGTCCATATTGGCCACACTGTGCCAGTCCATGTTGGCAACACTGTGCCAGGCCATGTTGGCCACACTTTATCAGTCCATGTTGGCCACACTGGCCACCACTGTGCCAGTCCATGTTGGCCACACTTTATAAGTCCATGCCACACTGTGCCAGGCCATGTTGGCCACACTTTATAAGTCCATGTTGGCCACTGTGCCAGTCCATGTGTGCCAGTCCATGTTGGCCACACTGTGCCAGTCCATGTTGGCACACTGTGCCAGTCCATGTGGCCACACTGTGCCAGTCCATGTTGGCCACACTGTGCCAGTCCATGTTGGCCACACTGTGCCATGTCCATGTGCCAGTCCATGGCCACACTGTGCCAGTCCATGTTGTGCCACACTGTGCCAGTCCATGTTGGCCACACTGTGCCAGTCCATGTTGGCCATGTTGGCCACACTGTGCCAGTCCATGTTGGCCACACTGTGCCAGTCCATGTTGGCCACACTGTGCCAGTCCATGTCCATGCCACACTGTGCCAGTCCATGTTGGCCACACTGTGCCAGTCCATGTTGGCCACACTGTGCCAGTCCATGTTGGCCACACTGTGCCAGTCCATGTTGGCCACACTGTGCCAGTCCATGTGGCCACACTGTGCCAGTCCATGTCCATGTTGGCCACACTGTGCCAGTCCATGTTGGCCACACTGTGCCAGTCCATGTTGGCCACACTGTGCCAGTCCATGTTGGCCACACTGTGCCAGTCCATGTTGGCCACACTGTGCCAGTCCATGTTGGCAACACTGTGCCAGTCCATGTTGGCCACACTGTGCCAGTCCATGTTGGCCACACTGTGCCAGTCCATGTTGGCAACACTGTGCCAGTCCATGTTGGCCACACTGTGCCAGTCCATGTTGGCCACACTGTGCCAGTCCATGTTGGCCACACTGTGCCAGTCCATGTTGGCCACACTGTGCCAGTCCATGTTGGCCAGGCCATGTTGGCCACACTGTGCCAGTCCATGTTGGCCACACTGTGCCAGTCCATGTTGGCCACACTGTGCCAGTCCATGTTGGCCACACTGTGCCAGTCCATGTTGGCCACACTGTGCCAGTCCATGTTGGCCACACTGTGCCAGTCCATGTTGGCCACACTGTGCCAGTCCATGTTGGCCACACTGTGCCAGGCCATGTTGGCCACACTGTGCCAGTCCATGTTGGCCACACTGTGCCAGTCCATGTTGGCCACACTGTGCCAGTCCATGTTGGCCACACTGTGCCAGTCCATGTTGGCCACACTGTGCCAGTCCATGTTGGCCACACTGTGCCAGTCCATATTGGCCACACTGTGCCAGTCCATGTTGGCCACACTGTGCCAGTCCATGTTGGCCACACTGTGCCAGTCCATGTTGGCCACACTGTGCCAGTCCATGTTGGCCACACTGTGCCAGTCCATGTTGGCCACACTGTGCCAGTCCATGTTGGCCACACTGTGCCAGTCCATGTTGGCCACTGTGCCAGTCCATGTTGGCCACACTGTGCCAGTCCATGTTGGCCACACTGTGCCAGTCCATGTTGGCCACACTGTGCCAGTCCATGTTGGCCACACTGTGCCAGTCCATGTTAGCCACACTGTGCCAGTCCATGTTGGCCACACTGTGCCAGTCCATGTTGGCCACACTGTGCCAGTCCATGTTGGCCACACTGTGCCAGTCCATGTTGGCCACACTGTGCCAGGCCATGTTGGCCACACTGTGCCAGTCCATGTTTGCCACACTGTGCCAGTCCATGTTGGCCACACTGTGCCAGTCCATGTTGGCCAATGTTGGCAACACTGTGCCAGGCCATGTTGGCCACACTTTATCAGTCCATGTTGGCCACACTGTGCCAGTCCATGTTGGCCACACTGTGCCAGGCCATGTTGGCCACACTTTATCAGTCCATGTTGGCCACACTGTGCCAGTCCATGTTGGCAACACTGTGCCAGTCCATATTGGCCACACTGTGCCAGTCCATGTTGGCCACACTGTGCCAGTCCATATTGGCCACACTGTGCCAGTCCATGTTGGCCACACTGTGCCAGTCCATGTCGGCCACACTGTGCCAGTCCATGTTGGCCACACTGTGCCAGTCCATGTTGGCCACACTGTGCCAGTCCATGTTGGCCACACTGTGCCAGTCCATGTTGGCCACACTGTGCCAGTCCATGTTGGCCACACTGTGCCAGTCCATGTTGGCCACACTGTGCCAGCCCATGTTGGCCACACTTTATCAGTCCATGTTGGCCACACTTTATCAGTCCATGTTGGCCACACTCTGCCAGTCCATGTTGGCCACACTGTGCCAGTCCATGTTGGCCACACTGTGCCAGTCCATGTTGGCCACACTGTGCCAGTCCATGTTGGCCACACTGTGCCAGTCCATGTTGGCCACACTGTGCCAGTCCATGTTGGCCACACTGTGCCAGTCCATGTTGGCCACACTGTGCCAGTCCATGTTGGCCACACTGTGCCAGTCCATGTTGGCCACACTGTGCCAGTCCATGTTGGCCACACTGTGCCAGGCCATTTGCAGTGGTTAGTGATCCACAATGGTGATGATCATGATTTTCTTCATGTCCATCTAGGTGGTTCCTGAGAAAGTACCCAGGTTGTGCAGGAGGTTCCCCTTCGGAGCCAGGAGGGTTTGAGAACCCTATAGGTGAGGACACTTGAAAATATGCACCGTACAAACACAAATGTAACATCATATTTACATACACATCTGCCTGAGAGAGAAAGAGAGAGAGAAAGAAGGAGAAAGAGAGAGCGAGAGAGTGAGAGATTAAGAGAGTGAGAGATTGAGAGAGTGAGAGATTGAGAGAGTGAGAGATTGAGAGATTGAGAGAGGGAGAGAGGGAGAGAGGGATAGAAGGAGAGAGGTAGAGAAGGAAAGAGCGAGAGATTGAGAGAGTGAGAGATTGATAGAGTGAGAGAGGGAGAGAGGGAGCAGTTTAGTCAGCCTAAGTGAATGTACACTTCCATTCCTATTTCTGCCCTTTGACCTTGATTACAAAACATACTCAAATGTTTGAGTTATTTTAGGAGCACATTCAGCGTCATCATACTCACCTGTGTTCCCACCCACCTGTGTTTTGTTCCCTGATTTGTCTGTTCACTCAGTTCAGTCATCTCTCCCTTGTCCTTGTCTGTAATTGTTTATTGTATATGCCCTTTAGATTACCTTAGGAGTAAATTAGTCTTTAGGATCTCTGTTCTGCCTGAGCCTGCTTCCTACAACGTTCGCACAATATCTGTCATTACAAGTGGTCATGCACACGACATATTCCCCGAACTTTCTTTGAATTACGTTCCGTGTGAACATCTTCTACCCTGCTTCAGTAACTGGTTCCTGTGAAGCTATAGTGGACCATTATCCTGAAGCTCATGACGAGCTCCAGCTGAGTCGAGGTGACGTGGTGGAGATACGTGGTCTACTGCTCCGTGGTCTGGTCCTGTTCATTGGAACACACTCATCTACAGGACACACTGGCTTCGTACACAAGGACCACGTCAAACCGCTCAATGCTGCACCACTGTGAGACATATCTCCTTAATCAGATACAGTGAAGGAACTAAGTGTTTCATCCCCTGCTGATTTTGTATATTTGCCCACTGACATGATCAGTCTATAATTGTAATGGTGGGTTTATTTGAACAGTAGGAGAGAGAATAATAACAACATAATCCCGGAATAACGCATTTCAGCTAAGTTATAAATTGATTTGCATTTTACTCAGTGAAATAAGTATTTGCAGTCTTTGTCAGTCAACAAACGTACTAAATCAGCAGGCGATCATATACTTTTTTCTCATAAATGTGATGATGTCCAGTCTATTTAAGTGTCAACACCTATTTACATTGACATCAGCTTCACTTACCGTCTTCTAGGAAGTGGTTCATGTAGGGACGACTTCTGATGCTGACACAGTTAAATTACTTCGTTTGAGCCTGGCAGTGGTGGGTGTGGGGGGGTGGAATGTGGGGTTGGGGATAGAGGAATAGAGTGGTGGGGGTGGAATGTGGGGTTGGGGATAGAGGAATAGAGTGGTGGGGGGGTGGAATGTGGGGTTGGGGATAGAGGAATAGAGTGGTGGGGGGTGGAATGTGGGGTTGGGGATAGAGGAATAGAGTGGTGGGGGGTGGAATGTGGGGTTGGGGATAGAGGAATAGAGTGGTGGGGGGTGGAATGTGGGGTTGGGGATAGAGGAATAGAATAGAGTGGTTGGGGGGTGGAATGTGGGGTTGGGGATAGAGGAATAGAGTGGTGTGGGGGTGGAATGTGGGGTTGGGGATAGAGGAATAGAGTGGTGGGGGGTGTAATGTGGGGTTGGGGATAGAGGAATAGAGTGGTGGGGGGGTGGAATGTGGGGTTGGGGATAGAGGAATAGAGTGGTGGGGGGTGGGGAGGGTGAGAGCTGGGAGAGTCTGAAATCATCTGGCTGATAATGACATCTTTGTCTTCTTCTTTCTGAATTCTCTGTGTTTCTGTCTCTGCCCCCCTCCCAAGAGATGAACAGCTGGTGTTTCTCACTAAGGAAGAGCGCACATCTCTGTCCCAGGTCAACCCCTGCAGTCCCGAAACCAGGGACAACGACCTACTGAAAAGACTGTTCTCCTCAGACATTAGCACTGTTTACAGGCTAGGTACGGTAGAATGGTACGGTAGAATGGTACGGTAGAATGGTACGGTAGAATGGTACGGTAGAATGGTACGGTAGAATGTTACGGTAGAATGGTACGGTAGAATGGTACGGTAGAATGGTACGTAGAATGGTACGGTAGAATGGTACGGTAGAATGGTACGGTAGACTGGTACGGTAGAATGGTACAGTAGAATGGTACGGTAGAATGGTACGTAGAATGGTACGGTAGAATGGTACGGTAGAATGGTACGGTAGAATGGTACGTAGAATGGTACGGTAGAATGGTACGGTAGAATGGTACGGTAGAATGGTACGTAGAATGGTACGGTAGAATGGTACGGTAGAATGGTACGGTAGAATGGTACGGTAGAATGGTACGGTAGAATGGTACAGTAGAATGGTACGGTAGAATGGTACGGTAGAATGGTACGGTAGAATGGTACGTAGAATGGTACGGTAGAATGGTACGGTAGAATGGTACGGTAGAATGGTACGTAGAATGGTACGGTAGAATGGTACGGTAGAATGGTACGGTAGAATGGTACGGTAGAATGGTACGTAGAATGGTACGTAGAATGGTACGGTAGAATGCTACGTAGAATGGTACGGTAGACTGGTACGGTAGACTGGTACGGTAAAATGGTACGGTAGAATGGTACGGTAGACTGAGTGGTCAACATTGTTTGGAATCCATTTTGATCTCTTCCTGTCACTGTTCAGTCTCATCAATTAACAACAACAATAATGTGTTACTTAAAAACCCTACACACTTGTTTAGTGGAATCATAGTGCTTACATAGTGCTTATATAGTGCTTATATAGTGCTTACATAGTGCTTACATAGTGCTTATATAGTGCTTATATAGTGCTTACATAGTGCTTACATAGTGCTTACATAGTGCTTATATAGTGCTTACATAGTGCTTACATAGTGCTTACATAGTGCTTATATAGTGCTTACATAGTGCTTACATAGTGCTTACATAGTGCTTGGAGGAGTTGGTGTAGCTCAGTGGTAGAGTGCATGCTTTGTTTGTATGATGTCCTGGGTTCAGTCCCCAGCTTCTCCCCATGTGGCCGTTGCAAATGAGAATTTGTTCTCAATCGGCCTGCCTGGTTAAATAAAGGTTAAATAAAACAAACACCTGAGCTCTGGGTATTTCCCCAGCAATGGTGTGGTTTAATCTAGTTTGCTGCAAATACTTTTTTATATATATAAGAATTTAGTAAATGATCTTACCAATTATTACCTTACATTTAAGGCCTTTCTGATGTCAATTGTTCCCGCCTCTTAACTAGTTAAATATATATATATACATATACTCTGTTTCCCCACAGATAGACTGGATGAATCTGATTTCACATACATCAGAAACCAACCAAAACAAGGTTAGTGATACGATTTTACGGTTCTAAGACATGATCAAAAGGGCTTGGTTGATCAATATCTCTGTGTTGGTCCTGGTTAAAACCAGGAAAAACATTACAAATAGTCCTTGGTACTAAAAATGAAACCAAACTATTTACACTATTGCTGTGTTAAGGGTCTTAATGCAGTTGTGGCATGGTGCATTTGTAATATATTATATGGACAATATACACTGATATGCCAAAACATTATGACCACCGGCCTAATATGCTGTTGGTCCCCTGTGTGCCACCAAAACAGCACCGACCCGCCAAGGCATGGACCCTTCAAGACCCCTGTAAGTGTCCTGTTGTATCTGGCACCAAGACATAAGCAGCAGAACCTTCAAGTCCTGTAAGTTGCGTGGTGGAGCGGCTGTGGATTGGTCTTGTTGGTCCAGCACATCCCACAGATGCTCAATTGGATTGAGATTAGGGGAATTCAGAAGCCAGTGCATTCTGGTGCCTTCACTTTCCTAGGTTACCCACAGTGCATTCTGGTGCCTTCACTTCCTTAGGTAACCCACAATGCATTCTGGTGCCATCACTTCCTTAGGTAACCCACAGTGCATTCTGGTGCCATCACTTCCTTAGGTTACCTACAGTGCATTTTGGTGCCATCACTTCCTTAGGTTACCCACAGTGCATTCTGGTGCCATCACTTCCCTACGTTACCCACAGTGCATTCTGGTGCCTTCACTTCCCTAGGTTACCCACGGTGCATTCTGGTGCCATCACTTCCCTATAGGTTACCCACAGTGCATTCTGGTGCCTTCACTTTCCTAGGTTACCCACAGTGCATTCTGGTGCCATCACTTCCCTAGGTTACCCACAGTGCATTCTGGTGCCTGATAACTTTTGTTGCACCTGCACATAAATAGGCCTTGGTCGCCCAACACTCCTCCACGGACCACTGTTGGCAGGTACTCACCACTGCTATCCGGGAGCAGCCCACAAGTCTTGTCGTTTTAGAAATGTTCTGACCCTGTTCTGACCCAGTTCTCTGGCCATTACAATATGACCCGTTTCAAAGTCCCTCAGGTCGTTACTGCTGCCCATTTCTCCTGCATCCATCACGTTGACTACGAGAACTGATTGTTCGGCTTATTATCTGATCTACCCAGATCCTTTACGTATGCCCATGTCAGAAGATGATGGGTTGGTTGCTTCACCTGTGAGTGGTCATAATGGTTTGACTCATTTGTGTGTACGACGTATTGAACATGCAATGTAACCAAACTGGCAGTATATTTGATCTTATGTCTGCATTGATCAACACATAGACGTTTTACATGCAGTGCATCTAAACACACAGTGTCCATATCTCTCCCTGTAGAGCACAAGCCTCCTGTCAGCGCTCGCCAGTCCATACTCTCTGAGAAGAGCGACGCAACACCTCCTCACCACTCGTCTCCCCGCCCCTCGCTCTCCTCCCCCTGCCCCAACTTTTTTGCATCCCAGAATGCTTTGGGGCGCGGCGGAGATGGGGAGCTGTTGTCCTTCGGTTTGGATGACACCTTCGGAGATATTGAGGAGGGCAGCTGGGAGGTGGAGGAGCCCGAGGTCTTTGACCCCACTCTGACCCTGCTCAACACACCTCACTTTCAGGTCAAAGTTCACCTGAATGTCATGGCTTTATAGCAGCTTGTGGAGGTTTTGACTCGTAATCAATCCATTCAACATCCTATTGATTGGCAATACAATTCTCTTCACTTCTGTTCTTCTTCATTTGCTTCAGAGAACTGGATCAGAACTGTTGTTCTTTTATTCACTTTTGTTCTACTTTATTTTGTTTCAACAGGAGGACTTCTTGCCCATGTATGACATGCACCACTCTTTCCTGTGGCAGACGTTTGCCGGGCGGAGTGAGGACGAGTTACTAGGCCACCTGGAGAATGTCAGAGAGGGGGCCAAGAAAATGGCCATGGCCTGGGCACACAGACGGGCGTGCTTTCTACTAGGCAGACTCTGTGCCAAAAAGCTCAAGTACTCCCAGGTTGGAACAAACACTACACACACGCATGCACACAAACACGCATGCACGCAAACACGCATGCACGCAAACAGGCATGCACGCAAACAGGCATGCACGCAAACACGCATGCACGCAAACACGCATGCACGCAAACACGCATGCACGCAAACACACATGCACAAAAACACGCATGCACGCAAACACGCATGCTCGCAAACACGCATGCACGCAAACACGCATGCACGCAAACAGGCATGCAAACAAACACGCATGCACAAAAACACGCATGCACGCAAACACGCATGCACATGATCACGCATGCACACAAAAATGCATGCACAAGATCACGCATGCACACAAAAATGCATGTTCAAAAACACAAATGCATACAAACACGCATGCATAGTTATTTGCAATCAACACTGTTGAAATAAGGGCAGGTGTTATCCTCTCTACATCCCAGGCCCGTGTGTACTATGAGGAAGCCCTGGGAGTCTCCGTGGATGCTTTCTCTGACCTACCGCTCCTCATTGCCCTCTACACCAACCTGACGTCTGTCTACCTCAAACAGAAGATGGCAGACAAATTGCCCTCGACCCTGGAGAAAGCCTGCGCGCTGCTCCTCTGCTTGCCCAGCCACAACTTCACCTCCCTGGACGAGTTTGAGCTGCTGAAGCTGGTGTTACGGAGGTTCTGACACTTTTCCCTTTTCGACTACTCTTTTCAGCTAAAGGCATTGTGTCGTTTCAATGTGATGCATCCCGTTCACTGAACAATGATTTCATGTGACTTCAGGTCCATAGTGGCAGGGGACAAACATTTAGAGGCCCGAATCTGTTTCCTCACAGCTAGTCTCTTCCTTCTCTTCAGGTTGGTACAAATGGCACCCGTCCCCTCTAATATTTCTCTCCTTCCGACCTGCACCCTATCGCCTTGTGCCCTTCACAGTACACGACTTGTATACCTTCTTCACGCACATATTATACTTTCTGTTGCTGTTGCCGTTCAATAACAGGCATTCAAATCACAATGTGTTCTTTACTATAGTAAGACTGAGGACGCCCTGCCGTTTGTGGAGCGACTACAGTTCCTCACCGTTAGCCTGTCCTCTGAGGCAGATCGCTCCATCGCCCCCCTGGACCTGAACTGGCTCCTGTCAAGGCTCTACCACTGCAAATACATGCCCTTCCTGGCCCTGGCATCACTCAGTCTGGACTCAGGCCAGGGCCACTCCTTACAAGAGGCCTTCCACAGGATAGACGTGTTCAGGAATAACTCAGTAGGTCTAGTACCCTTTTCCATTTCATTAGGTTGAATTTCAGTTTGGGATCCCACCAAGAGTGTGTGAAACTAGCCAGAGGGAAAGATGAGATGACAGCAACACCCAAGACAGATCAATTGTATTTCTTATTTGAAAGTTTACCGCACCAACGACACATGTATATTAATGTTCCCTAGGTGCGTCTGAATCCTCGTTGGAGGGAGGGGACATCTCTGCTACCGGCTCAGATTGTGGTGTACCTCAAGCAGGCTCTAGCCATTGCTGAGCAGGATGAGGACCTGAAGACTCAGAGGGACCTGTGTCTGGGTCTGGCCTATGTCTACCAGCAGCACGGGGCCCTGGACAAGGCACTGCCCTGTGCTCAACAGGCTGTGGACACTGGAGGAGGTGTCAATGAGGAGGAGGGATTTGAAGCTTCAGTAATGCTGGGGTGGTTGTCAGTACTTCTGGGTCAGCCTGAGAGAGCACAGGCCAATCTGCAGCCACTGCTACAATCACTACAGGTAACTACATATAACAGCTGTCTGTCGTGGTAACTACATATAACAGCTGTCTATGGTGGTAACTATGTATAACAGCTGTCTATGGTGGTAACTATATATAACAGCTGTCTATGGTGGTAACTATATATAACAGCTGTCTATGGTGGTAACTATATATAACAGCTGTCTATGGTGGTAACTACATATAACAGCTGTCTGTAGTGGTAACTATATATAACAGCTGTCTATGGTGGTAACTATATATAACAGCTGTCTATGGTGGTAACTATATATAACAGCTGTCTATAGTGGTAACTATATAATACAGCTGTCTATAGGTGTAACGTTGCCATTGGGTTATGGTGTTTGGTATTTAGTGTGTCCAGCATTTGGTTCCAGACCTGCTCTCTCTATAGCCAACCCACCTACATTTTCCACCCTGAAGGGAACTGACAGCCCCGCCCAGAGGGGAGTGATCCACAACCTGCTGGCACTGTGCTTGCGGCGGCAGTGCCGTATATCTGAGGCCGGCTGCCACCTCCATCACGCCCTCACCATCTCCAGAGAGAGTGGCAACCAGAGGAACCAGGCCCTTGCCCTTGCCAACCTTGGGTGCTTGGCATTGGACGTGGGGTCGTCAACACTGGCAGAACGCTTCCTGATTAGGTATGTCCTTTATTGTGTGTGTGTGTGTGTGCACATTCACAGGTATTAGGGTGCACAAGTTAATGCTTGTGTGTTATTTGGGATTCATTAGTGGTTGTTTATCCTTCAGGTCTCTGTTCTTGTTCCTGGAGATCTGGGAGAGTCCGGTTGATGAAGAGCAGGTCCAGACCTACCTGTGGCTGGGGCGGAGCTACAAGGACAGGGGGAGGGGCCAGGACGTCAGGTTGTGTTACGAGATGGGACTCCTCATCTCCCTTTATGCCAGGAACTTACACAGTGAGTGACCTAACCTAAACCTGAACCTAACCTTAACCCACATGCTACAAAGTGAGTGATATTGTCTAAACAAATCATAGCCCTTAATCCTAATCATTGATCACTGAATGTAGATGAAACAATGTCAGTGTATCCCCCCCCCCTCTCTCTGTTCAGGCCAGATGTTAGTGGCAAAGATCCTGAGTCGTCACTATGCTGACAAACTGCTGTACGGACAAAGCATCCTGTACTATGAGCACTGTGTGTCTGTGTCCAGGGACCTGAAGGACAAGAGACTTGAAGGAGAATATTTGGAGATCCTCAGCAGTCTCTATCTCTCCCTGAACACTGAAAAGTAAGATTTACCTCCTGTCTCTATCTCTACCTCAACACTGAAAAGTAAGATTTACCTCCTGTCTCTATCTCTACCTCAACACTGAAAAGTAAGATTTACCTCCTGTCTCTATCTTTCCCTCAACACTGAAAAATAAGATTTACCTCCTGTCTCTATCTCTCCCTGAACACTGAAAAGTAAGATTTACCTCCTGTCTCTATCTCTACCTCAACACTGAAAAGTAAGATTTACCTCCTGTCTCTATCTCTACCTCAACACTGAAAAGTAAGATTTACCTCCTGTCTCTATCTTTCCCTCAACACTGAAAAATAAGATTTACCTCCTGTTTCTATCTCTCCCTGAACACTGAAAAGTAAGATTTACCTCCTGTCTCTATCTCTCCCTCAACACTGAAAAGTAGTTAACCCTCTGTCTCTCCCAATACATTAAGAAGGTTGATGATATCTCCTCTGCTGGTGGGTTCTATTGTCAGAAGTATTTTCTTAATAAGACTACATTTTTGCTTTCGGCAAGACATTCAAATAGCTTGTTGGCATGAAAATGTGTCTAATTGTGGTTTTAGAGACCTTGTGTCCCACTCCAACTCTTTAAATGTGATCCCAGTCATTGTTTAACCCTCCTCACCATATATTGGTATGTATTGTATTTTTTCTGTCCACCTCTATATAAACTTGTCCTATTGTATTTTTTCTGTTATATGTATCAGGTCTTCTAGGAAGTCTCTGGATTACAGTAAGCAGAGTTTGCGTATCTCAATCGATCTTGGGAAGAGAGAGGAGGAGTCAGAGACTTGGCTTCAGGTGGGACGTATCTACTACCTTATTTACGAAGATGAACTGGCAGACATGTACCTACAGGTAAGATGGGGGAGACGGAAGGACATAGAGACTTATGATAAAGAAATGTAATAATGCATTTATGTTAGCGAAATTTCAAGGATAATAATGCATATTTAAATTTCTTATGAAATTGTCATCAAAAACATTCAAAATCAACCCTGGAATTTAATGGTTAACTGGAGTGAATTACTTAATTATTATATACATATAAACAACATATTACACTAGCCGAAACCAAATTGGAAGCTAATAAAAACATCCCAGATACGCCAAACTGCACCTTAAACATTTAGAGTGATTAACACGAACACACTCCCATACCCAACCATTAATCATCTTGTGATGTGAGTACTGATTATTACTGTGAATTATTGTCAGGCGGCTGTGAAGACGGCCCTGAGGATGAATGACCCTCACTTCACCATGAGTATCTACGAGGAGGCCGGAGATGTTTTCTTCAAAGGCCACAGGAACAGGCAGGCATCTGTGCCCTTCTTCAGGGTGAGATTGTCAGGGTATTTGTATCATGGAAGGATCGATTGGATGGACAATTAAATGGATGAACGGATGAGTGGACAGGTTGTTGATTGAATAAATCTAAATATAAATGGATGAACAGGTGATTGGACAGGTTGTTGCGTGAATACATCTAAATATAAATGGATGAACAGATGGTTGGACAGGTTGTTGAGTGAATACATCTAAATATAAATGGATGAACAGATGGTTGGACAGGTTGTTGAGTGAATACATCTAAATATAAATGGATGAACAGATGGTTGGACAGGTTGTTGAGTGAATACATCTAAATATAAATGGATGAACAGATGGTTGGACAGGTTGTTGAGTGAATACATCTAAATATAAATGGATGAACAGATGGTTGGACAGGTTGTTGAGTGAATACATCTAAATATAAATGGATGAACAGATGGTTGGACAGGTTGTTGAGTGAATACATCTAAATATAAATGGATGAACAGATGGTTGGACAGGTTGTTGAGTGAATACATCTAAATATAAATGGATGAACAGATGGTTGGACAGGTTGTTGAGTGAATACATCTAAATATAAATGGATGAACAGATGGTTGGACAGGTTGTTGAGTGAATACATCTAAAGATAAATGGATGAACAGATGGTTGGACAGGTTGTTGAGTGAATACATCTAAATATAAATGGATGAACAGATGGTTGGACAGGTTGTTGAGTGAATACATCTAAAGATAAATGGATTTTAGGATACATGGATAACCGATTGCCTGCTTCTTAACCTGGAAAAACACCAGCGATCACCATAACGGCACACTTCTAATTTTCTCGTAGGACGGCAGTCTTCCATTTGCTCGGAGTATCCGTGATGTTCCCTCTGAGTTCAGACTGCTGAGTAAACTGACTGAGCTGTTGATGAGTCAGGAGGAACACGATGAGGCCCTGCGGTACGCCTTATTGGCTGTAGAGATCAGCAGCAAGACAGGTGAGAGGAAGTGGGAGATAAGTCATCTGGATGAGAACCAGCAACCGAAAAAAAGGATTGGTTGACTTTATTCCTGACAGATAACCGTCTGTGTGTCCTGCTGTTCACCAGGTGTGCGTATGAATGAGTGGGTTTATTCCTGACAGATAACCGGCTGTTCGTCCTGCTGTTCCCCAGGTGTGCGTATGAATGAGTGGGTTTATTCTTGACAGATAACTGGCTGTTCGTCCTGCTGTTCCCCAGGTGTGCGTATGAATGAGTGGGTTTATTCCTGACAGATAACCGGCTGTTCGTCCTGCTGTTCACCAGGTGTGCGTATGAATGAGTGGGTGTCGTACCACCGGCTGGCTACAGTTTACCACAGCCTGGAGCAGTATGAGATGGCTGAGCATCACTATCTCAAGGCTCTGATTCTCAGCCCACCAGTGCTGCAGCACCCCCTGGAGGCCAGATACTACACCAAGGTCTACTGCAGGCTGGGGGACCTGACCCTGCACAAACTGAAGGTGGGTTCCAGTCCGATATGTAGGAACATCCTGTGTGTGTGTGTGTGTGTGTGTGTGTGTGTGTGTGTGTGTGTGTGTGTGTGTGTGTGTGTGTGTGTGTGTGTGTGTGTGTGTGTGTGTGTGTGTGTGTGTGTGTGTGTGTGTGTGTGTGTGTGTGTGTGTGTGTGTGTGTGTGTACATGTGAGATCCAAGTCTCTCTGCACATGTGGAAACCCAGAAAGATAGTAAAGCATTTGTTCCCCGAATGTTTTTTTGCTATTTCCCACTAACATTTAGATTTCTGACATTTAGTTTTTTATTGAACCAGGATTGTCCACTCAGTAACACAAGGGGGTTCTGGATTACTGAAAAGTATTGTACATCACATATTTAGGATGGCCGAGAACTGTCAATGATTTGCGAAAAAGCAACAACGCTACGATTTGCCAAAATCCACTAGAAAATGCCAGCTCATGGAGGATGGCTTTGTATTGTATTGGATAAAATACATGCTGGAGCCAACATAACATAATTATATGAGTTTGTAATGTGGCTAATAAAAGCATATTCAGTGCATCTGAAAAGTATGCAATCTTTGTTTCATCAGACCAGAGATTCTTGTTTCTCATGGTCTGCAAGTCCTTCAGGTGCCTTTTGGCTCTTGAACTCCAAACCTCTTCTTCATGGATGATGGAGACCACTGTCCTCATTGGGACCATCAATGTTGCAGGAATTGTTTTGTATTTTTCCCAGATCTGTGCCTTGATACAATCCTGTCTCGGAGGTCTACAGACAATTCCTTTGTTGTAGAAAAATCTGTGATTACTTATGTCCTTGTGATGTTTTTTTATTCTTAATAGATTTTCATGTTATCGTTATGGGGTATTGTGCGTTGGATTTTTTGAAAAATTATATTTTTATATTTTATTAAAATTTTAAATTAATGCATTTTGCAATAAGGCTGCAACAGAACAAAATCTGGAAAAAGTGAAGCGCTGTGAAAACTTTCCGGATGCATTGCATGCACACATTTATATCAAATACATACACCCGTTTTCATCCCATACATTGTGCTTCACTTCCGTTGTGTTGTGACTCTTCTGCACATTTAATATATATATATATATATATATATATGTATGTATGTATATGAAAGATATAAACAAATTACAAAGAACCTTTTTATTTTCTCTCCTTTGACTTCACCCCGCCGGCTGATGTCCCCAGGATGCTCATGATTCAGTGGGTTACTTTCAGCTGGCTCTGGCTGCAGCCCTGGAAGACTGTGAAAACCTGCAGGCCCTTTATGTGGTCTACATGAAGCTGGCAGAGATCCATGCCAACCACATGCCAGACCCACTGCTCTGTCATGACTACCTGGACAGGGCAAGGAGCTTGAAGTGGAAACTGTCTGGGCTGGGAGAAAAAGAGGAACACGCAGAACCGTCTAAAGACGCTAACTACAATGCGGCTAAAGACGTGGACAGTGCAGAGCACCTGGTGTTGGTAATGGAGCAGGCTGGGTTGGAGGCCATTAACGGGGTAGGGAAGGAACAAAACACAAGCCTGGGAGACACAGAGACGGGAGAGACAGCGACTGATTCTGTCGTCGTGAACCATGCAGAAACAATCGCAAACTGTGAGGATCGCTGCCACCGAAACTCAGATGTCCATAAAGCAGATTCAGCTGTAGCTTTGAAACAAGACGCTAGCACTAGAGTATTAAACAGAGACAATATCCTAAAAGTGGATAGTCACCCAGACCCAGACACCTACAGTCCAGAAACAGGCCCTTGTCAAGCAGACATCGAACACACGCAAAAGGAGCCCTCAACATCTCACACTGTGTTTGACAGTACAACATGTATGGAGGATCTGGATCATACTGGCAGTCCAGACAAAATGCCCTGTGACCCAATAAACACAGAAGCATCGCCTAGAGTCACCAAGCACAGAATCTCAACACTCACAGACACAGACACAGATACAGACACAGACACACCCTACAAAGACAGCCCCACAGACACCAGCCAAACAGACACAGACACAAGTCACAAAGACACTGATACAGACATAGAATTTCCTCTCAAAGACGTCCCAACTGACATCACTTAAACAGACACACAATTCCCAAAGAAAACCCACAGAGAGAACCCAAAAAATACAATTTTCTGCAGACGTTGATTCCTCCAGTATGAAGAGAGATGGCGAGAACTGTTCTGTCCAAAGCCTCACATATGCTCTGCGTGAAGATAGCATCACAGTGAAAGACATATTGAATATGTCTAGTAAACGTTTTTTATTATTAATATTATTTTGATGTATGTACACAAATGAAATTGTTTACATACTCTGTATATTACAGAGGGTTTTAATGTTTAAAAAAATATTTTAGTCGCAATATGTTTTTTTTGTAATTGAATTAAAATTATATATGGCTTGACTCTGGTGTATATTTTAAAATAATTGTGTTGTGCAGCCACCAAACAATTTAAGTAACCAATAATATAATCAAATGCACATTTTCTAATATTTTCTATGATAGAAAAATGCTTAAAAAATAAATTGAATCTCAAAAGATTATCAGAATGCATACAAACAGCAATGTTGTGCCAAATCAGATACAACAATGCAAAATTATCAAGAAAAACACATAGGAGAGTCAATAATTTTGATTAAATTATTGCAATATTTACACATGTATTAGTATGTTTGATATTAATGTGCACCACAGTATTTATTCTGTTAACCTTTAAACTGTGTTTTAGCATTTTAGAGTTTAATTTTGAGAAATGTACTTTTTTTAATAAATAGTATGTAGGAATGAATGAATCACAAAGATAATTTGTTGCACACCTACAAATGTATTCAAATTCCGTCATGACAGACCTTCACAAAAATAATTGGTTCTTTCAAGTCAAACTCCTGTCAAACTTTTCAAGTCAAACTCCTGTTACACCAGGAGGGCAGAAACAGTGTATCATATGGAACTGTAGTCAAACTCCTGTTACACCACTGGAGGGCAGAAACATGTTACCATATGGAACTGTAGTCAAACTCCTGTTACCCCAGGAGGGCAGGAACATACCATATGGAACTGTACTCAAACTCCTGTTACACCACTGGAGGGCAGAAACATGTTACCATATGGAACTGTAGTCAAACTCCTGTTACCCCAGGAGGGCAGGAACATACCATATGGAACTGTACTCAAACTCCTGTTACACCACTGGAGGGCAGAAACATGTTACCATATGGAACTGTACTCAAACTCCTGTTACACCACTGGAGGGCAGAAACATGTTACCATATGGAACTGTAGTCAAACTCCTGTTACCCCAGGAGGGCTGGAACATACCATATGGAACTGTACTCAAACTCCTGTTACACCACTGGAGGGCAGAAACATGTTACCATATGGAACTGTAGTCAAACTCCTGTTACCCCAGGAGGGCAGGAACATACCATATGGAACTGTAGTCAAACTCCTGTTACACCACTGGAGGGCAGGAACATGTTACCATATGGAACTGTAGTCAAACTCTGTAATCATCCTCTCTCAGCTACTGCAATTATTTGGCAACATGTCCACAGGACTGAGGTGTGATTTGGAAAAGAAAGATGGAAAAATATTTTTAACATTAAAGTACAGTAGGATAGACACAAACAGAGGAAGCAGCAGGGGAGTGAAAGAGACATACCATAGTTTATTATTTTTAAAAATGTTCTGGCCTTGACCCAGAATGAGTTGGAATTGGTCCTGTTGAATTAATCTTGCTCTCAGGTTGACCATGTGATGCTATCACCAAGTCCATCTGTTCTGTTTCAGCAGAAGACTATTTCAATAACAACCCCCCCATCCATCCAGACAACTACCTCAGCTGTGTGAGAGCCAGGTGTGTCCAAGCGATCACAGAAAGGATTTTATAGGGCTGCCCCCTGAAAGTCGAGTCCAAACATCACTCCGAAACCACTCAGTTGACAGAGAGTCTAGTCGGGCCGTTTGCTTATTCATTTATAATATTCTACTTTTTGGGGTTAGTCAAATGAAAAGTTATTGGAGGGACACTAATTGTAGATGCATGCCTATATGTCATATATTCTAGCAGGGGAAGCTTACACGCTTGTGCCCAAAATACCTACGACAATCTGTGACAACATGGGTGCCTGGTGGTTTTACCTAATTGATGAGAAAAGCTGAAACCTGAGTTGGTGGAATTGTTGGTAAACGGTATGTCTGGCTGCTCTCTCGTAAGTGTGCTTCGGCCAAAGACGTTTTGCAAGTCCTGATGCTCCGATTAGCTATAGTTGTATCCGATTACTGTAAGTGCAGCGCCCAAATACCCGCAAGAGAAGTGTTCTATTAAAACGCATTCAGCCGTATATTGGATCTGTGTTTTATTTGGAGTTAGCTGACAAGCTCACAAACATCACAACATAATGTTGTTTACTCATTTACACGTTGTATTTCATTTTACAGTCAATCAGAACATTTTGTTTAGCTTCATTTAAAAATAAATACTTTATTTTGACAAATCTAAACAGTAAGCCTGACATTGTCTGCAATCAAAACTTCCAAATCTGATTACAAATCTGATTCGACTGACAACATTCTGAGTCGGGTACAGCTCTATATTAGACTCTGGAATTTAAACTGGTGTGTTAAATGCGTAGACGTGCTGCTTGTACATTCATGGTAAAAACTGTGTGCTAATGTAGAAAAATATACAGCATATTTGGGATGACTTGTTAAAGAAACAATGTTATTATTGGCTCTATTAAAGTATTACTAACAATACAGATCAAACACATCTGTGTCTCCACAAACACTGATCACATTATTCTTTACAGCTCAGCTCATTTTACTGCAAACAACCTCAGGTTATTACATGATAATCTAATAGTCCATAACCACAAACTGAATTTACCTAACTTTAACCCAAAATATGAATAAACATTGACATACAGATCCTGCAAATTGAAATAAAGCTCATGCTGTGAAAATAAAGCTCTCGTTGTCTCTCCCACCATCGCAGTTGTGTTCATGTCAGCTGGTGCTTGTGGTTATGCAAACTAAAACGATCAAAATAACAAATCCACTTTTGGAATTAGCTTAAATGGCCCAAGGCTAAAGCTACGTAGCTTACGTACCTTACGTAACGTACCTTGTTGTTCCGTACGGCAAACTACATTATTTGCTTAAATAAGTTCCACTTTGTTGCTGCAGTTGGCTTGTTCTCTATGACAGAGAGAGACTTTAAATAAGTGACACCAGAACACACTTGTGTTAAAAATGTATTTTGTCCACTGGTTCTCGTGCAGCTGTCGAGCCAAAACTGGTCCCCGTTAATGGTGTACTGTATAATATTGATTTCCCTTTTCTACAAAACGACATGCTTTTCAAACGTGCTATTTAAACTGAGCTTAGCTGCCACCCCTTGATAAAGCACACCTGAAATCTGGACATCATCTAAGAAAGCCTGAGAGGAAGCTCAGGGCTGCAGAGGAAAAACCTTTCAAAACAAGAATCTCTTCCCAGGTTAGAATTCACAGCAGTATTTTTTAGTTACATGAATTAATCATGTATGATGCAATATGCTTCAATATGTTTTATGTCATTTTCTGTGATTGTAAAATACAATAATTTGTATATACCTCATATATCGACACAGATACAGTAGTAATGCTAGCCAACCCTGTGTTCTGAATTTGGACACATCACATCGTATGGCATCTTGGTCAATACACCTAGCAAAAGATGTCTTGGAACATCCCAGGGGATCTTCTGCAGATATGTCCAGGCATCAAGCATTTTATTGGGTCCTGGAGAGACTTTTGATAAAGTTCATGTTGGTCATAAACCTTTTACCTACATGAAAAAAATCCCTTTCTGGGGTTGTTGAATGGAGAGTAAGGTGGGAGGAGAAATGACACCATCCTGGGGTTGTGGAACGGAGAGTAAGGTGGGAGGAGAAATGACACCATCCTGGGGTTGTTGAATGGAGAGTAAGGTGGGAGTAGAAATGACACCATCATGGGGTTGTTGAATGGAGAGTAAGGTGGGAGGAGAAATGACACCATCCTGGGGTTGTTGAATGGAGAGTAAGGTGGGAGGAGAAATGACACCATCCTGGGGTTGTTGAATGGAGAGTAAGGTGGGAGGAGAAATGACACCATCCTGGGGTTGTTGAATGGAGAGTAAGGTGGGAGGAGAAATGACACCATCCTGGGGTTGTTGAATGGAGAGTAAGGTGGGAGGAGAAATGACACCATCCTGGGGTTGTTGAATGGAGAGTAAGGTGGGAGGAGAAATGACACCATCCTGGGGTTGTTGAATGGAGAGTAAGGTGGGAGGAGAAATGACACCATCCTGGGGTTGTTGAATGGAGAGTAAGGTGGGAAGAGAAATGACACCATCCTGGGGTTGTTGAATGGAGAGTAAGGTGGGAGGAGAAATGACACCATCCTGGGGTTCTGGAATGGAGAGTAAGGTGGGAGGAGAAATGACACCATCCTGGCTGGTTGGCTGCAAACCACTGACTGACAGGAGTGGTGGAATGCCACATACAATAACAAACGTTGTCCAATTCCACCTCACTGCGACCCTTTTCTTACCTGGCACCACCCTTCCCTAGAGATCACCCAGGAATGAAATGAGGCCCAATTGGCGGTTTGTGTAACAGCAATCCATCAGAGGATATTGCTCCACACGTTTTGCTGTTGGCACCCCTCTGGTCGGGGATATCCACTGTGGGTTTTTTCCCAATCACATTCCTTCCTCCTTGTGTGTTATGGTCAAGTTAAAACCAGCCTCGTCCACAAACATGAATATGTGGGGTGCCTTCAATCTCCATGACTTTGGAAAATAAATCCACAAGTCAACATAGTTTACCTAAAAACATGCCTTTGTGAGCCTCCGCCTATTTGGTTTTGTTCAAAACCAGTTCATGTATTTTATAATCACCTTACCTGGACATATTGTTTCCTGAGTTGCTTGACTTGTTCCGAGTTCCTCTCAAAGGTGATAGTGTACCCCTGCTTAATCCTAACCCATCCTGACGTTGATGTTGTTTCAGGAATCTACTTATCAGAATCAGCAGAAGAGTTTTATTGCCATGTAAGTATAAAAAAACAAGGAATTCGTTCCGGCCTCCAATTAAACGCAGCAATCAATAAAGGCAATAGACACATACGAACACAGACTAACCTAGACTGTAGCAAGTTCTGAAAAATATGTAATGTGCAATTGACCAGTGAGAGTTCTGAGTAAACGTGACAATGAATATTGGGAGCAGGCTATAGTTATTTTGGTTCCGGGGGCATGTTCCTAAGGCCTGCTGCTGTTGGAAATGAACGATTTTCGTGGCGCAAGGTTTTGGTCCTGATAGACCTTAATCGTCTGCCAGAGGGGAGTTCTGACTGGTCCATTTCCAGGGTGAGAGGGATCATGAGAGTCTTTGCCGCTTGCTTCTGCATCCTTGAGGTTTTTTAGGTCGCATAGAGACGGAAGATTGCAGCCGGTGACCCCTTCTGCAGGAGGTCAGAATGGACTGGATAATGGCAGGATAGCAGAAAGAGAAGAAATAGTTGTTAAGCTTACAGGGTCAATATTTCCCAATGCAATGGTGTCTGCAAATATCTGTCAGTCTGTCCCACATCTCTCTGAGTTTTATGACATTGTTTTCCAATGACCTATCAACAATTGCTGAGCAGTGAAAATCCTACCGATCTTGTCTTTGGGAGGTTTACCGCTGGGTCATATGCAGAAATACTGAACCAATTACAAGTTCTGTAATGTGCAGTAGCAGAAAACACAAGCAAAATTGTACATGTTGATCCACCGGATAATTCTGACATTTGATGCCACTGTTGAGCGTTGCACATTTGGCTGCACTCTCAGATCAGCCACTCTCATTGGTCGACCATGATTTATTACATGATCAATCATAGCAGCCCTAATCTCACCCGAGTCTACAGCTCTTGATCTGTCTTTCAGTCCACTTTCACCTCACATACGTACTCCCTCTCCCAGCCACTCTTCTTTCTCTGTCAACCACTCGTTTCCCCCTGTCAGCCACATCTCTATGTTTGGGTCCATGCCTGCATTACAGGATTCCTAAGAAAACCCTTGTGTATAGATGATAATGCAATTAAAAGAAAGATTCTTGGGTTGCTGGGGCTAATTACAGTGGGAATCATCTGTGGTTGGTCTAATTGATTTGATTAGATTTCGAAAACACTGCAATATGATTTTATTGTAGATATGTTTTTCGTTTTTGTTCGGTTTTAAATGCAAGTTTCTCAGTAGTAAAATGATTATGTAGATAGGTACATATGAGATTATCAACATGTACATATGTACAAAATTGGCCTTCAGGTACATAGAGTTCTGGTGGTGTTTTAGTCTGAATGTGAAAATAAGTGCGGTAATTTAAAAGATGTAGTCACTGAATGCATTCTCTGCCATAGAATTGGCTCTCAACAATCGGCGCTGTGGCAATTTCGTTTCTCGCCTTGTTACAGTGGTTATTAAAAGAGACACGGCACTGTCCATTTCGTATCACGGTCTCTATCTGCATCTGCTTTCATTTTATCGTCAGCACTAATTCAAGTGTGCTACTCCCGTAGACAGGGATTGAGGTGCATGATAGCGTTGTCTGAATGTGCTGTTGGCCGTTCAACCAGCCACAGGGTACTAACATGCACGTGAATTCACAAACCAGCTTAGAAGACGACGAACAAGCAACATTATCTACTTGGTACGGTAAGTCCTGAGCTAGAATGTGTAGAGACATATGCCAAAAACAGAACTAGTCATTTAGTACACGTTTCTGGACCAAAAACAAAGGATTTAGACAATACTTAAGAAATGTGTTACCATAATTTATCATGCAAAAGATAAATTTCAGTGAAATGGTCCTTTGGCAAATACACTGCTTCTCAGAAGACTAAGCTTGGCGTCTACTCAGAGTATGGAAAGACTTTAGCTTAGCAGACACTCCCTGATTTACTTGACACGCACACACAGACACTGTCAACAACATCATCTAAACAACATTCTGGGATTAAACTTTAGTTTCAACAGTCAATCAAACAGCCGCTCTAAATGTACTGTGACCTGTGTTCCTGTGAATTATGGTTGTCACATGGCGAGCATATTGAGTTGCCTGTTTGATCTCACACACTTCCTATCTCAAGTTCTCTCCTCTCTGTTTATCTGTCCACACTCACTCTCGCTCACTGTCTAGCTCTCTCTCCCTGCTTCATTTTTCTTTCTTTCCCTATTTTCTATTCTCTTTCAATACCACCCCTCTGGCCTCCTCATTTCAGTGTGGTCGTGTGATATTAGTTGTTGGGTGTTTGAGTGACTGCACTGAGGAACAGTCTGGCGATTAGACAAGTGGGAAATAGAGAAACGTTGTATGAAATAAGAACTATTTTCTTTTAAATATAATGCAAACGCACGTTCACACATTTTACAATCCCTGTGGTGCTTTTTGTGCCCCGGGGCCTTTTAATGCACATTTTGCATTCAGATGAATGTGTATTTCCCTCTCAATAGACTGTAACATAAACAGAACCCCTAAGCCAAACACATTTCACTCATAGGTAAAAGTACAATCTCAAGATAATGTTTTTCTTGATTTACAATTGTGTTTGTGATTTTTTTCCACGCTGCTGATGAGTACCTCCAACTGAGTTATTTATAAATGCACAGTGTCTTGTAAGTTTACCTGAAGCTCGGTATATAGTCAGGCTAAATGGGTATTGCACAGTAGAAACAGCACGTAAAATACACTTGGTTTTCACTCAATCATGGCATAACTGCCTTTTTGGTTAAGTGGTTTTGTTTTTGACAATGAGAACAATGGCATTGAAATTAGGGACATTGTGAATTGGTCACCAGTTGAACGAACATGGCCCCTCTCCTACGCATTCAATCTCGGAAAAAAACACACTGTTTATTTGATTGTATTTCTCTGTCTCTTTAAATAAATTAGCTAATCATCAAAAACACAGACAGACAAACTAGCATGTCCTTTAAAGGGTACTTCAGCAGACTTTAACCGATTGTGTTAAAATATGAAATCAAAATGGATTGTTTTACATCAATCAACAAAGAAAATAATCCATAATGTTAAAGTGAAACATACATATATTATTCACCCTTCTCCGGACTATATTTGGAAGAAGCACCTTAAGCAGCAAAGTTCTCAACCAGCTTTGCATATCTCGACATAACATTTGTTGGCCATTCTTCTTTGCCAAATGTCTCATGCTCTGTCAATTTGAATAGAGACCATGTTAAATTATTTTACAACTGTTTCCAATATTCCTTTAGGAGTTAGGTTGTGGCTTCGACTGAGTCAGCCTACAATGACTCTGGCTGTATATTTCAGGTCATTTCTTGGTGGAAGACGCATTTTAATCTGAGTACCAGGTCTCTTGCCAACTTCAGCAAGTTCTCTGTACTTGGCTTTGATTTTGTGTAGAAATTACTTATAGAATTTTTGATAGGCTAGCTATATATATGATGACATTGTTCAGTGATAACCCGTACAATGGGTCCTTGTATATCACAATAAACACTCAAATGCCAATGTATGTACAGTATGAACTTAAATACTTTCTGAACTGGATAAGATGTTTCAAAAGTAAAGGAATAAATGCTTTTGGCTCATATGTGAAAAGGTGATTAATATATAACATTTTTATCTATGGCAGGTAAGGAAGAAAATTCCACTGTGCCGTTAAACATTTTAAATAGATTTTGCAGTGTGATATAACATTACATTTGTGGGAACAAGATATTTTGCAAAATGTATGCAATCAAGATTAAAATTAAACCACAAAAAGATTTATTACAGCTCTTTACAAGCTGGCAAAAAAATGACCAGTTTGTTACAACAAGGACGAACTTATCCAGGATTGGAGTGAAGTGGACCTTAAATCTCCCTTTTTAGAAAAGTTACCGTACAGCTGGTTCTGCAGCTTATCGTGTCCAATGATGTGAATCAGGTTTGACAGATTAAGCCTGGTACAAAACAGAGGACAATGCTGGACAACGGCAGATATGCACAGAATGAAGAGAGACAGGAAATATGTGCGGTCTCACAGGGTTCTACAGACGTAGTTCTACTAGCACCAACAGTGCAAGTGACCCATTCAAGAGGGGGAGATTCCTCACTGAACAGAAAGCCCTGTTAAGAAAGTTGAATGCAATTAATATTGCAGGAGTATCCATCCACCATCTAGTAGGGTAAAAGTACAGGTTGTATTTTACTTCCTATGAACCGAATTTTGATATCAATCCAGTAATAATTATAGTGGTAGTGCTGACTGCGAGATAAACAGAAATGTGCCAATACATCGGCTTAATATCAGCGCTGGTTTAAGATGACATCACTTTCCAAATGCAAACATATGGTCCGTCCCTCATCACAATCCTTTACACATTTTGTACAATGTTGCTGATTGAAAGTAGTGCACTACCCAGGAAAAAGGGCGTCATTGGGAAGGCAACCATGAATGTTATGGTGACCTGTTACTGATTATATTTGCTGGCTCCAACACATCTGAACATGAGACAGCAAGAGAGAGAATAAGAGAAATAAGGAATAAGAGCGATGAAAGCTAGAGGGAAAGCAGGGGAGAAGGAGCAAGAGAGGAAGAGAGAGAGCAAGGAAGAGAGAGAGCAAGGAAGAGAGAGTAAGGAAGAGAGAGTAAGGAAGAGAGAGAGGAAGAGAGAGAGCAAGGAAGAGAGAGCAAGGAAGAGAGAGAGCAAGGAAGAGAGAGCAAGGAAGAGAGAGTAAGGAAGAGAGAGTAAGGAAGAGAGAGAGGAAGAGAGAGAGCAAGGAAGAGAGAGCAAGGAAGAGAGAGAGGAAGAGAGAGAGCAAGGAAGAGAGAGTAAGGAAGAGAGAGAGCAAGGAAGAGAGAGAGCAAGGAAAAGAGAGAGCAAGGAAGACAGAGAGCAAGGAAGAGAGAGAGCAAGGAAGAGAGATTAAGGAAGAGAGAGAGCAAGGAAGAGAGAGAGAGCAAGGAAGAGAGAGCAAGGAAGAGAGAGCAAGGAAGAGAGAGAGAGCAAGGAAGAGAGAGCAAGGAAGAGAGAGAGCAAGGAAGAGAGATTAAGGAAGAGAGAGAGCAAGGAAGAGAGATTAAGGAAGAGAGAGAGAGCAAGGAAGAGAGAGCAAGGAAGAGAGAGCAAGGAAGAGAGAGAGCAAGGAAGAGAGATTAAGGAAGAGAGAGAGAGCAAGGAAGAGAGAGCAAGGAAGAGAGAGAGCAAGGAAAAGAGAAAAGAAAAGAGAGAGCAAGGAAGAGAGAGCAAGGAAGAGAGAGAGCAAGGAAAAGAGAAAAGAAAAGAGAGAGCAAGGAAGAGAGAGCAAGGAAGAGAGATTAAGGAAGAGAGAGAACAAGGAAGAGAGAGAGCAAGGAAGAGAGAGCAAGGAAGAGAGAGAGCAAGGAAGAGAGATTAAGGAAGAGAGAGAGAGCAAGGAAGAGAGAGCAAGGAAGAGAGAGAGGAAGGAAGAGAGAGAGCAAGGAAGAGAGATTAAGGAAGAGAGAGAGCAAGGAAGAGAGATTAAGGAAGAGAGAGAGAGCAAGGAAGAGAGAAAAGAAAAGAGAGAGCAAACAAGAGTTTAAGCCAGAGTGGGAACAAGCAATAATGAGCGAACGAGAAAGAGCACAAACTGAGGATAGAAGAGTGATAGAAGGCATTTCACATCTGTTACGAAGGACACAAACTCATTGGAAAGTGAAATTGGAGGAAGGATAAATCGACAGTGTAATCAAATCAATGTACAATGGAAATTCATGTGGTTTTGAAATCGGCCACGGAGTAAAAATAAATGTCTTATTGGGTAGCAAGTTGAACGCACTAGTTAAATAAAAGAGTTTGAAAAAAAGTCAGGGTCTGCAAACAAATATAGCGTTTTATCAATTAACATCTACAAAGACTATGTATAAATAGCAATAATTTTAATATAAATAATATAATGCAGTCCAATGTTATATCTGGGATGAACAGTTGGGATTAACTGGCACACAGTTTGATCATTGAAGGTTGGGATGGGCAAATCACACACAGAAACACAATTTATAAATGTACAGAAACACACAGATCGACTCAATAGACTCAGATAGTGACCTCTCAATAATAAAGAAGATACATGTATGTTAACATAAAAACAGAAGATACATGTATGATAGCATAAAAACAGAAGATACATGTATGTTAACATAAAAACAGAAGATACATGTATGTTAACATAAAAACAGAAGGCACATATATGTTAACATATGTCATGTCCTAGGCTTTAATAAAAACCCAACTGAATGTGCAACGTGCTGTGATCTGACTAAAGCCACTTATCAAATATAACTATGGTGTTATTATACAATCATCACAGAGTTAAGATATTACATTCACGATATATATACCTGCTCACTGTGTGCGATGTTTGTACTCGTGTTCATTCGAGAGACATAAGATGGCAAGCATCGGGAAAACTGGATGTATCCCAGAATAGTTGGCCGACATACACTAAATAACTGGAGCAACACATCATATTAAACAATGTTGTAGATGACAAGAAAATGCATGCTCTGCTTGGCTTAATTAGCTTAAGTAGTTTAATTAGACTAAAACGCTGAAGAAGCTCATATAGACATTGTAGAGTATCTCTTTCCAAAACCAATTCAGTTGTACAACTGACAATATTGGTATATTCCTATTGCTTAATGACCCACCCATAGATAGATATGTGTGTTGTTTAAGACATGACCAAATCCAAAAGAAACATTACAAACTGAGCAAAAATCTAACATTTGTAAAAGCTATGCAGTGGCAAATATCTGCTATCAACTTTCTCAAGATCAATTCCTGAGGGTGACACCATAGTTACATTGCTATGTTTACACTGATTTATTGGGGGGGACAAATAATATTCTTCCCAGGATTGGGGGGCCGTGTCGCCCCTGTGGCTATGGAGATCGCACCCAGAGACGAGCTGGGATTGCAGAGCAGCAGGAGTAACGTAACTGAGCCACATCACCGGGTTGTAGACGACAGCGCCCTCGTGTGACTGATAAGTGCTACCGCTGTGACAAAGAAGGACACAGACCAAACGACTGCATGTTTAGGGTTGAGGCCACATTACAGCAGCATGCAAAAATAAATAAGTTATAAGTTAACAAGAAAACTGAAACTTCGCTGCAACCACCAAGTCCAAGAGATTTGTAAAGCAAAACCTGTTCTGAAAGATACAACACCTGTGTTTTGCAAAGCCAAACCTGCCCCACTCTCTCTTTACGCCCGGAGGTAGAAACTGAAATGGAACGACTAGCAGTGTACAGTATTCTGTCAAAGGAGACAGGAGTGAATGGACCAAACCCATTGTGCCCATTATACAGAATGGCTCAGTAAATTCCTAGTGCAGGTGGGTGTGTATCCCTTACCCAGACATGGTGACATCTTCACAGCAATGGCTGGTGGGAAACTTTTCAGCCACCTAGTTCTAAAACAGGCATATTTGCAGCTGCCTATTGAAAAGGACTTAGTATCTGACTGTGAACACACACAAGGGCCTGTAAAGATAAAATGGGCTTATTTTTGGTATTGCATCTGCTTCTGCTATTTGGCAATATGCTATTAATTAGATTCGACAGGGTATTCCAGACACCCAATGCCTGACGGATGATATGATCATAACAGGATGGACAGATGAGGAACATCTGGAGAACTCGGAGACTGTCCTCAGGCGACTATAGAAGCACGGGCTAAAGGCATACCTACGGAAGAGTGAGTTTTTCATGGAGAAAATTGTTTTCTGTGAACATGTAAGTGACAGCAGTGAGCTGCACAAAACACAAGAGAAGATAAATGCTGTAGCTCTGCCACCACAGCAACCGAAGGTGACACAGCTCAGCTTGTTCATGGTGCTGAATAACTATTATCACCCCATTAATCTAAACCTTGCCTCAGTGCTACAACCACTCAACCAGCTAGATTAGATTAGATTCAACTTTATTGTCATTGGACAGTACAAGCACAGTACAACGGCATGCGCAGTTTGCATCGAACCAGAAGTGCAAAAGAACAGTGAAAAAAGATATATAGAGTACAGATCAGACAAGCAATTAACATAAATAAGTACATGTGCAGGTGTTCAGTTCAATAATGTAGCAAATTGCAAATGTGCAGAGGGCAACACCAGCAGAGAACATCTAGCATTGTCAAAAGGCAAATATAATAAATAGGCAAGCAGTGTGCAGGGCAAGAGGTGGCAAGAGGAGTACCACAGAATGTAAAGTGCAACATATGTGTCTGTGTTGTCCAGGTGGGTCAGGGCAAAGTGGACCGTAGTGGAGTAGTGGAAGAGGGAGTACAAGAGAGGGCTAAGCACACAGCCCTGTGGGTCACCTGTGATCAAGATCAGGGTGAAGGAGGTGAGGTTGTCCAACCTGACAGAGGTCTGTTGGTCTGGAAGTCTAAAGAGTAACCAGTCTAGAGGGGATGACTGTATTGAAAGCCTCACATATGTGTCGGTGTTGTCCAGGTGGGTCAGGGCAAAGTGGACCGTAGTGGAGTAGTGGAAGAGGGAGTACAAGAGATAAATACAGGATGAGGTATAAGTTGGTCAGTTGAGTAGCATTGATATGGCAATAACAACTATATAAAAATACGAGGAGTGTCTATATACAGAATGTAAAAAGGTTAAAGTGTATTTAGCAGGTAGGCCATTAGTGTGCACAGATTATATGACTGTGTTTTTTGGAGGAAAAGCATTTGAGCATGCCTGAGCAAATAGAGTAATTCAAAGAATGTAAACAGGCATGTCAGAAGTGAAGGTGAGAAGGATCCACTGTGCCAAATGTAAAGAAGGGGTCGGTGCAAAACCATGACAGGTAACACGTACAGTGGTCAGACAAGAGTTCAGACAGGAGTAGTTTGACATAAGTTTTAGGGTTTTTGAAGTTCGTTCTAGTCATCGGCGGCTGAAAACTGGAGGGATTGGCAGCCAGAATTTGTGCAGGCAATGTCCCTTCTTGAGCGTAGACTGTGGGTTCGTAGAGCTATGGTGACTAAAGAGCTTAGGTACAGCGAGACTAACCCTAGCAGAGAGTAAATGAGTTGGTGCCAATGAGTTAAACGCCAAATGTTTTATGACCAACAGCCGACTAATGCTTAAAGGTTGCAGTGGTGGGTGTTGTATGGGGCAGTTGTGACAAAACGTATAACACTGTGGTAAACCACATCCAATTGTTTCAAGAGAGTTTGAGGCAGTTATATGAATGACTTTACCAAAATCAAACATTGGTATAATAGCCATATTTACCAAGGCAAGTTTTGCAGCATGTGTACATTCTGTACCTTTATAAAAGACAATTTACACTAGTGGCGTACTGCCAGCCATTTTTGTCCATTTCTAGCCCACAAAAAGTTATTCCAGCAATCACTTCTGCCAGGCTATTGTGTTATGCGTTATTTCTTGTGGGTCAGATGTGTGACATTGAGTATAAACAAGTGACAACATGACAAGTCCTCGCAAAAAAACTCACGGATGATGGTGACAGCCTTGGGTAACTGAGAAGTTCAGACTGCATCGCAGTTAGAAGACCAGTGACCTGCTCAGTGGTAAAAACGTGAAACAAGATGAGACCTGATCTTGTCATGAATATGCAGTTGAGTGTGCCATGTCTGGCTGGCCCGACAACCCGCAACAAGGATCTTACAACATACCTACAGAGGTGAAACCGGATAACCACTCATCAGGGATGTTTGCTGTGGAGACCAGGAGTAATTATACCCAGGAAATGTGAAAGTCAGGTTTTGCAACAACACGAGGGTCATGTAGGGATGGTGAAAATAAATCCACTTGCACGTAGCCTGGAGCGGATGCAAGCCAAGCTCTTTAACGGGTGTTTAGAAACCAGGCACATGCCCGTCCCATGGGAGGGGCCAACAGGATCCTGGCAAAAGAACAATATGTTGATTTCACTGGACTTTTTGAGAAACACATGCTTTTCATTGTCGTGTCTCATTCCGAATTGAAAGAGGTTTTCTGCACTGGATCTCAGGACTTTGCCTAGACCATAGATTGTTTTAGTTTGCCCGTTTTGGGCATCTTTTTCTTCAGCTAGAAAGCGTCAACGCACAGACATTTGCTTGTGAGGAATTTACACAGTTAATGGCAGCAAATGGGATGAAACACAACATTGGCTTCATCCCAGCCAGCCATGAACAGAGAGAGAGAGAAAGAGAGAGAGAGAGAGAGAGAGAGAGAGAGAGAGAGAGAGATTTGAGCAGATTCTCAAACAGGGGCCTCAAGCAGACAGATGAAATGGCGACACAAAACAGACAAGACTAGCTCGATTCTTGGTATCTTACAGGAAAACCCCACATACCACATGCTTGGATCTTATGAAGCCAGACAGACGCAATTAAGTGTAGAACGGACAGGTTAAGATGCTGGTGGACGAGAGTGTCAGCTCGCCACAGGACAGGAAGTCACGGTGAGAGGTTATTGGAGGGGTGGAAAATGGGCATGAGGGACAGTACAGGCACAGACTGGAACCAGAAGTAATAGGACCATGTCTAAGTCCAGACGTGGTGTGGCGGCGTCACATTGATCTGATCTACAGAAGGACATGCATCCCAGATGATGACACCAGCATATGGAGCAGCAGTGATGGGGAACTACAGCAGAGACAGTGGCTGTAGTCGTGACATCACCAATGTGCGGCCAGGAGGCTATGGATGGAGGCAGTTGGAAGATGGTACCAAAGTCCCAGAACAAAGACTCACTAGATATTGTTATTCAGCTCCCATAGGAAACACCACTGACCTCCAAATGACATGCAGAAAGAATGTGCAAAACCAGAATTGCTGAGTTTATAACACTTTAATATTTGCTAAATCTATGTAGAGACCAACATGATTGTATTCTATATAACTTGGATTGTGTAAAGGTGGAGCGTTACCTTCAGTGTGAAACAGTAGAACCAACAATCCATCGTCAGACATTCAATGATGACCAAGTTTTAGTTCTTTCATAATAATGTGTGCTGTCTTCCCCTTCTACCCTCTAAAAGTAAAATATGTCGATATATGAAATCTATGTATTGTGTATTTTTTATCTGTGTGTTTGGCCTCAATGTCTCAAATGTCAACATTATACCTCCAGTCCCCACTACTTAATTGTAAATATACTGTATAAAATGTAAACTTATACACTCTGCTGTGAAGTTTTGTCATAGTCATACAGACAATAAACAGTAAAGAAATTTTTATAATTCTTTCAAATCATCACTATGTGTACTAAAATATTTTAATTTTATTCAAAGTTTTTAATACAACTTCAGAATAGCAAATCTGAATTTATTTCCTTCTGCAAATTATATTTGTATATTTTATCTGTCAATGTTATAAGACCAAATGAAAGATTGTTCAAACATACCGGTTTGGCTGATACAATACAATTCTTTACACGGCTTGTTAGTCATTGGTATATTATAATTAAATCAGCAATGTGACATCAAGATGTTGGCTTAAAGTACAAACTCGCCCTGCAGCTGAATTTCTTCAAACTCTAAAAGAGTATTTGCATTTGTTATTATGCCCTAGGGTGGAAATATTTTCCTAAAATAGTCTCCAATTGATGAATTAACAATAACAATACTTTAAAGCTTGTATACAAAAATTGTATTAAACCAACAAAGAACACTGAAAATAGAGCAAAAAAGTCTTTGAGGGACATTATTTTCCTACTCTCTGCCATTACCTATGACAAAGGATCTACTGTACAACCTGGCTGACAAATAAGACATTAGCCAATGGCAGCGGACAAATTTTAACGGTTGTGTCTTATACATTTTGCGCAGATGTGATTGAATTTAACGTGTGATAAAAGTGTAATGAAGGTCTGAATAACTTTAAAACAGTTCAGTTATTTTTTGGAATAAACATTTCTTTGTTTCCCTGACACAAAATTGGAAATAAGTGCTCTGCTAAATACTCTCAATAACAATAGCAATAACAAATCACTACAAACATGTGATGCAATCATGGAACATGATATTGATGTGATGTGCTTAATGAAAACATGGCAGCAGCCAAATCACTTTCTGTTGCTGAGTGAAGCTACACCAGCAGGCTATAACTACCTTCAGAAAGCTCGCTCAGTTGGTCGGGGGGATTTGCTGTTATCCACTGCAGTGACTTCCAATTCTACATCATTTGTATGTGTAGCTCCTGGGCTGGCTGGTCCGCAACCTCTGCAAATCATTTTAATCTGCCGTCCTCCAAACCGTCCTCTGTTTTTATCTCAGAGCTATCAGAGATCCTCACGTCTGTCTGCTCCATGTCACCATGTACACTATTGCTGGGAGATTTTAACATCTATGTTGATTCTGACGCGTACACGTACTTTTGCTACTGAGTTTCTATCCCTTCTGGACTGTTAATTTCACACTACATTTACCTTTTTCTACACATAACAAAGGTCATGTTCTGGATCTGGTGGTGATCAGGTTTTTCCCACTTAAATGTGCGTGCATTAGATCTTGCCATTTCTGACCATATTGCCATCCTGTGGAATGTGTCTGTACCACTAACCAAGCAATGTCAAAAATTGATCATTACACACAGGAACATTAAGTCTGTCAGCACATCTGCTTTAGGAAACATGCTTCAAACAAACAACAACCTGTTTCTCTCAACTTCCTCTGCTGAGAAGTTGATGTTTCATTACAACACACTCCTCTCTTCTAGCCTTGACGCTGTTGCCCCTCTGAAAACCAAGTATATCTCCTTTGCTACATCCCCTCCCTGGTTTACCCCTGAGCTCCGTTTGTTGAAGTCCACTGGCCATCAAAAGATCTGCTGTTTATCCACCTTCTCTGCTGTTGATGACACCTACATTGCAGAGTTTATCACTAGAGCAAAAGCTTCCACCTGCTCACTGGACCCCATGCCAACATCTCTGGTCAAGGCCTGCATGCCTTCCCTAAGCCCTCTTTTGGTGAACATAGTGAATTGTTCCTTGTGGTCTGGTGTTGTTCCTCCCTCATTAAAGTCATCAATGACATCCTCATTGCTGCCGACTCTCAACATCTAGATATTCTCATCTCCCTGGACCTCTCTGCTGCCTTCGACACGGTCTGCCACGCTATCCTTCTTGACCGCATGGAAACAATGTTGGGTGTATGTGGTACGGCACTTGACTGGTTCCGATCATATCTGGCTGACCGGAAGCAGTTTGTGTCATTTGGTGGCTCTAAATCCCAACCAGCCCCTGTCCACAATGGCGTGCCTCAGGGTTCGGTGCTTGGGCCCCTTCTTTTCACTGTCTCCATGTTACCCCTGGGAGAGATCATTCGACAACATGGTCTGAATTTACATTCCTATGCAGATGACACTCAAATTTATATCAACACCAAACTCAACTCGCCCCTACACCCCTCAACTCTAATTAGCTGTCTTCATGACATCAAGCTGTCTGGATGACATCTAATTTACTTAAACTCAATAGTAATGAACACAGGTCATGGTGGTGGCTCTTAAGGCTCTTCTAAAGGAAGTTGGCCATCGTCTGAAGTCCGTAAGCTTGGAGTAGTCTTTGATCCAAATCTCTTATTTGAGCCCCACATCAAGTTTATCACCAAGTCAACCTTCTTTCACCTCCGAAACATCTCCTGGCTCCGCCCATTCCTCACAGACCCGGTTGCTGAGACCCTCATACACGCTTTTGTAACATCACGTCTGGACTACTGCAATGGAATCCTGTTGGGGGGGTCTGGCAAAGCCTTGGCCAGGCTTCAATATGTCCAAAACTCTGCTGCAAGAGTCCCTACATGCACCAAACCCTGGGAACACATTACTCCATTGCTGCAACACCTTCGGCTGGCTCCCAATCAAGTTCTCCAGACATTATAAGATCCTGCTTCTTACATACAAGGCCCTCCATGGCCTCGCCCCTTCCTACCTCTCCGACCTCATTCACTTTCACACATCATCTCGTAGTCTCCGCTCCTCCAACTGAACTGAACTGCTTAATGTCCCAAAAACGAGACTCCGACAGGCTTTAGTGCTGTTGCTCTGAAATTGTGGAACTCTCTCCCTTCAGCAAAACACGCAACTCGGACTTAATCATCATTTTTAAAAACAGTCTCAAGACTCATTTGTTCAGGTTAGCTTTTCCCACAGCTTAGCCTGGTCTACAGCTTGAATTCTATTGTTCAGTGTCCTTCGGGTATCCTGGAAGGCGCTCAAAATGTAATGTATTATTATTATTATAAGTCCATTGAAGTTATTTTAATCTCTGAATCACTTTATGAAAGCAAAATCAATCTTAAATGTGTACTTTATCATAACACAGCTACGTAATGTACTAATAACTAATGTTAGTAATAATACTTTTGAGTCCTGAGAAAAAACATATGAGAATTTTGAAAATGAATTTAGTGCAGCATCGACTTCCTGTATTGGTAGGTGCCTAAAAAAAGACAAGTTCCAGAATTCATAGCAAATGTAAATACTGACTCCCTAACAAAATGGGATTGAAAAACACCGAAGTTGTTTTTATAACAGTGGTTATTTTGGAAAAAACATCGTGTTGGTGTAGGTGCAAGTAACATATTGTACATATTGCTTGTATACCATACCAACCAACAAAACAATGCTAGACCATACCAACAAACAAAACAATGCTAGACCATACCAACAAACAGTAAATTGCTATACATACAATACTATTATCTTTCACAGATTAAAACAAAAAATTCAAACATGTTTACTCAGGTTTTTGAAGCTAAAAAACAATGCTTTCTGGACAATAATGTGTGAAAGAAATCTCACTGCCCAAAAAAATATTCACACCACCTAAGTTCCCCTCATTAAAGTAAACAATTTTGTCGAACATTAATAGTTTGAATATTTACTCACACAAAATGCACTCAATTCCCACAACACAACACACACAGACATACGTACTCACAGCCTCATGGATCTATTCCACCATATTAGGCTGTTGTTTACTGTAACACACCAATTAATCTTTGCCTCTTATTTATATTGCTATAGCAGCTTGGCAGAGCATGGTGAGGAGAGTGTGTCCAAACAGCGCATAAACAGAGAAAGCAGGGATTAGGAGCGACATGAAACTGCAAGAGTATTGACAGATTAGATTCTCAGGCAGTGACTATTGGCCAGTAATTAATCAAATTGGATGTTTAAATACTTGGTCTGACGGATCCCCCATAATACTTGTTGATGTTCAAGAGGACGTCTTAGGAAGGAGAACAAATGTAAACCCAGAGAAAGTGTAGATAAGAGTTAGATGGACCAGCAGGAACATTGTGAATGTCATGTTGAGCGTCTTGACGTGTAAATGCTTTTTAAATGAACCCTTCTGTTCACCCTCTCCTCATTGGTACGATGTGGTTAGCACTCCAACCACCAGATGAAGCCTTTACATTTAGGGTAAAACATGTTAGCATGACGCAGTGTGCCTGGTCTAATTATGACATGTAACAGGGATTCTATACCAGGCTTATATTATGTTCAGGAACATTCCCATTTCCAGTAAACTGTCCCCAAGGGCCTTCGCTGAGCGTGACATTCCTAGTGTTATTTCTCTGGAGTCGGTTACATGAATCAGCGTTGGGGGAACTGACTGCCATCACTAATGCTAAAGACCTCCTTCATTGGCTCCTTCAGTACTGTAGGTCTTTACAACTGCTTCTACTAGGCTGTATGCTTTAGTTTATGGCTTTTTGATTACTTTTAAATGTTTTTAGTCTTTTATTATCTTTAAAGAGAGCAAAACCCACCACAAATATCCCTTAAACAGTTCTACAACACAGGCATGTACATTTGTTTCTAAATAAATATGAACCTACTGTCACAATTCCATCTAAGACCACGCCCCTGGCAGAGATGTCCCAGCGTCATCTCTCTTCGTCGCCGGTCTTCTAGCTGCCATTGTCCAAAATCCCACTGCAAACGAACGCATCCCTGGACTGTCTTGGCCTATTGTGCACACCTGTTCCTCATGTCCTGATTGCCATGTGTGTGTATATAAGCCTCCTCATTACTCTGTGTCCTTGTCCAGTATTGTTTGGTGTTACGTGTGTGTGCTGCATTTTTTACATTAAGAGAACTGTTTAGTTCTGTTACCTTCTTTTGTTCATTACGTTTAGAGCCTGATGTTACCAGTATCATTTGTTAATTAAAACTTTGCTTTTTTCAAACACCAACTCCGCCTTTTGGTTCCTGCTTTCCACGCCGTGACACCTACTTTGTTACAATGTTTCCGAGTGACCAACATGAAGAATAGAAAAGTGAACAAAGATGTCACATGCTGTCTTAGGGACATTTTCAACTGATATCTTCACAGGTTTTGACTACAGAAGATGTTCTCCACCATCAACCATCATCAACCATATAATAAATGCACTTTATCTAAACTTGAGCAATCGTCTTTCAATAATTATCAGAAATCTGTGGATCCCTTAATGCAGAGCAATAAAAAGCATAGATACATAAGCTTGCGTACACACATACCAACACCAATTCAAAACCAAATTACAATGGGTGAGTGAGTTTTGATAGTCCAAGTAAATAACAAAATAACTTGAGAGACGGCAGCTAGCAGAAGCTTGGCCTCAAGGTCTTCATTGCAGCTTTTGGTTCTAGAACACATAATAAACCATCTTTGATATAATAATAATACATAAATTTGTTATCTCTTTTCAAAACTGTCTGAAAAAAAATGTATAAGTGTAAGCTGCTAACCCACATTCATTTCAATGTCAGCAATCAGGGAGTCAAAGATAATCTGCATTGAGCCTGTGACGTTGTAAGCTCTAGTAGAATGAATTGAGGGGATGATTAGATCAGATCTACAAGTCTCATTAATCCTAGCAGTGGATAGAGTGCACACTTACAGTTGTTTAATCATGTCATGAACCTCTTAGGTTTTGTGCAGGAATGAGCCAGACACAGCGGTAATCATGTTTGTGTAATTTACTATTAAATAAAACAAACACTTAACACGAACAGGAAAAACGAGACCCTGAATTGATAGAGAAATTGCACTTAGATAAAGCGACACCAAACATTACAAAACAATATAACAACAGCACTCACCTACACAGAATCTAAGAATATTGACAAGCAAACTAGTGACATTCCCCACTGACCTAAATATCCCTGTTAATTTCTAAGTATCAAGAGCCATGCTCACATCAAAACAACCACCGCTCAAACGGATCTAGCCGTGGGCACCCCACTAACAGCCCTGTGTGGAACAAAACTCACCACTCGTGACTAGATCTGGAACGCTGTTGGCGGGGGCCAGCTCTGGAACGTCGTAGTCTGGGCCTGGACCTTGCAGCTCCAGCCATGCCCTTCACCACCTCCAGGGGTTTGTTACATAATCCCTTTGGGGCATCTGGGTCCTGTAGGTTGGTGGCTTGAAGTGGTTTTGGCACAGCTCTTGCTGGCCTCCTAATCTCATATAGTTACCTGTATAAAGTACACCTGTCCACCAAATCAATCAATCAATATGATTCCAAACTCTCCACCATGGCCAAAACCAAAAAGCTGTCCAAGGATGTCAGGGACAAGATTGTAGACCTACACAAGGCAAGAGGGCTACAAGACCATCGCCAAGGAGTTTGGTGAGAAGGTGACAACAGAAGAAACACAAAATAACTGTCAATCTCCCACGGTCTGGGGCTCCATGTAAGACCTCACCTCGTAGAGTTTCAATGACCATGAGGACGGTGAGGAATCAACCCAGAACTACACAGGAGGATCTTATCAATGATCCCAAGGCAGCTGGACTATAGTCACCAAGTTAGTGAACAAACGTTCAAAATCAGCAGGGGATCAAATAATTTCTTCCTTCACTATAGCGTTTACATAGTATCAGTGTAAATAAATATATCGCTGGGACAACTACTTGCCATTTGTACTGCAATCAGAATGGATTTCATGTATGTACATCATTTTATTCAATAAAGACCTCCTCTCTAAGGTTAAAGATACACAGACAGTTCTGGGCAAATTTGAATCTTCATGATTAGCAACCATGGAATCAATTACAATGTTATTCGTCAGTTGCACACTGTGATATATTGGTGAAAAGTATTAATTATTTGAATAATCACAAGAGCATCATAGGACAACACAGGCACCAATAGTAGTGTGACGTGTTTAACTACAGTCAGTATGTCAGGTGTGAGGAACAGAAGTCTATCCCGCTCTATGGCAGTGTTGGCACTCCCCCTATCAGCATAGAGAGGGAGAATATCAAGACAATCGGAAGAGTGTTTCCCGCACCTGTTTTCTGTTTCGTCATTATTCCATGTATATAGGTTGGGTCTTTTCAGTTTGTTAGTGTTGGGGCATTGTTTAAAGTTCTCAGTTTTAGTGCTTAATTTGCCTGTTGGGAGAAAAATACTTACTGACACGAACGAAAACTCGGCGCCTGTGTCCACTGTCTACGCCTGAGCCCGAAAGAATTACATCAGAATTACATCAGGCCGTTCTGAACTGTCTACTGTTTCTATTTCTGCTGACTCCACTCTGCTCAGATACTGTTCTGTTTTGTCTGGCCGTCCTCATAAACTTACTTCTATACTCCTCCCTAAAGGGGGAGTGATAACTGATTGGTTTATTTCTGCTGTCTAATGACGTGGCTATGTCCACAATGGCACCCACTATATATAGAGGGTATATATAGTTCTCACTAGGTAATAGGGGACCATTTGTTTTGACCAATGACGCGAGAGTGCTGTGCAATATCTGTAGATTCCCATTTACACTGTGATTCTCCTTGGGCTTGTTAAAAATACTTTTTATTCATACCAGTTTTTTTCTTAACTGATCTCTATTCCAGGAGAATATAAAAACCCGCATTAAAGCTCAGGTGGATATAATGGAAATATTCAGAAGTCTAATTTGAAAGGAGATATTAAATAAGATATGGTTGGAAAATATATCACAGTGCCGTACAGACTGTCATAACCCATGTCACGTTGCATCCTGTTGTAAACTTAGTGTTTGGTTTGTAAGTACACTCTAGTTCTCAGTATGGGAGAACTAAAGTATAAATAGACTGTGTGTGTGCGTGCGAGATTCTGTGTACATGGTCACACTTGTTTGAGTGACTAGGTGCGCTGCTGTCCTAATCTGAAATGCTTGCTATCAAGAGAGATGTCAGACTGGCACTAAAGGAACGGTCAATGGCACTCTCACTCCCAGATAAATAACGACCCTAAAAATATGAATGACAGTGACACTCACAGATGAACATTCCCTCAGACACTCTCACGTAGCAGATCACACTACCTCTGGAGATGTTTGGTTCAGTTCTTTTCAACATTGTGCACAAAAAGCATTAATTATGTTCTAGCTCAAGTAGGAATTGAAATTTGTTAAATCATTTTAAGTCTTTCAAACTAGGCTAATCGTTAAATCCCATAAGGCAATCTGCTTGAAGTAGCCCGGCTCACTCATTTTATAATGTTCAATCATACAATAACTGGAGGCTAATATGTCTGCTTGCCTTATTGTCAGAGCTCCCTTCGAAGATATTCTACCGCCACCTGCAGGCAGGCTTCTGCGTTTGTTTTTACCAGCCTTCTAAGCTGCCATCGTTCCCTCCCATGTCACATTAATGTCCGGTTTTGTCATCGCAAACACCTGGGGGCCATTCCCTCATTAGTAGAGTGTTTGAGTCCCCTTTGTTTGGTCATGTCTATTGTTCTACGTTGGGTGTGATTGTTGTGGGACATTGTTTGCTGACTTCTGCGTAAGAGACACGCTGATCATTATTCATATGCGCTTTGTCGCAAGCTTCTGGATTATAATTAAGTACGAGAGTGTACTGTTGATTTGGCTGTGAAGAGTGACTTCATTAAATCTATCAACGCTACTCGTTCCTGGGCTGTGGCTTCATCCTGGATGCACCTCACTACACTGTGACACTTCAACATTATGTATCTGTGAGTGATGCATTTCTTGAAAAGGGTTTTCCAAATGGACACCCAGGAACATCACACAGTACTTTTTGGATTACTGGGTGACTGTCTACTTCTAATTGGGTAGGGTTGACACTACAAACCAGCTACACAAGGCTACACTCTTGTGTTCCAAGCATAGCTGTTCACGCTTTTCACTGGCTCTTTAGGTGAACTGACTGACAATTGGATCTGTCACCATTTAAGTTAGCGACACCTGTTTGTTCAGCAAGCCTAGTGTCTTCACCTTTTCAAGAGACTGGTTTGTATTAACTATTGGCAAGAAACAAACAAAAACTTTAGATGATGTAAATGCCCAGGCTACAGCATATTGTGTCTGAATATATCAAAGTCATTTCAGCTAAGTAACATAAAGAAAAAAATTAACATTACAGCTAAGAAGTCTCTGCATGCTCTCTGCAGGTATTCAAAGATTAGCTCCACTAAGCAGGGACACTGAATAGGGAACCTCTTTTGGCTTTCATTTATGTGAGTCACAACGCACCTCTGCAAGAACCTCAGTGGCAGCAGCACTCATTATGGGCTACCCCTTCCTTTCTTATTGTGTATTCCAGTCGCCTGTAAGCGGCAGCCTTTAATGCAGAGCAACAGCTCTATGCTGGGGAGCGTCAACACAATGTTCCCTCATTCTTTATACCTTCATTTCTGGAGGTACCTACTCCTCCACCTACGTTACAGTACCTACGTTATATACAGTACATCTGTTATATACAGTACCTCTGTTATATACAGTACCTACGTTATATAGAGTACCTACGTTATTTACAATACCTACGTTATATACAGTACCTACGTTATATAGAGTACCTACGTTATTTACAATACCTACGTTATATACAGTACCTACGTTATATAGAGTACCTACGTTATTTACAATACCTACGTTATATACAGTACCTCTGTTATATACAGTACCTCTGTTATATACAGTACCTCTGTTATATACACTACCTCTGTTATATACACTACCTCTGTTATATACACTACCTCTGTTATATACACTACCTCTGTTATATACAGTACATCTGTTATATACAGTACCTCTGTTATATACACTACCTCTGTTATATACAGTACCTCTGTTATATACACTACCTCTGTTATATACAGTACATCTGTTATATACAGTACCTCTGTTATATACACTACCTTTGTTATATACACTACCTCTGTTATATACAGTACCTCAGTTATATACACTACCTCTGTTATATACAGTACATCTGTTATATACAGTACCTCTGTTATATACACTACCTCTGTTATATACACTACCTCTGTTATATACACTACCTCTGTTATATACAGTACCTCTGTTATATACACTACCTCTGTTATATACAGTACCTCTGTTATATACACTACCTCTGTTATATACACCACCTCTGTTATATACACTACCTCCGTTATATACAGTACATCTGTTATATACAGTACCTCTGTTATATACACTACCTCTGTTATATACACTACCTCTGTTATATACAGTACCTCTGTTATATACACTACCTCTGTTATATACACTACCTCTGTTACATACATTACCTCTGTTATATACACTACCTCTGTTATATACACTACCTCTGTTATATACACTACCTCTGTTATATACAGTACCTCCGTCATGTACCTCTTTCTTCAACTGCTGGTAGGTCCAGTGTAGATGTGTGTGTGCCCATTCTAGTCACTTTTAACAGTGGACAGGACCATTATAACCACTCTAGTAGTCTTACACATGAAACTAACAGAAATGGCATTAACAAAATCCCCACCATAGACTTTATGTACACATTGCTGAACCTTTTCCAAGTTTTATTTTTGGGACAGTGTTTTTTTCTTTCAACACATCATACCACTTTTCTATAAACATAGCCTCATAGCAGTGGGTCTATTACCATACAACCTGAGTTGGCAACTAATGGTGTGTGTTGAAACAATTTTACGTTGTGCCTAATGCTCAGTTTGAATCTGTGTGGTAATTTCTACAGGTTCCTTCACCTCAATTCAAACAATTCACCCTAATCTTCCCTCAAGTCTTCTCTTGCTGCCACGTCCAGGGAGGTTGACTACAGAGCCATGGGTGTTGAGTGTGTATGGTGGAAACAGAAACATCTAGATCTCCAGAGATTTACTTTCTGCTTTGAGATTGTCCATGCTTGGCTACAGTCTGCCGTCGGCACCCATCAGACATTTCTTCAAAGATGCAAAATAGAAGGACTTTTCTCTATTCAAACTGGTTGAATGTGGTGACTTCAATTCCAAATGATTCTAAATCAAATTTTCGAATATTTTTTAGTTGATACATTGTCTCCTGGGTTTTGCAAACCAAATACATATGTGGATATCAGCCAATTTCTGAAGCAGTTTTCTAATAGAAAATGTGCATTATTTGATCAAAGCACAATGATGCAAATCCTTTTGGCCATGACTGTAGTTTGACATTAACAGTGACATGAGAAATAAACTCCATGAACCACATCCCTGGTGAGGAGAAGTAGTCATTCATTATGCTGTGTGGTATCTCCCGTTTCACTCATAGATGTCGATAGGCTTTGATTGGCTTTTTCATTAAAACTAAAAGATTAAACATCAGTTCGCCATGATGGAGCCAAAGACAAAGAGGACTGAGACGATTAGCTATGAATCAGCATGATTAGAAAACAATGTTTAAAACAATGTCCTCCGAAGAGTCAGTCTGGTATCCTGATTTATATTCCCATCACTTCAGGAGAAACACCACCCTTGTGAACTCAATTAAGATTACAGAAAACAGATAGGAATCTGGAACTAAAAGGGAATCTGAAGTGCAATAGAGAACTGTGTGATATGTTTTGGGACGCGGCCTAGACTTTGGTGTTCACCATTTGTTCACTACCCACCAGGACCCATCTTTCCCCTTTCACTATGAGGTCACGTTTATAGTCTGTGAGGGGATGCTGGAGTTCCTCTGGGTTCCAAACAGACAGGAAGCAATCTGTCCTGGGTTTGTATGTGCGCTTGTTAGTAGAGAGCTGTGGCATTACAGGGCAGGACAGAGAACTAACTCTGGATTAGAGGAAGAGGATATAAGGTCATGAATTAGTCAACGAAGAGAAAACGGCGAGAGAGAACAACTCTCACACAAAGTACCAAATGTGTGTGTGTGTGTGTGTGTGTGTGTGTGTGTAGGCTTATGTTAGGGCCACCCTCACTATGATATTTCGAGAGACATCCTGTATGTGATTCAAACATAGATTTGTGTTCACCTCCTTTCAGAGGGAAATTCTCCAAAGCTAAAGAAGGTAACCCATAGCAACATCTATAATAGGGCACATCCTTTGAGACAGAGCGGGTTTGGGAACAGGCATAATAATCTGGTTGTTTGGGAACCAGTTAAATCAGGGGAAATTCTAATCTCCAGTGGTATCGTATTCTCTACTGCACCCTATCAAGACTCTGCTGTAAAGGAGTTTGGTGTACCGGACATCAAAGGCCAGGATATAATACATTGTGCGAAGAGGAAAATCCCAACAATTGTGATCATGTTTAAAAGAAAAACTGACAAATCACTTTAAACATATAAAGGTATTAGGTATGGACTCTGCAATTTAACTAGTATTTGAAGAGATACCTGAAAACGTGGTTAAAGGTCTAAGACCACTTAACGATATCTGACACAAACCTTGACCAAATTGATTTTCAGGTCTCCTAGAGGTCGACTGTCGCGGCCTCTCATAAATATCTGTATGTGTCTGTTTATGCTACAGACTTCCTGTTTTTTTTCACGGTCTCGTTCTCCTAAATCTGTCCGTATAAGGTAGGCATGTGGTGCAATGCAAAAGGTGTGTGGGATTCAGTGTATGATTAATGTACAAGATTGGTGATGAACTAAAGTCATTAGTACATCCAAAGTTCCCCAACTGTTTGACTTACATTTGAAAGTTGTACCAGTTCGATGGTACAGAGGTTAAGGGTTATGATAATCTACATGGTTTCTGTCGGTACAGACAGTGTACAGATCCCGGCCTGTGTCGTGTTAGCTGTTGTATTTCCATGTTCAATGTTTTAATGTTCTTCTGGTTCTATGTTTTTAATTAGTTTCACCTGTGTCTAGTTTAGTCTTTACCTCATGTTTATATAACCTCATGTTCGGGGATTATAAAAGTTATCTCTTCACTTGCTGCCTGTAACTGCACAACCACCTTTAGACATTAGATAAGTCAACTCTCTAAACACAGTGTGTTGTATGACACCAATATCCCACGTTGTAAATGTTGGAAATGACCACCTGGAAATGGCAGACTTTTATTGAAACATCTACATAAGCGTTACACTAAAAAAAGCCATCAGTTCTGTGTTCTATTCATTTCTGAGAAATCTTCCATTAAAGAAAGTGTCAAGAAGCTGAAGATCTCGTACACAATTATGTATCACTCCCTCCACTAAACGGTGCAAACTGTCTCAAACCAAAATAGAAAAACATTACAGTGTTTGGTTTGAGAAACAGACTCCTTAAGGTCCTCAACAGACAGCTTAATTAAATAGTACTTGCAAAACCCCAGTCTCAACATTAGCAAAGGAATGTTGGATGCTTTTAGGCAGGGTGGCAAAGAAAAAATAATATCTTAGACTTTCCAATTAAAAGAAAAGATGTGAGCAAAATAACCCAGGCACTAGACAGAGGAAGATTGGATAATTTGTTATGGACAGACAAATCTACGTTGCAGGTGTTCAAATCACAGATAAGAATCATTGTGAAGAATGCTTGACGCCATCTGTCAGGCATGGTGAAGACAATATGGACTGGGGTGCTTTGTTGGTGGTCAAGTGTCACGAACGTAGGGTGTAGTGCGGTTAAAAGAGCCATATCTGTTTTGATCAGGTTTATTGTCACACACAAAAGTAAAACAAACCCAAAATGCTAACTGGATTAAATGAAATGAAAAGTGAGCATATTGTGTCTTAAATACATTTAACCACAACAACAATATATATATACCCACACTCTAGTGGCTAGGAAGGCTTTGCAACTCCTTTAGGGTAATTATATGAATTTGAAGTCACCTAAATCAGATGTGGGTGATTAGAGTGGGCTTTTGATTTGTACAGTGTTTTCTCCGTTTACAGTTTGTTTTGATTTAAATGAACTTTTTTAACGAATATACACGCTCTTCGCACACACTACACAATTAGTATTTTAAAAAAAGATTTTTTTTGTCATTGACAATCTTTCCTATTCATTTAGATATATTACCTTTTCATTTCATTTTATTTTTGAAACTTTAAATGTCCGACTGATATGAATAATGCACAATATACTTCAGTACGAACAGTTCGACAGGAGACCCTGCCTAGCTTAAGTAAAGGATACATATAGTGTGTGTCATATATATCTGTCATATATATATGCAAAGGAGCAATGTGTAGATGTGAGAGCAGATTTCTAAATGTGCAAAGAGCAGTATGTGCTAATGATCTGTGCAAACGGTTCTATGCTTTAGCTTTGTAGAAATTGTAAATCAAGTGATTGACTTATGGCTGAGCTGAAACTTAGCACTCGGAGCAGACTTCGTGTAGAATGTGCCGGCTACAGTTGTTATTGGTTTTCATTGTACCATTGCGTATCATTTATAATTGTCACGGTGTAGCCTGGGTGTAGTGTGGAAAGCCATGTGCAGAGCCGTGTCGTCCGTTTAACAAGGTTTATTTAACAAAACACCAACGTAAAACAAACCGAGTACGGCGGAAAAGAGCTAACTGGCTAACTGAAAATAAACACTGCGCATATCGCGTCTTACAAAGAACAGAATAACCACAGCAATATAAACACTCACCCCTATTCAATACGTGTGACATGAATTAATGCGAAGCAAGGAGTGAATTTTTCGCGACCCTTTTATCTCCCCACTAAGTGACATAGATTACTAACAGCTGTGAAGACGTGAACAAGGAAGTAAACACAGCTAGTGAAACAATAACACGGAAGTGAGTCACCGAAATAGAAGTGTAGCTACGCCCCCACACCAATCGTGACAATAATATGTGCAGCAAAGTAAGTTGTGAAACGTTTCAATGCGCAGGATTTTTTTTGTGATTTTCACTCCCTGTCATGAGTGGTGAACATTAGTTTCCCACTCCGGGGATGTTAGTGGGGTGGACACTTTATTTCCGTTGGTTTGTTTTTATTGGGCATAGCTAGTTTCAGTTATTAGCTTTGCTAATTAGTCTCTCTGGGGTTTAGTGCAATTTGCTTAGCATTGTTTGTATTTCCAAGGCTGGCATTTCGTAAATGATTAGGTCGCTTGTAGCTTGTTGGTCGCCGTTGGATGTCTTGCTTTACTTGTATGAAAGTACCTTGAACAAGAATATTAGCTTTGCGTGTGGCTTTATCATGCACTTCACCCCAAAAAAAGCAATCGTTGAAAGTTTCAAAGCCAGACTGAACTGCACTATTCTGAGCGCAATTAGTTTTTTAGCCAAATGAAAGAGTTGACCCCGATAATTTCAAGGCAAATTATCTGTTTTTCTCAAGAAAGGTGGTGGTCAAAAGCAGATCCACCATCTGTTTTATTAGGCTTACACTGTAATAAGGACATACAAATAACAATTTAGACAATGTGGTCTGTACATACAGTGTGGTCTGTACAGTGTGGTCTGTTTTTATCCATACATAAGCCCTATGATTTTACCCTGTGATTTTTCTCTTTGAGCATGTCAGCAACTTGTATTTTTTTGTTCATAAGAAAATTATATTGTTGAATCCTTAATAATGAATGCTTTACTATTTATTGGTGTGGGGCAGATATGTTTATGCATGCAATATTCAGTGACAAAACAATACATCTGTCTGAAAAAATCATACTGACTGAAAACTCATCCAATTTCACAGACCAGGAGGGATGATGTCAGAAGGTGACATAGAGGAACCTGGGACGGCTGAACACCAGGAGGGATGATGTCAGAAGGTGACATAGAGGAACCTGAGATGGCTGAACACCAGGAGGGATGATGTCAGAAGGTGACATAGAGGAACCTGGGACGGCTGAACACCAGGAGGGATGATGTCAGAAGGTGACATAGAGGAACCTGGGACGGCTGAACACCAGGAGGGATGATGTCAGAAGGTGACATAGAGGAACCTGGGACGGCTGAACACCAGGAGGGATGATGTCAGAAGGTGACATAGAGGAACCTGGGACGGCTGAACACCAGGAGGGATGATGTCAGAAGGTGACATAGAGGAACCTGGGACAGCTGAACACCAGGAGGGATGATGTCAGAAGGTGACATAGGAGAACATGGGACGGCTGAACACCAGGAGGGATGATGTCAGAAGGTGACATAGAGGAACCTGGGACGGCTGAACACCAGGAGGGATGATGTCAGAAGGTGACATAGGAGAACTTGAGATGGCTGAACACCAGGAGGGATGATGTCAGAAGGTGACATAGAGGAACCTGGGACGGCTGAACACCAGGAGGGATGATGTCAGAAGGTGACATAGGAGAACCTGGGATGGCTGAACACCAGGAGGGATGATGTCAGAAGGTGACATAGAGGAACCTGGGACGGCTGAACACCAGGAGGGATGATGTCAGAAGGTGACATAGGAGAACCTGAGATGGCTGAACACCAGGAGGGATGATGTCAGAAGGTGACATAGGAGAACCGAAGGTGACATAGAGGAACCTGGGATGGCTGAATACCAAGAGGGATGATGTCAGAAGGTGACATAGGAGAACCGAAGGTGACATAGAGGAACCTGAGATGGCTGAACACCAGGAGGAATGATGTCAGAAGGTGACATAGAGGAACCTGAGATGGCTGAACACCAGGAGGGATGATGTCAGAAGGTGACATAGAGGAACCTGAGATGGCTGAACACCAGGAGGAATGATGTCAGAAGGTTACATAGGAGAACTTGGGATGGCTGAACACCAGGAGGAATGTAGCATTCTGGATGAGTTGCATGGGTTTGTTTACACGATCAGATGTGAGAACATGTGTACGTGCCTGAACTGTGAACATCACCACCTCTACTATACGAATGTGGTCAAGCATAAAACTACATGGTGTTTTGTCCAGGGTCACTCTGGACAAGGGTCACTCTAGTGTGGGGGGCTGCCAGCTGTGGCAAAGAGATCTGGGAGTAGACACACCATAACAGCTGAGATATCAGCTCACTGAGATGTGGCACCATCGAGTGTCTGAGGAAAGTTCTCCATTTTCATAAACATAGCAATGATAGGACCTTGAACTGATCCCTGGAGGAGACCAGCACTGATAGAATGCGGTGCAGGCTAAGATCTTCTCCACGTCCCCTGATGGTGTCCCCATGGTCATGTGTGCAGAGCCGGACCACAATCCAAGTTACATTGTCATGCAGATCATCAGTTGAGAGGCCATGTTCGAGGTATGAGGGCTGTTAGGGTCATGGAGAAATAACCATAGTTGGTCAGTGACAACGATGTCATGTGTTTTATGAGAGAAGTGGCCAAGGGGTCAAGGGTTGGTTTCTTTGGAAGTTGAGCAACACTCCGATTATGGGCTGTTCTTTAAGAAGTGGTTGACAACGGCTTCCAATGAGAAACTGGAGGAACCGGGAAGAGGCACATGAGGTGACAAATAGTTTATTGGGGTTGGTGGCCCAAGTTATGTGACATTGGGGAAGTTATGTGACATTGAAAATAAGAAAAAATTGCCTCAAGATTTTGGCAGTTTAAGATAAAAGCTTCACAAAAGACAGTGCATCCCCCTTAGAGAGACTTGGCACTGGTCATGGGTTTTTAATAGTTTCTTTAAAGTGTCCCGTCTAAATAGCTAGACACTTTCATCATTTAGTGTTGCGGTCTGGCTCAACTTCAAGAAATCTTTGAGATACATTCCTAACAACGCCGGGCCGTGTTGAAACTTGGCCTTGTTCAGAAAACCCAATAGCTAGAAGGACCAGCAAGCTCAGCGTGAATGAAGATTGGCACATCTGATCATTTACCGAACACGCTCACCCTATCGATCGCGATGATGATGACGGACATGCTATTTAGCTTAGATGACTGAGGCCGTCACTTTCTGCGCGCGTGCATTTCTCTGTGCGGTTCAATCTTGCAACTGGAAAAACATCAGCCATTATGAGTCAGTACTGGACCCATTGCGGCGGAATCAATTATTGGGTCGATAGGGGTCAACAAGAGGTCAATTGTCATGATATAGACATGTTATTTTATACTGTATATCTCCCTCTCCAATCAAAGGAGTCTGTCCATTCACTCGACTGTTATTCTATGAACAATGTCCTTTCAAGGAAAATCACTTATGGACTCAATAAGTTCAATAGAAGGTAAAAGGTTATAGTAGACATGAAGCCTGTCTAGTCCTCGGAGACAATGAGGTTAGTGCCAGTGAAATACATTGGCTGTGTGTTTCTCCTTTCGTATTGGGATGGATTAGTAAAGGAATATTCAAGAACAAAAAAATGTCAACAATTAGAGGACATTAATGTATAGCTTTAAACAAAACGTCACAAAACGTTAGGTATTCTGAAAACATTGGTATCGAAATTATGATGACGTTGTGTGACGGTGGCGTTACCATGGTCCCGGTATACTGTAAATAATGACTCATGCAGGGCTCAGTGAGGCAGCTTCTAAAAGAGTGCACCACGTGTTGTTGAACATATGTCACAAACATGAGTAGATTTTATTCTCCTCAACATGCTTTAGGACTCGGATTAAACACCTGTTGTTACTAAATCCAGACCTGAGTTAGCGTGCAACTTAAACTCAAACACGGTAACATAGTCTGTCAGAGAACAGTTTCATCCCAGGGGAAAAGGCATGATGTCACGTACTCACTGGCGGAATTATAGTAAGAGAGCGACAGAAAGTGACCGGTTTAATTAGAAATCTCTGATTTGAACACTTATTAAGGCCGTCTGAGAAGAGCCAGGACACCCTGCCAGAACACCCTGCCATCTTCCCAGGCTGTCGTTGAAATGCGAGAGGCCTGTGGGAGAGCGGAAAGATCTCGCTGGCTCTTGGGAACAGCTGGTGTAAGGCAGGCTCTGTCCCAAATAGTACCCTTCTCCATATTTAGTGCTCAAACTTGAGTAGGACTGATATGGCTTAGTCTAATGTAATGCACTGTAGATGTGATATTCATATTTGGGCTCCAGTCTGTGTGTGGTCCGGTCCACCATCAGGGGCCTTACAGCTGGAACCAGCTGGTGACCACCACCCCAACACCCAGAGTCTGTGATGTTTACTAAACCTATCTGCCAACATAAATGGGATTGCTCTCATGACCATTTCCTTCACACAATTATTATCTGCAACGCGAAATTGCTTCGTGAACGCGTAGGGTTATATAACTCTATATTATAACGTACCCAATTATGTTGGTAATAGAACGAGTCTGAAATAATGCCCATCTGACCCAGATTGCAATTTATAATAGGCTGTTTTGTGTTGAATGAAAAACAACTGTAATTGTGCTATGACGTGTAGACAGGTTGTTTTCTGTAAAAAATTAACTGAATGTGTGCATGATGTAGAACTTCAAGTCTTTTTCACTTCACAATCCTTACTCACAAAAGTTTGACTTTACACACTTTTGAATAATCACTAACGTTACAGACTTTTGCATAATCACTAACGTTACACACTTTTGCATAATCACTAACGTTACACACTTTTGCATAATCACTAACGTTACACACTTTTGCATAATCACTAACCTTACACACTTTTGCATAATCACTGACATTACACACTTTTGCATAATCACTAACCTTACACACTTTTGCATAATCACTAACCTTACACACTTTTGCATAATCACTAACCTTACGCACTTTTGCATAATCACTAACCTTACGCACTTTTGCATAATCACTTACCTTACACACTTTTGCATAACCACTAACCGTACACACTTTTGCATAATCACTAACCTAATACACTTTTGCATAATCACTAACATTACACAATTTTGCATAATCACTAACCTTACACACTTTTGCATAATATATAACCTTACACACTTTTGCATAAGCACTAACCTTACGCACTTTTGCATAATAACTAACCTTACACACTTTTGCATAATCACTAACCTTACACACTTTTGCATAATCACTGACATTAAGCACTTTTGCATAATCACTAACCTTACACACTTTTGCATAATCACTAACCTTACACACTTTTGCATAATCACTAACGTTACACACTTTTGCATAGTCACTAACCTTACACACTTTTGCATAATATATAACCTTACACACTTTTGCATAATCACTAACCTTACACACTTTTGCATAATCACTAACCTTACGCACTTTTGCATAATCACTAACCTTACACACTTTTGCATAATCACTAACCTTACACACTTTTGCATAATCACTAACCTTACACACTTTTGCATAATCACTAACGTTACACACTTTTGCATAGTCACTAACCTTACACACTTTTGCATAATATATAACCTTACACACTTTTGCATAATCACTAACCTTACGCACTTTTGCATAAGCACTAACCTTACACACTTTTGCATAATCACTAACCGTACACACTTTTGCATAATCACTAACCTTACACACTTTTGCATAATAACTAACCTTACGCACTTTTGCATAATCACTAACCTTACGCACTTTTGCATAATCACTAACCTTACGCACTTTTGCATAATCACTAACCGTACGCACTTTTGCATAATCACTAACCTTACACACTTTTGCATAATAACTAACCTTATGCACTTTTGCATAATCACTAACCTTACGCACTTTTGCATAATCACTAGCCATACGCACTTTTGCATAATCACTAACCTTACATAATCACTTTTTTTGCATAATCACTAGCATAATCACTAACCTTACACACTTTTGCATAATAACTAACCTTATGCACTTTTGCATAATCACTAGCCATACACTAGCCATACGCACTTTTGCATAATCACTAACCTTACACACTTTTGCATAATCACTAACCTTACACACTTTTGCATAATCACTAGCCATACGCACTTTTGCATAATCACTAACCTTACACACTTTTGCATAATCACTAACCGTACGCACTTTTGCATAATCACTAGCCATACGCACTTTTGCATAATCACTAACCTTACACACTTTTGCATAATCACTAACCATACGCACTTTTGCATAATCACTAACCTTACACACTTTTGCATAATCACTAACCGTACGCACTTTTGCATAATCACTAACCTTACGCACTTTTGCATAATCACTAGCCATACGCACTTTTGCATAATCACTAACTTTACGCACTTTTGCATAATCACTAACCTTACGCACTTTTGCATAATCACTAGCCATACGCACTTTTGCATAATCACTAACCTTACGCACTTTTGCATAATCACTAACCTTACACACTTTTGCATAATCACTAACCTTACACACTTTTGCATAATCACTAACCTTACGCACTTTTGCATAATCACTAACCTTACACACTTTTGCATAATAACTAGTGTACTAGTTTACTGGTAGTTTTCCCCAGTTGGTCCCTTTTCTCCGGAGTAGTGAGATATACACATGCCTGACAGCCACACATCTCGTTGATATGTGTTGGCACCCACATCCTTATAGACAGAGTACATGACTGGTTGACTAAATTGATTAATGAGTTAATGAATAACTAAATGGATATGTAAACAAATCTATGAATTAATGGCAGACTATCTGATTGGCAGACAGACTAGGTGAACGACTGACTGATTGATTATCTGATTGACTGACGGACTGATTGATTCGATGTTTTAGTGTGGACACTACATGCACACGACGAAACTGTGACCAGGGAGATGAGTATACCGTAGCCGCTTGACAAAAACATTGACAAGCTTTGCTAGATGAACTTTGACAAAAGAGAACAGCTGGGTGAGTGTGTGTTTGTAAAAAACACGACTAGGGTTCGTGGATAGTTCAGTGGCCAGCATGCCAGCCAGTCATGCCACAAGATGTCACAGAGCCGACTGGAAACATCTGTAAGGACAGCATTTGACACAACACTTTTCGTTTGGTATTAAATAAAACATCTAGATAGAAGGTGTTAAAAACAGAGCTGGTTTTGTTTGCGCTGGCTGGAGTAAAAACACATGGCTCACAGCACACTTACCCCATTCCTCTGTGGTAACGATTTGACTTATGCTGTCAGATTAATGAAATCATTCATTGCGATTGATTGCATACTCTTTTCCAATACTGTTAATCATGATTTAATTATTTGTTCACATTTGGAACTAAATAAAAAACTGTTTCAAATGTTTTAATTATGTAAGAAACATTGTGGCACTAACAAAGCCTCTCTGTATCAGCGTCAGGGCCAAATCCTGTAGGTGAACCAGCCAGGGCTGCAAATGTGGGCGCTTGTTTTTAGACTGGCTGCTACCCTGGACAACAGCTTGGCTGACACCCCTTGGCAAGACAATCAGTACTGTACAGCAAGAGTGGAAGAGAGACTACAGAATAGAGTAATGCTGTACCCCACAAGTTTTAAATTATTTCTTGTGTCTTCTTCTATTTGTTAATGAATCCTTTTGAGGGACCCCTGTTGCTGTTTCTCTTCCCTGTGTTTCTCCTCTCTGTGTTTCTCTTCTCTGTGTTTCTATTTCCTGTGTTTCTCTTCTCTGTGTTTCAATTCCCTATGTTTCTATTCCCTGTGTTTCTCTTCCATGTTACATCATGGTTTCTCCCTGTTACAGCATTGGTTTCTCCCTGTTACATCATGGTTTCTCCCTGTTACAGCATTGGTTTCTCCCTGTTACAGCATTGGTTTCTCCCTGTTACAGCATTGGTTTCTCCCTGTTACAGCATTGGTTTCTCCCTGTTACAGCATTGGTTTCTCCCTGTTACAGCATTGGTTTCTCCCTGTTACAGCATTGGTTTCTCCCTGTTACAGCATTGGTTCTCCCTGTTACAGCATTGGTTCTCTCTGTTACAGCATTGGTTTCTCCCTGTTACAGCATTGGTTTCTCCCTGTTACAGCATGGTATTTCATTATAAACTATAAACAGCGCTCGTTAGGGAATTTAATATGTGCAGGAGCTGTTTCTTTTCGAGTTGGCCTATTTTACCAGGGTGTCACGGCCTTCATGAATCATGTCTTATTGAACTCCATCATTGTAGCCTGTGTCTATCTTAATAGTGTTTGTATCTTATACTTATTTTGGCATTCAAATGAAAATGTAATTTACTTGACACTATCAATATTTGTTTATCCAGATAAAATGTTCTGCTGTTCAAGTTTACATTTTGTCAAAACTAATTATCTTCCGATCCGTTTACGTATACGGATGATGCCTGACGTTGTCAAATGACAAACAGCGCTCGTGAATGCACAGTTGTTACACCACCCGGTATAAAGCAAGTTGTCATTTTCCATTTTAGATGATTGGAGGACGTACTAAAAATGAACTCAATGTTGTGTGTAAGTTATGGAAACGCAAACTCACACATAAACAGTAAGGAGGGATCAGAAACAGCTGGGCCTTCATTTCAGAAACAGCCACAGATTACAGCGTTGTTTGCATAACTCTAACGATGTGAAGAAATATTAAATCTCTCGTCAATTTCATGAGACCAGTCAGCATTGTAGAGGTTGTCGCAAACCAGGCCTGAAATATCTACAGCCTGCTCAACTGGCCAAGAAATATTTTAAATATTTGAATTAGCTAGGTTGATTTTCCTTTGTGCTATGTTTTGAAGGAAAAACCGCATCTCTCCGTCATGGGAATTTGCCTCAGAGAGAATGCGTATTGGGGTAGCATAGTGCGTTATGCGCCTGGTTGATGAAAGAAAATGAAGCCCCTTGTGAAGCAGCTATCTATGGGAAATGTCGCTAGCTTTGCTAGGACAAAAGCATTGGTTGATAATAGATTTGCAAATGCAGCTGTTCAAACGCTTGCATATTGATAACATTATAATTTGTGTTTGATATAGATAGATAATATAAATTGATATAAATAAATTATATATTTCGACAAAAAAAGAATAACGATAGATGCACAGATTACTATGCATTTAGCATATTAGCTGTTTGACCAGGGGAGGAGTGATCTGAGTAAATGCTAACATTGTGATATATTGGATCTTATGTCTAGTTCTCTGCCCTCTCATCCCATGTCATGCCATCAGCTGGCTGTGTTGGAAGTCGACAAAACTCACTGTCTTGATATCTTCTTTCTAGCTCTCAGATGGTGTCCAAAGGGTGTGACCAATTCATGTCTGATTGATAATAGCTCACAGACAGACACACAAATGCACAGACAGACACGCGGATACACAGACATACACCCACAGACACACACATACACAGATCCACATGCACAGACACCCACAGACACGCACATACACACCACTGTGGCATCCATGTGTAACATTGGTATCTCACATAAACTGAGGTGTAACAACAACAGTTCTGTGTAAATAGTTATGACTCAACTGTGTGTTGTTTGTGGTGTTTGCATTTATGTTAGATCATTGTTGGTTGGTTTACAGTACATGTGGAGCTAATGATCAATTATGCGTGACAGTGTTGGGAGTTCATCAAATCAGGTTATATATTTGACAAATAATCATTTATCATTTGAGTGTCCACTTTTGGGTAGTTTGGAGACAATGTCGGTGTCCTCTACTTTATTTGTAATTTTTTTGCAACACTTTGCTGCCATATAGATGATCACAATAGAAGTGTTTTCAGCTCCCTATGTCAATGTAATATTATGGTTTTCCTGTTCACACGTACGTTTGTCCATTGACTTTTCTTTTGCCAGCTCTATTGTGTTATCTTTTCCAACATTAGCATTTCCACAAACTTAAATGTGTCTTCTTTCAAATGAGACCAGCACACCAATATTTATTGGTGAGACAACACACTGTCTGATAAACGCTGGTGTGACCTGATGACACCAATGTGTGGGCCCAGCACATGACGCGATCACGAACATCCAACAGCACCTACACATTCCCTCGGGACACTGTGGGGGAGATGGCTCCGTGCCTAACGCGTGCTGGATGTCTGCATTTACCTCCCACACCTCCGGTGCCACTATACAGGAAGCATGAAGAATAGGAGTGTAATCAACCTGCCTCTCCTCTGTGTCATATAGTCGGGACAGCGCGTCTGGGTTTAGCCTCCTTGCCGCCCGGATGTACTCCAGATTACGATGGTCAGTCCAGACTACACAAAGTCATACCCCTTTGAGCCAATGTCTCCACACATGCAGGGCTTTGACTACGGCTAACAACATCATACCGCCTATGTTGTCGTTTTGTTCTGCCGCACTTAGTTGGGCGAGTGTTGGGAAAGCACTGCACCAATGCCAACTTACTGGCATACAAGCAATGCGCCAGCAGTTGCTCCAATACTCTGTGAACAAGAGAGAGATGTTTGGCCCGCGTGGTAGAATACACCAGGATGTCATCGTCATTATCATCGATGTGTACCACCACTCCGCGCCCCAGCATGTCCCTAAAGACATTATTAACAAAGGACTGGAAAACCGACGGCACATTCATTAAGCCATATGGCATCATTAGATACCCATAGTGCCCTGTAGGGATGCTTAAGGCTGTCTTCCACTCATCTCCCTCACGGATACGCAACAAATTATACATTTGAATACATTTGGCAGCCAGCCTGCACCCAAACATTACAGAACAGACATGCTGTATTGTATGGAAACAATGAAATGATTTAGTCGGATCAATAAATGTCCCATCCAATGGAAATACTTTGAGAATTGTTTTAATGAAAAGAGCAGTCATTTGTGCAATGAATGTGCTGACCTCACACAAAAAACCGAAGGAATACTAGACATCTTTGTTCTGCCAGTCATGAATAGTTATATTTCAAACACCAAAGACTGAATGAGTACGGTGACAAGCTGTGTGTGTGTTATGTTCATCCAGTGTGAACTAGACTAGAGCCTGTTACAGTTTTTCTCAATCGATTTGGTACATTTCTCCAAACTCAGGTAACGGCTCTCAAAACATTTAACACAGTGATCAGTACACTTTGTAATTGTCCTAAAAAGAAAGTAAATGCTCCTTCATTTCATACAAATTACAAATCAAAAGCATAATTTTCTCTAAACACTGTGCACAAAATTCCCTAATGCAGCAGTTCATACAGCCAACCATATCTTTAATATATCAGGAAAAACATTGGCAGCTTTTTCCTTGGTCTTCACAAAGATCACAAGCATTTTTGTACCATTTTCAACACAGAACAAACAAAACTCTATGAATTGTAAAATAGTCAAGTATTGGGTTAGAGGAGGGCTAGGTGTAATAGAAGGGCAAGGTGTAAGAGGAGGCAAGGTGTAAGAGTAGGCAAGGTGTAAGAGGAGGGCAATGTGTAAGAGGAGGGCAAGGTGTAAGAGGAGGGCAAGGTGTAAGAGGAGGGTGGAGAGGTAGTAGGATAGGGTACATGTGTGTTTCAAATGAAATCAGAGCCACACTTATTGATCATGTCATAAATAATGGTCTCTCACTGAGAGAAGCTGGGCAGAGAGTTCAGCCCAATATAAACAGATCCACAGTGCCCAATATAAACAGATCCACAGTGGCTTCAATTATCCGCACATTTTCAGGGAAACCGGTAAGTAACTATATCATTCTACTTTAAGTGTGTCCATAAACTATTCCATGCTACTGTAAGTGAAATGTTGATAAAATTCTCTGGCCAGATGTAATTGAGAGGCATGATCAATAAATTAATTGATTCAATGAATGCATTTGTTTTTACATGTTACATGTAAACTTTTTATTTAAATATGTACTTACTGTATTTGCATATTTCTTTGTGGGGTGAAAACTCATTGTTATAGACCTGAACTCCTCATTAAAGAACTTATGGAGGTCAAGCAGTGGTGGCAGGAAGACGAGAAAGACGAGGAAGACGTGTTGGTCAAAGGAATGGCATGGCATGGCAGGCACCCTTTCTGAGAGGTGGTCGTGGGCCTCGTTTGAGAGGTGTGGGGGAACGTGGTAGAGGACAAGGCCACGGACCAAGACAGCGGCAGCAACAGCATAGTGTCCAATGAAATTCAGGCAAAAAAATAAAAATCCAAGATGTTTGGCTAATGAAAACATCCAATGAGATGTAGATGAGAACCAGTGGCCAAATCCACAACACAGAGTTGATGACAATGTAGAAGTACTGTAATCACTCCTGTTTTGAGTCTTACAGTACAAGCAAGCAAGTTGAGGAACACTGCATTTGATGTTTTACAGTACTGTCTCTATTTTTCTATTTCATAGCTAATTATTTTTGTTGGAGAGCCTGTGTTACAAGTGTTTACTGTTGTGAGTTTTGTGTCTAGAGTTGTGGAAAATGACATTAAGGTTCTGAGATAATGGGCAAAGGGATGGCTAAAAACTGTAACTAGTGATAGATTGATGGCAGAAGGAGAGTGTGGAGAAAAAATAAACTTGCATACCAATTTATTATGTAAATGTGATGGCGGGCTGTTATGTTTTGAACATATACACTGGATATAAAAAGTCTACAAACCCTGTGCCTATGTGCCTGTTTACATCTGTTTCTCTGTGTCTGTCTACATCTCTGTTTCTCTGTGTCTGTCTACATCTCTGTTTCTCTGTGTCTGTCTACATCTCTGTTTCTCTGTGTCTGTCTACATCTCTGTTTCTCTGTGTCTGTCTACATCTCTGTTTCTCTGTGTCTGTCTACATCTCTGTTTCTCTGTGTCTGTCTACATCTCTGTTTCTCTGTGTCTGTCTACATCTCTGTTTCTCTGTGTCTGTCTACATCTCTGTTTCTCTGTGTCTGTCTACATCTCTGTTTCTCTGTGTCTGTCTACATCTCTGTTTCTCTGTGTCTGTCTACATCTCTGTTTCTCTGTGTCTGTCTACATCTCTGTTTCTCTGTGTCTGTCTACATCTCTGTTTCTCTGTGTCTGTCTACATCTCTGTTTCTCTGTGTCTGTTTACATCTCTGTTTCTCTGTGTCTGTCTACATCTCTGTTTCTCTGTGTCTGTCTACATCTCTGTTTCTCTGTGTCTGTCTACATCTCTGTTTCTCTGTGTCTGTCTACATCTCTGTTTCTCTGTGTCTGTCTACATTTCTGTTTTTCTGTGTCTGTTTACATCTCTGTTTCTCTGTGCCTCTACATCTCTGTTTCTCTGTGCCTCTACATCTCTGTTTCTCTGTGTCTGTTTACATCTCTGTTTCTCTGTGCCTCTACATCTCTGTTTCTCTGTGCCTCTACATCTCTGTTTCTCTGTGTCTGTCTACATCTCTGTTTCTGTCTACATCTCTGTTTCTCTGTGTCTGTCTACATCTCTGTTTCTCTGTGTCTGTCTACATCTCTGTTTCTCTGTGTCTGTCTACATTTCTGTTTTTCTGTGTCTGTCTACATCTCTGTTTCTCTGTGTCTGTCTACATCTCTGTTTCTCTGTGTCTGTCTACATCTCTGTTTCTCTGTGCTTCTCTACCTATTTTTTTGTGTCTGTCTACCACTTTTGTCATGCTGAAGACAAGACAGTCGGGACATGCAGAGCATCAGGGAGGACACACAGGATCTTGCAAACGTCAGCCAATCACTGCATGCAAGGAGTATATATATATATACACTGATGAACAAACAGAACCTTGGAGCAGTGGAATATGGTGTCTGCCTGTGGAACATGGTGTCTGCCTGTTGAACATGGTGTCTGCCTGTGGAACATGGTGTCTGCCTGTGGAACATGGTGTCTGCCAGTGGAACATGGTGTCTGCCTGTGGAACATGGTGTCTGCCTGTTGAACATGGTGTCTGCCTGTGGAACATGGTGTCTGCCTGTGGAACATGGTGTCTGCCTGTGGAACATGGTGTCTGCCTGTTGAACATGGTGTCTGCCTGTGGAACATGGTGTCTGCCTGTGGAACATGGTGTCTGCCTGTTGAACATGGTGTCTGCCTGTGGAACATGGTGTCTGCCTGTTGAACATGGTGTCTGCCTGTGGAACATGGTGTCTGCCTGTGGAACATGGTGTCTGCCTGTGGAACATGGTGTCTGCCTGTGGAACATGGTGTCTGCCTGTGGAACATGGTGTCTGCCTGTTGAACATGGTGTCTGCCTGTGGAACATGGTGTCTGCCTGTGGAACATGGTGTCTGCCTGTGGAACATGGTGTCTGCCTGTTGAACATGGTGTCTGCCTGTGGAACATGGTGTCTGCCTGTTGAACATGGTGTCTGCCTGTGGAACATGGTGTCTGTTGAACATGGTGTCTGCCTGTGGAACATGGTGTCTGCCTGTGGAACATGGTGTCTGCCTGTGGAACATGGTGTCTGCCTGTGGAACATGGTGTCTGCCTGTTGAACATGGTGTCTGCCTGCCTGTGAACATGGTGTCTGCCTGTGGAACATGGTGTCTGCCTGTGGAACATGGTGTCTGCCTGTGGAACATGGTGTCTGCCTGTGGAACATGGTGTCTGCCTGTGAACATGGTGTCTGCCTGTGGAACATGGTGTCTGCCTGTTGAACATGGTGTCTGCCTGTGGAACATGGTGTCTGCCTGTGGAACATGGTGTCTGCCTGTGGAACATGGTGTCTGCCTGTGGAACATGGTGTCTGCCTGTGGAACATGGTGTCTGCCTGTGGAACATGGTGTCTGCCTGTGGAACATGGTGTCTGCCTGTGGAACATGGTGTCTGCCTCTGCCTGCCTGTGAACATGGTGTCTGCCTGTGGAACATGGTGTCTGCCTGTGGAACCTGCCTGGAACATGGTGTCTGCCTGTTGAACATGGTCTGTCTGCCTGTGGAACATGGTGTCTGCCTGTGGAACATGGTGTCTGCCTGTGGAACATGGTGTCTGCCTGTGGAACATGGTGTCTGCCTGTGGAACATGGTGTCTGCCTGTGGAACATGCCTGTGGAACATGGAACATGGTGTCTGCCTGTGGAACATGGTGTCTGCCTGTGGAACATGGTGTCTGCCTGTGGAACATGGTGTCTGCCTGTGGAACATGGTGTCTGCCTGTGGGTGTCTGCCTGTGGAACATGGTGTCTGCCTGTGGAACATGGTGTCTGCCTGTGGAACATGGTGTCTGCCTGTGGAACATGGTGTCTGCCTGTGGAACATGGTGTCTGCCTGTGGAACATGGTGTCTGCCTGTGGAACATGGTGTCTGCCTGTGGAACATGGTGTCTGCCTGTGGAACATGGTGTCTGCCTGTGGAACATGGTGTCTGCCTGTTGAACATGGTGTCTGCCTGTGGAACATGGTGTCTGCCTGTGGAACATGGTGTCTGCCTGTGGAACATGGTGTCTGCCTGTTGAACATGGTGTCTGCCTGTGGAACATGGTGTCTGCCTGTTGAACATGGTGTCTGCCTGTGGAACATGGTGTCTGCCTGTGGAACATGGTGTCTGCCTGTGGAACATGGTGTCTGCCTGTGGAACATGGTGTCTGCCTGTGAACATGGTGTCTGCCTGTTGAACATGGTGTCTGCCTGTGGAACATGGTGTCTGCCTGTGGAACATGGTGTCTGCCTGTTGAACATGGTGTCTGCCTGTGGAACATGGTGTCTGCCTGTGGAACATGGTGTCTGCCTGTGGAACATGGTGTCTGCCTGTGGAACATGGTGTCTGCCTGTGGAACATGGTGTCTGCCTGTTGAACATGGTGTCTGCCTGTGGAACATGGTGTCTGCCTGTTGAACATGGTGTCTGCCTGTGGAACATGGTGTCTGCCTGTGGAACATGGTGTCTGCCTGTGGAACATGGTGTCTGCCTGTGGAACATGGTGTCTGCCTGTGGAACATGGTGTCTGCCTGTGGAACATGGTGTCTGCCTGTGGAACATGGTGTCTGCCTGTGGAACATGGTGTCTGCCTGTGGAACATGGTGTCTGCCTGTGGAACATGGTGTCTGCCTGTGGAACATGGTGTCTGCCTGTGGAACATGGTGTCTGCCTGTGAACATGGTGTCTGCCTGTGGAACATGGTGTCTGCCTGTGGAACATGGTGTCTGCCTGTGGAACATGGTGTCTGCCTGTGGAACATGGTGTCTGCCTGTGGAACATGGTGTCTGCCTGTGGAACATGGTGTCTGCCTGTGGAACATGGTGTCTGCCTGTTGAACATGGTGTCCGCCTGTAGAACATGGTGTCCGCCTGTGGAACATGGTGTCTGCCTGTGGAACATGGTGTCTGCCTGTTGAACATGGTGTCTGCCTGTGGAACATGGTGTCTGCCTGTGGAACATGGTGTCTGCCTGTTGAACATGGTGTCTGCCTGTGGAACATGGTGTCTGCCTGTGGAACATGGTGTCTGCCTGTGGAACATGGTGTCTGCCTGTTGAACATGGTGTCTGCCTGTGGAACATGGTGTCTGCCTGTTGAACATGGTGTCTGCCTGTGGAACATGGTGTCTGCCTGTGGAACATGGTGTCTGCCTGTGGAACATGGTGTCTGCCTGTTGAACATGGTGTCTGCCTGTGGAACATGGTGTCTGCCTGTGGAACATGGTGTCTGCCTGTGGAACATGGTGTCTGCCTGTTGAACATGGTGTCTGCCTGTGGAACATGGTGTCTGCCTGTGGAACATGGTGTCTGCCTGTGGAACATGGTGTCTGCCTGTGGAACATAATGTCTGCCTGTGGAACATGGTGTCTGCCTGGCCTGATGAGTCCCGTCTTCTGTTACATCACATGGACAACCATGTACTTCAGGATGCACTGTGGGAAGATGACAAGGCAACACAGGGAGTGTGATGCTCTGGGCAATGTTCTGCTGGGAAACCCTGGTTCCGGGGCATTCATGTGGACGTCAATGCCACCTACATTAACACTGTTGCAGTATTTCTTAAGAAAGTCATGTATGGCTTAAGGGTTACAAATAGGTGATGTCATCAGATTATTTCTATATGAAGAGGCTGAGAGGGATAAAACACACACTAATTAATCTGTAGTGTTGCATAAGATCAGGGATGTAATGACTTGGCAAGGTGCTGCTGATGTGTTTTGACATGTATGTACATATGAACATGCTATTCAATTATATAAAGACCCCTCTCAGGATGGAAAAAATACGAGCGGAGAAGCTGGACTGCAAAAGGAAGCATATTAAGGTTTCAACTTTATCAGACTGACTAGTTAAAAAAACGTTGAAAAAATTATCATCACCCTTGGAAACTAACTAGCAGCGCATTGTAATCTCAAACAAGCTTTCCTCACAAGCTTGTTAGATATTTAGGATGTTCACCAAAACGTATCATTTTGACCACTGACCATTAACAATAATTTTATAACATGTTCCTATGTTCCTAAAGTATTTTTATTCATTGTTCATTGTTTATAAGCACCAAGATAATGTTTACCTGGCATTCAAAATGAAAAGTATGCAAAAGTTTAAACGTATTATTTATCATTGCTTGCGTGCTATTAACTAAAATGTTTTGATTATGAAGCCAATTTAGAACGTCTAAACTGCTAGTTC
>CM055729.1:9518302-9603302 GCA_029465975.1 Dallia pectoralis | reverse complement strand
TCTAAGCTTCTCCGAAAAGGGAGAAATGTAATTGTACTCCCTTCTCCTTAGATTTTTTACTCCATTTGCTACTAATACCAGACTTTATCTCTCCAGGTCTAAACCGAGGAAACCTTACTCCTTGTGACGTGAAGATCATCGATGTTTGCATCTTGTAAGGACTGCTGCAACACTCTGTTTGGATCACTGCATGCGGCACCAAACCCGGAGTTGGGGCCTCGAGTTTGAGAGTGGGACTCGAGTTTGAGACTGGGACTCGTGTTTGAGACTGGGACTCGAGTTTGAGACTGGGACTCGTGTTTGAGACTGGGACTCGTGTTTGAGACTGGGACTCGAGTTTGAGACTGGGACTCGTGTTTGAGACTGGGACTCGTGTTTGAGACTGGGACTCGTGTTTGAGACTGGGACTCGAGTTTGAGACTGGGACTCGTGTTTGAGACTGGGACTCGTGTTTGAGACTGGGACTCGAGTTTGAGACTGGGACTCGTGTTTGAGACTGGGACTCGTGTTTGAGACTGGGACTCGTGTTTGAGACTGGGACTCGTGTTTGAGACTGGGACTCGTGTTTGAGACTGGGACTCGAGTTTGAGACTGGGACACGAGTTTGAGACTGGGACTCGAGTTTGAGACTGGGACTCGAGTTTGAGACTGGGACTTGAGTCGCACTTGAATCGCACACACACAATGACTTGAGACTCGTCCTTAAAATACTTCAAACTTGACTTGAGATGTGGAACTCGTGAACAATCTTTACTTTTAGGAACACCTGATATGCTGAATGTTATTCGCCTCTTTGTGAAACATATAAACTACCTAGGTAACGCGTAAATGCACCGTATTAATAACGTGTTTGCTGCACGCGGCCTCACCTGAGACAGCACAACAAACATGTCGCCTGCACCCGCGGGTACCGTTCATCATAAGCTTTGGTTTTATAAAGTTCACACAGAAAGGCCCAAACAAATGAAGTGCTAAATGCAAAAGATGTGGTAACAAGATAAAGGATTCTGCCTCAACCACAATACGTTTTATCAGGCACCTGAAGCAAACATGTTTAGCACCTGATCGGCCATTTAACGTTAGCTGGCATTTTGCTTTATCTATTACCTACGGAAGTTAACTCTGACTGTGATTCACTAGATGTTATGAAAAGATAAATCAGCGTTTGTCTGCTTGCCAAACTTGTGGTAGTTGTTTAGCGTAATCAATTACGTAGCGCTGGCTGCCACATCAATTATTAACATTGGCTGTAAACATCAAGTTATTGACTTTAAAGTAAAGCATTATTCCAGTTTTTTTTGTCTTATTACAATAGCCTGTTTACGCTGACTATATACCAAACAACTAATCAAACACATTCCATATGGTAATAGATAACGAGTCATAACGACATATTAAATGCTTTGAATTCCTTATATATTGCTAATCAGTGTTTTACACAGCCTGGGTGGAGCAGGTAATAGAACACTCCCAATAACCATGGAAACATGAACATGAGTTCACATGAACTCTAGTTAAAAACTTGAGACTTGACTTGAACTCCAATTAACCACTTGAGACTTCACTTGGACACTAGTCAAAGACTTGAGACTTGACTTGAACTCCAGCTCAGAGACTTGTGAGTTTCTCTGAACAAACATCAGCCCGTTATCTAGAATGGACTCCATTCCCAGTTTCAGACAGCATATTACATTTTTAGTATCAAGTATCTAATATAACTCCACAACACTTGTCCCCCCAACCCAAATTGCCTCCATGCACTGTTTGCAATGTATGTGATTGATAATTGCACTGTCTTCTCTCCAGCACTGATTGTGCCGATATCTACTTTATTAAGGAGGAAATATTACTTAGAGTTAAATGGTTTCCTCTTTGGATACGTGTGTTTGCGATACTTATATTGCTGCTAATCTGATTTCAGAATTATTTACACAGTCATTAAGGCATCTTCCCATAAACAGTTTCCTATCTTCCCACAGGGTGTCTATCCCAACTATTTGAAAGGGGGAGAGAAGGAAGTCTTTGAAGTTAGGGAAAGGCAGGCGTCAGTCTGGAGCACTTCCACTGGAGTTGCACTGGCCTGGACATTGCTCTTATTTCCAGTTAGACCGAGTTGAGTCACGGTGGGCCATTGACTCCAGCAGATAATGTGTGTCTGCTCCTGCTGCAGACCAAAAGTGACCTACGATGGGTTGTTAAAGGGGAGAACTGTAGCTGACATAGAGGTTCTAGAAAGTATACTTGAAGTAGACACACACACACACAGGCATAAAGGTCAGATGGTTTGGGACGTCACTGTTGGCAATGCTGCTGTCCAAAAACAACCATGAGTGCAAAGATAATCTAATATTCTGGTCACCGGCTTTTAGATAACAAAAGTCTGTTAGCTTATATTTATTCTGGCGTCTCTTATAAACGGACACTTTGACCAAAGTATCTTCTGTCCTAAAACATGCATATTAGGGTGTAAAATGCTAGTGACGGACTGTGATGCGGATGCTAATTTCACACATCGTTACCAGTGCTGACCCCAGATGCACCCCAGAGTTCTGTCCTTTTTGGTCTGGTCGGCACTCGTCATTCCTGGTAACACTAACTGCTCTGGGGTGGGTAATGTTTGTGAATAAACTCACACAGTCATGGATGACAGATCTACTTGCCACTGTAAACAGTCAGTGATGAAAAGACAGACTAGATCAGAACAAATGCCAGTTAAACCTAACATTTCATTCACATGTTATTCTAAGGATGCAGGAATTTATTTCAATATCTTCCCAGACTTTTTTTCCCTTCTTTGACGGTATAATAACGGCTGTTATCTCAGTCAGGCCTTGATAATTCCCTGAGCTTCTGTTAGTGCATTTCTCACAGCAAAACTGTGAAATCTCTCATCCCCAGTATTTTACGCTGGTATATTCAGACTCGAATCCAGAACGATGGAAATCGGTGGGCATTTATTCTCCACGAGGGGGCACACAATTTACATAACGAATAAGCGTCAAAATAAGAGCAGACCTACATATTCTGCAAAATTCTGCATTTTCATTTAGTCGTCTTCGACGTTTTTGGTTTTATGCTTAATGGAAAATAAACCTGTTTTGAACATATTATACACGCTCTGCGCCTGGTTCTTCTGCAGTGGGTTCATGACAATAGTTCTAAACTCGCATCAATAGAAAATCTACAACAAAATGATGAGAGATATTCAATCAATTCAGCTAACCAGAATTAAAGAATAAAGCCAACAAGTTTATGATATGCCATGCAAACACGCCTATGCTTTTTACTATTGCTGGGACGTATAGGTATTAAGTACAGAAACATGACAGGGCAGTGTGTGTCTGTGGTTGAACTGAGGTAATGAAGGGGCCCATATCCCCTTCTAAAGAGAAACACAGAGTCAGTGAATGAGTGGCCAAATACATGGTGGCTCCTGGTCAGGCAGAGTTGACAGAGAGACAGAGGACAAGGGAAAGAAAATAAGATGTTAAAGAATAATCATTTATGCCGGCGTGGTGAAAAGCATCCTGCTCAGACTTTGACTCATAAATAGAGAGTGTTGGGATAATGACAAACAGCACTGTTCAAAAGGGCAGCCTATTCCCTATAAAGTGCATTACTTTTGACTTGACCCATTAGTCAACGGTAGTGCCCTAGCATGAATAGGGTGCCAAATGGGGCCACAGAGCAGATGCTTCTTGATCCTCTATATTCCATTTATTTATAAAGTCTCTATGAGATCGTTTATTACTGTACATGTTAAATGATTCATACTCCAATCTCCAACCACCCACCGACCCATTTCACCTCCCCTACCACATCTAAGATTACAGGGAAATGGGCATAGTGCTATTTGAATGAAAATATAAAGAAAATTAAACAAAACTTATATCAATACCTAGTCCCCAGAAAGATAACAAATTTAACAGCAACTTACCCAGCTTACCTTTAGATCAATACAGAACATAGTCTGTTGAGCAGCAGACAGCCTCTGAATCCTACTGGTAATGGTACATACTATACTGCCGAGGGATATTTGTGAGTTGGAAGCTGCTTCCATTTGGTCACGGCTTTTGTTTAATAGATAAGAACAGATTTTAAGGAAACAGTGGCTAAATGAATTCATTCATTTGTATTTTAGGACTGGACCGTCACAGCTGATTCTAATGAAAAGTCATGCTTTGGTTTATTTTCTCAACCAGTGGGAGAATTACACTACCTTCCACTTCTTGTCAAGAACTTCTAACACTGACAAAGCACTGCAAAACATTCTGACAATACAACAGTGTGACTGCCTTATATAGATGGATTCAGAGTCTGACAGACGGTATAAAAATTCCTTTCCTCTCTCCGTGGTTAAGCATTGGATTTACTGAGGGTAATTTAATCAGATTTTTGATGTGCCCTTCTCTCTACTAAGGGCTAATGATGCTAGAAGATGCTTATCTCTGCTTGCTCTCCATATATTTCCTTCTCTAGGAGAACCACATGCTGTGTGTGTGTTTTTTTTAAATAAATATTGGCCTCAAATTTGAACAAAGCACCTATCTTGGTTGCAGTTGAAATAGAAGAACATTGTTCATAGACAGTGAGAATAAGCAAGGGATTCTAGTGACTTTTTTGTTTAATCGTTTGTACACACAATCAGTGTATTGAGTCGGTATTCTGTACATGGCAACCAATTCATTGTGTGCCAGAGGAAGGCAATTTAGTGACTTAAATAATTGGGTTGCAGGATTTGTTTGAATAGGCTACAGACAATCGCTGTGCGTGACCCTTAACCTTTATATAGCAACGTACCTGTTAAGCCCTTTGAAGGTTTGTGTACATCTCAAGATCAATGAACACATTAGAAACACCGGAAACCTCGAAACAAGAAAGAGAGTACGGGAAGAAATTGAAGGATAGAAAGACAGAGGGAGAGGGAGAAAAGGAAAGAGAAACGGGGTAGAGAAAAGATAAAGAGCGATACATCATGAAAAGAGACCACCCAACAGAGCGCTGCACTTGGGATAATACCAAGCCTACTAAAAGGCAATGGACCAGTGGTTTGTCACATGACTCTTAGCTTCACTGACAGCACATAACGTTTACTTTGGCACTATTTGTATTTATTAGTCTCCTGATTGGTGAATGCCAAACAGTGCGCAGCTTTTTGATTCGTCATGATGCTCAGCAGGGACGTGTCGGGGGGTTGCTGTTTTGGAAACAGAACAGAAAGTGTGTGCATAGTTTCTGGTCTATAGCAACACCTCAGGAGACTACGAAAGGAGGACTGAGTAAGGTAGAAAAAAGTACAGAGTCAGACTAAGATAGGAGAAGGGAAAGTAAATAAGAGGAGAGAGAGGTGACAAGAGAGAAGGATGGAAGAGCAGAAATAAGGAGAATATACATGACAAAGGAGGAGAAAAACGGAGAAAAGAAGAGAGAGCAAGAGACAAGGCTTGTGCTTCTAATGATTCACAGCCATATAGTGAAAAAGTTGTGGGGGTGATTCCAATGATACCAGCAGACTAGTTCCTGCTATTATAAACAAGTGTCACTATAGCTGTGATGGTAGATATATGGTCATTATAAATAAGTGTCACTATAACTGTGATGGTAGATATATGGTTATTATAAACAAGTGTCACTATAACTGTGATGTTAGATATATGGTTATTATAAATACGTGTCACTATAACTGTGATGGTAGATATATGGTTATTATAAATACGTGTCACTATAACTGTGATGGTAGATATATGGTCATTATAAATAAGTGTCACTATAACTGTGATGGTAGATATATGGTCATTATAAATAAGTGTCACTATAACTGTGATGGTAGATATATGGTTATTATAAACAAGTGTCACTATAACTGTGATGTTAGATATATGGTTATTATAAATACGTGTCACTATAACTGTGATGGTAGATATATGGTTATTATAAACAAGTGTCACTATAACTGTGATGTTAGATATATGGTTATTATAAATACGTGTCACTATAACTGTGATGGTAGATATATGGTTATTATAAATACGTGTCACTATAACTGTGATGGTAGATATATGGTTATTATAAATACGTGTCACTATAACTGTGATGGTAGATATATGGTTATTATAAATACGTGTCACTATAACTGTGATGGTAGATATATGGTTATTATAAATACGTGTCACTATAACTGTGATGTTAGATATATGGTTATTATAAATACGTGTTACTATAACTGTGATGGTAGATATATGGTTATTATAAATACGTGTCACTATAACTGTGATGGTAGATATATGGTTATTATAAATAAGTGTCACTATAACGTTGATGTTAGATATATGGTTATTATAAATAAGTGTCACTATAACTGTGATGGTAGATATATGGTTATTATAAATAAGTCTCACTATAGCTGTGATGGTAGATGTATGGTTTAACAATGACACCTGCAGACATGTAAGCCCTGACAAGAATCTACAGAATATTACCACAATCATTTGAATGAATGTATAGTAGATATTCTGCTAAATTTGCTCAAGCTGACTGAACTGATAAAGAAAATCCCTAGTAATTTAGATGAAGAAGACAAAAAATGAACCAAAACAGTAAACGATGATGTGTAAAAGTATGCCACCCCAAAAAACACTAAATGTAAACTATTGGGAGTTTTGTAAAAGACTACACAACCGATAAAGGAGGCAGGGCTAGACATGGCCCCTTCCTCCCCCTGCGTGCCTGGAGGAGTGGCCTCTTCCTCCCCCTGCGTGCACGAAGGTGTGGCCTCTTACCCATCCTCACCCCAGCATGCCTGGATGAGTGGCCTATTCCATCCCCTGCGCGCCTCAGGGATTTCTCCGCCCCATGCACTACACCTCCCACGATCGTGACAACACCACCAACAATGTAGTGGCAATCGTGAGATGCTGGCCTTCAGGTTGAGTTGCAAAGAAAAAGTCATATTTTTGACAGTGTGATTTGGTTTTGGGATTTCATGAGGATCATGACCAAAATCTTCTAGCATCTTCTGGGGTCTTTTTTTGCAATTCAGGCTGTGGGACCAGTCAGTCTGTGGGACCAGTCAGTCTGTGGGACCAGTCAGTCTGTGGTACCAGTCAGTCTGTGGGTCCAGTGAGGCAGTGGGACCCGTCAGTCTGTGGGATCAGCTAGTCTGTGGGTCCAATCAGTCTGTGGGTCCAGTGAGTCAGTGGGACCCGTCAGTCTGTGGGACCAGTCAGTCTGTGGGTCCAGTCAGTCTGTGGGACCAGTCAGGCTGTGGATCCAGTCAGTCTGTGGGTCCAGTGAGTCAGTGGGACCCGTCAGTCTGTGGGACCAGTCAGTCTGTGGGACCAGTCAGGCTGTGGGTCCAGTCAGTCTGTGGGACCAGTCAGGCTGTGGATCCAGTCAGTCTGTGGGTCCAGTGAGTCAGTGGGACCCGTCAGTCTGTGGGACCAGTCAGGCTGTGGGACCAGTCAGGCTGTGGGTCCAGTCAGTCTGTGGGACCAGTCAGGCTGTGGATCCAGTCAGTCTGTGGGTCCAGTCAGGCTGTGGGTCCAGTCAGGCTGTGGGACCCGTCAGTCTGTCGGGCCAGTCAGTCTGTGGGACCAGTCAGTCTGTGCTCTGTGGGTCCAGTCAGGCTGTGGGACCAGTCAGGCTGTGGGACCAGTCAGTCTGTTGGACCAGTCAGTCTGTGGGACCAGTCAGGCTGTGGGACCAGTCAGGCTGTGGGACCAGTCAGTCTGTGGGACCAGTCAGGCTGTGGGTCCAGTCAGGCTGTGGGTCCAGTCAGGCTGTGTCTCTGCATACTAATTTGACTTATTAGTAGCAGTGTGAAAAAGTCCTTGTCATCAGGATAAAGTGAATTTCTGCTGTTTAGAACATAACACCAAGACTCGAAGTAAAGATATATGTGTTAAAATCAAAGGGAGAATCCCAAATGCCAACATATTCCCTATATAGTTCGCTACCTTTGACTAGGGCACATCGATCTGAGGTTGCTTATTATTAGGAATCAGATGCTATTTGGGCAACAAGCCGAAGGCCCCATGGAGGGTACTGGGGGACACTAATGGCTGAATTTACCATCGCTATCTTACATGGACTTGCCTTGGCACATAAAATGTACACCAATTAGTTGGTGGCGTCTGAGAGACAAACTGTAGTGGATTTAGTGATGTAACAGCGCTCAGACCAGTGCTACTGACCCGAGCTCTGGTCCTCCAGGGACCTCTGATTACACTGACTGTACCAATAAGCGCTTCGCTGACACATTCTAATCCCACTAGAAATGTATTTTTTCAACTGAATAAAAAATGATTCTCCTCAGACATAATTAGGTGAGACTGGTAAGCTGTTCTTCACATCAGCAGCATGCTGAATTAAAGTAACTAGGGCTTTATTTGGTTTGTCATTTATAAAGCGTCATTTTTCATCAAATTGTTCCTCTCTCTATTAAACTAGTTTATAATCCCATTAGGTTGCCTCAATGCTCACCGACCAAAATAATCTGGGCAGGGAGAAAGGTCGTTGTTTTTTGCCAGTTGCGTTTGAAGGGGTGATGACATAACAGTTCCTTCTTCAACCTGGCTCAGTGAGGATATGTCTTAAATATACTTTATTACACCATGGCAACCCTCCAGAAATCGGATGCATTTTGAGATGGAATGCTTATAAAAACATGAGGGAAGCCTGAAAGGCTGTTTTTTTGGGTTGATAACTTTTCATTTGTGACGCCAGGGGGAGGATTTGCATTTAAAGGCGGGAAGAAGAAGAAGTAATTACAGCAATTAACACTTCAAAGTAAAAGTATACTAGGACAGTTTCACCTCTAAAAACACTGTTAGAAGAGAGAGTTGGAAACGGAAAGGCAGGAGTACAATGTATCTCAATCACCTTGAGTATCACAGGGTGATACCTACAGGAGCATGCGACTGATCTGGAGTTAAACGTGCAGTCTAGGAGTGATACCTACAGTATAGAAGTGATCATAACAGTATAGAAGTGATCCTTACAGAATAGAAGTGATCCCTACAGTATAGAAGTGATCCTTACAGAATAGAAGTGATCATAACAGTATAGAAGTGATCCTTACAGAATAGAAGTGATCCCTACAGTATAGAACTGATCCCTACAGTATAGAAGTGATCCCTACAGTATAGAAGTGATCCTTACAGAATAGAAGTGATCCCTACAGTATAGAAGTGATCCCTACAGTATAGAAGTGATCCCTACAGTATAGAAGTGATCCTTACAGAATAGAAGTGATCCCTACAGTATAGAAGTGATCCCTACAGTATAGAAGTGATCCCTACAGTCTATAAGTGATCCCTACAGTATAGAACTGATCCCTACAGTATAGAAGTGATCCCTACAGTATAGAAGTGATCCTTACAGAATAGAAGTGATCCCTACAGTATAGAAGTGATCCCTACAGTATAGAAGTGATCCCTACAGTATAGAAGTGATCCCTACAGTATAGAAGTGATCCCTACAGTCTAGAAGTGATCCCAACAGTATAGAAGTGATCCCTACAGTATAGAAGTGATCCCTACAGTATAGAAGTGATCCCTACAGTCTATAAGTGATCCCTACAGTCTAGAAGTGATCCCAACAGTATAGAAGTGATCCCTACAGTATAGAAGTGATCCCTACAGTATAGAAGTGATCCCTACAGTATAGAAGTGATCCCTACAGTATAGAAGTGATCCCTACAGTATAGAAGTGATACATACAGTATAGAAGTGATCCCTACAGTCTAGAAGTGATCCCAACAGTCTATAAGTGATCCCTACAGTCTATAAGTGATCATAACAGTATAGAAGTGATCCCTACAGTATAGAAGTGATCCTTACAGTATAGAAGTGATCATAACAGTATAGAAGTGATCCTTACAGAATAGAAGTGATCCCTACAGTATAGAAGTGATCCCAACAGTCTAGAAGTGATCCCAACAGTATAGAAGTGATCCCTACAGTCTAGAAGTGATCCCTACAGTCTAGAAGTGATCCCAACAGTATAGAAGTGATCCCTACAGTATAGAAGGGATCCCTACAGTCTAGAAGTGATCCCTACAGTCTAGAAGTGATCCCAACAGTATAGAAGTGATCCCTACAGTATAGAAGTGATCCCAACAGTATAGAAGTGATCCCTACAGTATAGAAGTGATCCCAACAGTATAGAAGTGATCCCTACAGTCTATAAGTGATCCCTACAGTCTAGAAGTGATCCCTACAGTATACAAGTGATACCTACAGTATAGAAATGATCCCAACAGTATAGAAGTGATCCCTACAGTATAGAAGTGATCCCAACAGTATAGAAGTGATCCCTACAGTATAGAAGTGATCCCTACTGTATAGAAGTGATACCTACAGTATACAAGTGATACCTACAGTCTAGGAGTGATACCTACAGTCTAGGAGTGATGCCTACAGTCTAGGAGTGATACCTACAGTCTAGGAGTGATACCTACAGTCTAGGAGTGATACCTACAGGAAGCACTGTTACACTTATAAGTTTGGAGTTATGGTTAAAAACTAATCCGGACTGATTGCGTCTTGTCTTGACTTACCGGTTTGATATTTTCAGCTGGGTCTCTGTAAAGATACTTGGTGACAACTGCTGATTTAAAAAAGGCCTTCCTAAAACCAACTTCGTTCCTAAAATCAACATTGAATTCAGGGGTAATGGTTATGATTAGCTATTCATTTAGACAATTTACGTTCAAGGTTTACAGAAGCTTAAAATAAAAAAGAAGCTACACTGTCAGGCACTAGGTCAAGGCAACTTTCTGAGTCAGAGCTGGCAGCTTAACAACCCATCCAATTTCCCTGTCCCCAACACCCTATCAAACCGGCAGTCTGGTAAACTCTCATGGAGTTCACCACGGGCCCTAGTGGCTTGTACTCAAGGCTCATTAAAGGTTCTTACCACCCGGACAAGGTGATTTTACAGACCATCTGTTGTTATCTTTATACGGAGAGAAGAGTTGAGACATTAAGATAGAGCAAGACAGCCTGCAGAATCTAGACCTGAAACGAACCGATCCTCCTGCGAGAAGCGACAGAGAACAGCGGGTTCTCTTAATGTAATGTAGTGTAGAACAATGCAGGGAGGGCACGAGGGGAGGTTGTGTTGTGTGTGTGTGACGATGTGCTGATGAACACACTGCTGATGAATTTGTTGTAGCTGATAGTGTGTGTGTGTGTTTACTGAACCACGCCATCGGTATCGTTTCCAAACATCCAGCGGGGTGGAGAGACTTCCTGGGAGAGCCAGGATGCAGGAAGTGATTTCATTGTCATAGGAAGTGAAACTTGATGGAGCCCACACTTACTACTGTCGAAAACGAGGCCAGATCGTGTCAAACTCAGAGCAGACTTTACATGACTAAACAGATATACTGCTGTCCAAACTCATACCAGATCAGACTTTACATGACTAAACAGTGATACTGCTGTCCAAACTCATACCAGATCAGACTTTACATGACTAAACAGATATACTGCTGTCCAAACTCATACCAGATCAGACTTTACATGACTAAACAGTGATACTGCTGTCCAAACTCATACCAGATCAGACTTTACATGACTAAACAGTGATACTGCTGTCCAAACTCATACCAGATCAGACTTTACATGACTAAACAGTGATACTGCTGTCCAAACTCATACCAGATCAGACTTTACATGACTAAACAGTGATACTGCTGTCCAAACTCATACCAGATCAGACTTTACATGACTAAACAGTGATACTGCTGTCCAAACTCATACCAGATCAGACTTTACATGACTAAACAGTGATACTGCTGTCCAAACTCATACCAGATCAGACTTTACATGACTAAACAGTGATACCGCTGTACAAACTCATACCAGATCAGACTTTACATGACTAAACAGTGATACTGCTGTCCAAACTCATACCAGATCAGACTTTACATGACTAAACAGTGATACTGCTGTCCAAACTCATACCAGATCAGACTTTACATGACTAAACAGTGATACTGCTGTCCAAACTCATACCAGATCAGACTTTACATGACTAAACAGTGATACCGCTGTACAAACTCATACCAGATCAGACTTTACATGACTAAACAGTGATACTGCTGTCCAAACTCATACCAGATCAGACTTTACATGACTAAACAGTGATACTGCTGTCCAAACTCATACCAGATCAGACTTTACATGACTAAACAGTGATACTGCTGTCCAAACTCATACCAGATCAGACTTTACATGACTAAACAGTGATACCGCTGTACAAACTCATACCAGATCAGACTTTACATGACTAAACAGTGATACCAGATCAGACTGTACAAACTCATACCAGATCAGACTTTACATGACTAAACAGTGATACTGCTGTCCAAACTCATACCAGATCAGACTTTACATGACTAAACAGTGATACTGCTGTCCAAACTCATACCAGATCAGACTTTACATGACTAAACAGTGATACTGCTGTCCAAACTCATACCAGATCAGACTTTACATGACTAAACAGTGATACTGCTGTACAAACTCATACCAGATCAGACTTTACATGACTAAACAGTGATACTGCTGTCCAAACTCATACCAGATCAGACTTTACATGACTAAACAGTGATACTGCTGTCCAAACTCATACCAGATCAGACTTTACATGACTAAACAGTGATACTGCTGTCCAAACTCATACCAGATCAGACTTTACATGACTAAACAGTGATACTGCTGTCCAAACTCATACCAGATCAGACTTTACATGACTAAACAGTGATACTGCTGTCCAAACTCATACCAGATCAGACTTTACATGACTAAACAGTGATACTGCTGTCCAAACTCATACCAGATCAGACTTTACATGACTAAACAGTGATACTGCTGTCCAAACTCATACCAGATCAGACTTTACATGACTAAACAGTGATACTGCTGTCCAAACTCATACCAGATCAGACTTTACATGACTAAACAGTGATACTGCTGTCCAAACTCATACCAGATCAGACTTTACATGACTAAACAGTGATACTGCTGTCCAAACTCATACCAGATCAGACTTTACATGACTAAACAGTGATACTGCTGTCCAAACTCATACCAGATCAGACTTTACATGACTAAACAGTGATACTGCTGTCAAACTCATACCAGATCAGACTTTACATGACTAAACAGTGATACTGCTGTCCAAACTCATACCAGATCAGACTTTACATGACTAAACAGTGATACTGCAAACTCATACCAGATCAGACTTTACATGACTAAACAGTGATACTGCTGTCCAAACTCATACCAGATCAGACTTTACATGACTAAACAGTGATACTGCTGTCCAAACTCATACCAGATCAGACTTTACATGACTAAACAGTGATACTGCTGTCCAAACTCATACCAGATCAGACTTTACATGACTAAACAGTGATACTGCTGTCCAAACTCATACCAGATCAGACTTTACATGACTAAACAGTGATACTGCTGTCCAAACTCATACCAGATCAGACTTTACATGACTAAACAGTGATACTGCTGTCCAAACTCATACCAGATCAGACTTTACATGACTAAACAGTGATACTGCTGTCCAAACTCATACCAGATCAGACTTTACATGACTAAACAGTGATACTGCTGTCCAAACTCATACCAGATCAGACTTTACATGACTAAACAGTGATACTGCTGTCCAAACTCATACCAGATCAGACTTTACATGACTAAACAGTGATACTGCTGTCCAAACTCATACCAGATCAGACTTTACATGACTAAACAGTGATACTGCTGTCCAAACTCATACCAGATCAGACTTTACATGACTAAACAGTGATACCGCTGTACAAACTCATACCAGATCAGACTTTACATGACTAAACAGTGATACTGCTGTCCAAACTCATACCAGATCAGACTTTACATGACTAAACAGTGATACCGCTGTACAAACTCATACCAGATCAGACTTTACATGACTAAACAGTGATACTGCTGTCCAAACTCATACCAGATCAGACTTTACATGACTAAACAGTGATACCGCTGTACAAACTCATACCAGATCAGACTTTACATGACTAAACAGTGATACTGCTGTCCAAACTCATACCAGATCAGACTTTACATGACTAAACAGTGATACTGCTGTCCAAACTCATACCAGATCAGACTTTACATGACTAAACAGTGATACTGCTGTCCAAACTCATACCAGATCAGACTTTACATGACTAAACAGTGATACCGCTGTCCAAACTCATACCAGATCAGACTTTACATGACTAAACAGTGATACCGCTGTACAAACTCATACCAGATCAGACTTTACATGACTAAACAGTGATACTGCTGTCCAAACTCATACCAGATCAGACTTTACATGACTAAACAGTGATACTGCTGTCCAAACTCATACCAGATCAGACTTTACATGACTAAACAGTGATACTGCTGTCCAAACTCATACCAGATCAGACTTTACATGACTAAACAGTGATACTGCTGTCCAAACTCATACCAGATCAGACTTTACATGACTAAACAGTGATACTGCTGTCCAAACTCATACCAGATCAGACTTTACATGACTAAACAGTGATACTGCTGTCCAAACTCATACCAGATCAGACTTTACATGACTAAACAGTGATACTGCTGTCCAAACTCATACCAGATCAGACTTTACATGACTAAACAGTGATACTGCTGTCCAAACTCATACCAGATCAGACTTTACATGACTAAACAGTGATACTGCTGTCCAAACTCATACCAGATCAGACTTTACATGACTAAACAGTGATACTGCTGTCCAAACTCATACCAGATCAGACTTTACATGACTAAACAGTGATACTGCTGTCCAAACTCATACCAGATCAGACTTTACATGACTAAACAGTGATACTGCTGTCCAAACTCATACCAGATCAGACTTTACATGACTAAACAGTGATACTGCTGTCCAAACTCATACCAGATCAGACTTTACATGACTAAACAGTGATACTGCTGTCCAAACTCATACCAGATCAGACTTTACATGACTAAACAGTGATACTGCTGTACAAACTCATACCAGATCAGACTTTACATGACTAAACAGTGATACTGCTGTCCAAACTCATACCAGATCAGACTTTACATGACTAAACAGTGATACTGCTGTCCAAACTCATACCAGATCAGACTTTACATGACTAAACAGTGATACTGCTGTCCAAACTCATACCAGATCAGACTTTACATGACTAAACAGTGATACTGCTGTCCAATCCAGACTCACCATCCAAATACAATGCCACACCCACTGAGATCTGAGTATGAGTTTCTCCCTGAGAATTTCTAGAACGCAAACACATTTTCCCCTTCTGATAGATCCTATAAACCAATGGGTTGGCCCAGATCCAGAATACATTAGCAATTTCTGGTTTTGTTCTATATGATGCGTGTTTAATTGGCTGAGAAATGGGTGGCAAGTTGATTGTAAAGCTATTGTGTGATCTGGGTTATTGGCGTGATCCAAATATAAACACACGCAGGTAAAGTACTGTAGCTGAGACCTAGCAGACCACAAATTCCATTGTGTCTGACAGCATGAGACAGGAGCTTCCACTGGCTTGACATACTATACACAGTTTAGGCATTTACACTTACGCAGACGGAATCAAGTGCAGACTCAGAAAAAACACACACTCACACACACACACACACACACACACACACACACACACACACACACACACACACACACACACACACACAGACAGCATGTACACGTATTGTCTCTTGGCATACACACAGTGCATACTTGGAAACAGTTATGTGGAAGGCTGCAGTCACACACACATAGTAGCTAGCTTCCAACATCTCAACAATGAAATCCCACATGATTGGAAAGTTTTCGCTAAAGCGCAAATGTACAGGAACATGGGTAAGTAAGCAAGGGATGGTCTGAAACAGTAAAAAAAGCTACCGCTCTAAATTACATTTTGACTCTTAAAAACAGAGTGTTATGTAAAGAAAAGCATCGGAAATTGCAGTTCAAAATATAGGATCATTTGACAGTAGATTTTTTACACTGCCTATTGGGTACTTATCTGATAAGATACAAGCAGATGCTATGATATTCTGGTGCCAACTGTCTTGAGCAAAAACCTAAAACCTAATGAGAAGACTTGTGAAACCAAATCTGAAGAGGAGCTTATCAAATAACTCAGAAGCATTGTATTGTGAAAGATAATTACTTCATAAGAAAGATATTTCTTTTGTGACACACTGTGTAGGTGTTGTGAAAAAGTTACTGTGTAAATTTGTGTTGTACTTAGTCAATTGAACATGCCATTACATGAAAAAACTGCCCTTTGAAACCTAGTTGTGATAATAGTACCAAAGATTTGTGATAGTTGTGATAGTAATACCAAAGAGTTGTGATAGTTGTGATAGTAATACCAAAGATTTGTGATAGTTGTGATAGTAATACCAAAGAGTTGTGATAGTTGTGATAGTAATACCAAAGAGTTGTGATAGTTGTGATAATAGTACCAAAGATTTGTGATAGTTGTGATAGTAATACCAAAGAGTTGTGATAGTAGTACCAAAGAGTCGTGATAATTGTGATAATAGTACCGAAGAGTTGTGATAGTTGTGATAGTAATACCAAAGATTTGTGATAGTTGTGATAATAGTACCAAAGAGTTGTGATAGTTGTGATAATAGTACCAAAGATTTGTGATAGTTGTGATAGTAATACCAAAGAGTTGTGATAGTTGTGATAGTAATACCAAAGAGTTGTGATAGTTGTGATAGTAATACCAAAGATTTGTGATAGTTGTGATAGTAATACCAAAGAGTTGTGATAGTTGTGATAATAGTACCAAAGAGTCGTGATAATTGTGATAATAGTACCGAAGAGTTGTGATAGTTGTAATAGTACCGAAGAGTTGTGATAGTTGTGATAATAGTACCAAAGATTTGTGATAGTTGTGATAGTAATACCGAAGAGTTGTGATAGTTGTGATAGTAATACCAAAGAGTTGTGATAGTTGTGATAGTACCGAAGATTTGTGATAGTTGTGATAATAGTACCAAAGATTTGTGATAGTTGTGATAGTAATACCGAAGAGTTGTGATAGTTGTGATAGTAATACCAAAGAGTTGTGATAGTTGTGATAGTAATACCAAAGAGTTGTGATAGTTGTGATAATAGTACCAAAGAGTCGTGATAATTGTGATAATAGTACCGAAGAGTTGTGATAGTTGTAATAGTACCGAAGAGTTGTGATAGTTGTGATAATAGTACCAAAGATTTGTGATAGTTGTGATAGTAATACCGAAGAGTTGTGATAGTTGTGATAGTAATACCAAAGAGTTGTGATAGTTGTGATAGTAATACCAAAGATTTGTGATAGTTGTGATAGTAATACCAAAGAGTTGTGATAGTTGTGATAATAGTACCAAAGAGTCGTGATAATTGTGATAATAGTACCGAAGAGTTGTGATAGTTGTGATAGTAATACCAAAGATTTGTGATAGTTGTGATAATAGTACCAAAGATTTGTGATAGTTGTGATAGTAATACCAAAGAGTTGTGATAGTAGTACCAAAGAGTCGTGATAATTGTGATAATAGTACCGAAGATTTGTGATAGTTGTGATAGTAATACCAAAGATTTGTGATAGTTGTGATAATAGTACCAAAGAGTTGTGATAGTTGTGATAATAGTACCAAAGATTTGTGATAGTTGTGATAGTAATACCAAAGATTTGTGATAGTTGTGATAATAGTACCAAAGATTTGTGATAGTTGTGATAGTAATACCAAAGAGTTGTGATAGTTGTGATAATAGTACCAAAGAGTTGTGATAGTTGTGATAATAGTACCAAAGATTTGTGATAGTTGTGATAGTAATACCAAAGATTTGTGATAGTTGTGATAATAGTACCAAAGATTTGTGATAGTTGTGATAATAGTACCAAAGAGTTGTGATAGTTGTGATAATAGTACCAAAGAGTTGTGATAGTTGTGATAATAGTACCAAAGATTTGTGATAGTTGTGATAGTAATACCAAAGATTTGTGATAGTCGTGATAATAGTACCAAAGATGTGTGATAGTTGTACCAAAGCGGTAAAAAACATTAACTAAAAAACATGTATTTTACCACAGCAGCAACGTTGACCAGGGATATTTTGACCAGTGCAGATATATTAATAAAGCAGGCTATTGAGTGTGTGCTTTCCCCTTTACCCCCCTGGGCAAATCATATCCCACAGATGTTAATGAATAAATATTAAATTAAATAAACTGCAAAGAGGTGACTTCTTGGAAATTTGCATAGTTGTAACAAGTATAGTAACAAGTAGTTGCTGTGTTACACAGGTGTAATATCATACCTTAATTCCAACCAGTTACGCAATATTATTACGCTATAAGAATGTGTTTTACTAGTTACAGTACTTGTTCCAGTGCAATTACATATGTAAGAATGCATGCTGTAATGAGGACACCTTAAAATGAAGTGTTACCAAAACAATTTGTCCAATGTTGAACTTGGCAGTACGACGGACAGTACTGTTCATCTAGCATCAAACTTCATGCAAAAAGAGTATCTGTGGTTCAAAGCCACATTGTTTCTGATGCCTCTGTGCCACTGTGTATGAACTTCACACACTGGGGAGGTGTCAGAAATTAAAAACCCATAGGAAAGTGACATTGCTGCCCTTCCGCTTTAGCTGTTGTGAACACAATTGATTTTGCATGAGAACAATTCATGCCCAAAGTTGCAGCCTCACCGACCTCACTTTGATTTGTTGTCAGAGTTTGCATTTGCAGAACGCACTCCCCTGGAATCCCCACTGCGACCCCTTTAAATCCCAGCTAATGACAAAATAGAACACAGCCGTGAAGACAAAATGAAAACAAAGGCTGTGCATCACCGAAATAGGACCGTGTAGCAACGCCACCTCACCACTCGTGACCAGATGGCCCTGAACCACTACAAGGGGAACGGTGACATTGTTTTATTATGTTTTGTCTCGCACTTAATGTCATCAAAAGAGAGAACATACCTAGTTGTAGTCAATGCACAGAGCAAATGGCCAGAGTGTTGGGCACTTAAGCGTGGAGAACCTTCAAATGCTACAGATACTTTTCTCCTTGGTGATGATGGCCTTCAACTTGTGTCTGAAGAATGTTTGTGCTTCATGTTAGCCTACAGAACTCAGCACATCAAGTAACTGCCACATCATTCTGCGACAATTTGAAATTATCACAGGGGTATAAATAGCGTCATTCAAATAGTGTTAAACGTCTTTCTGTTTATCAACAGAAACAGCTCGATGAATCCCAAATGCTAAGCGGAATGAACCGTCTCACCTGCAAATATAGGTGAATCGATGAAGCCAAGCGCTAACTTCAGAGCTGCAGATTTGTACACTTCCTCAAACATCTTCGATACCAGCAAAAGTGGTAACACATACAGCTTCTGTTTCCTACACAGTTCACACACTGGAGAACATTGGTTTCCAGCTATTATAATCAACAACTGGAAAAAGTAAATGTTTCAACCCAGTGTTACTACATTATTACTGTTACTAGAATGTGACTTTAGACTCAACTTTATGTCAACATTACCCAGCAAGAGAAAGACCCCCTCCCTGAAATGTTTAAACTAAAGCAAACACATTCTACCTTCAATGTCCCAGAGTTACAGCCCAGGGAACTGAGAGTTTAAAAAAGGGCTAAAGAAAACACTTTTTGTCCTTATTGATTACAGGACATCAAATGTGAAAAAGAAATAGTACATGTTTTGTTGAGCCGATCAATCTCTCCAAACTCATCAGACGAACGCTGGAATGCAAAACATATATGGTGTGACAAGTTTCACTGACGGAGCTCCGACATGGTCAATTTTGACAGTGTCTATAGCCTGGAAGTGCCAGTGTCTATAGCCTGGAAGTGCCGTGTCTATAGCCTGGAAGTGCCAGTGTCTATAGCCTGGAAGTGCTCGTGTCTATAGCCTGGAAGTGCCAGTGTCTACAGCCTGGAAGTGCTCGTGTCTATAGCCTGGAAGTGCCAGTGTCTATAGCCTGGAAGTGCTCGTGTCTATAGCCTGGAAGTGCCAGTGTCTATAGCCTGGAAGTGCCAGTGTCTATAGCCTGGAAATGCTCGTGTCTATAGCATGGAAGTGTCAGTATCTATTGCCTGGAAGTGCTCGTGTCTATAGCCTGGAAGTGCCAGTGTCTACAGCCTGGAAGTGCTCGTGTCTATAGCCTGGAAGTGCCAGTGTCTATAGCCTGGAAGTGCTCGTGTCTATAGCCTGGAAGTGCCAGTGTCTATAGCCTGGAAGTGCCAGTGTCTATAGCCTGGAAGTGCTCGTGTCTATAGCATGGACGTTTTAGTATCTATTGCCTGGAAGTGTTAGTGTCTACAGCCTGGAAGTGTTAGTGTCTACAGCCTGGAAGTATCAGTGTCTATAGACTGGAAGTATCAGTATCTATAGCCTGGAAGTGTCAACATATGCATGCAACGGGGCAGTATGTCCTCTCTCTCTCTTGCTCTCACACACTCACACACACACAAACACAGACGGCAGAAAGCAACATACTAACAGCAGAGTTCTCGCTGACACTGTGAACCACAGCCAAGAACAACTAGTCCAGAACTCGTTTATATGTTGCAGTATGCGCTATTTGTCCTCCTGTCACTTACATCTTGAACTTGTGTTAGAATGCAGTACTAAGGGAAAAAGAAAGGCTGCCTTGTCTATTTGTTCTACTGCATCTAGTATTGATTTAAGCCTCCTTTGGGACATGATGGACATGGTTGACAGGGTTGAAAGGGTCAATTGGATTGACAGAGTGAAAGGATAAGCGGTTTGAAGCATGACTCTGATTACTGCATAAACGTATGTGTGAGCGACGGTGTGTCCTTATATGACTCTATGTGTGTGTGTGTGTGTGTGTGTGTGTGTGTGTGTGTGGTATGTATGAGCCGTGCTACACACTGCTCCAGTAGCTCTCTGGACGACTAATCTGCTCCACTGACACACACACACACGTGCGCACACATAAACGCAAGCAAGAACACCAAATACTGTACACACCCACATACTGCAATATATTCCCACCCATTTGTGTAATTTGAGGATTCCACATTTCTTTACGCACAGACAGTGTTCAGAGCTGGAGACAAGGCAGACTGACTTTGACAGGAAGGAGAACCAAAACCGAGAGCCAGACGACAGAGTAGAACAGGAACACAGAATATACGGAAACCCTTCATACAGACAAGTGGGGCATCATTATTAATCAAAGCACTTCTCCCAGCACACCGCTAATTTCCTATACATGGTTCCTTGTAGTCAAAATGCACTCCTTTCCTACAGGTTGGAGCTGTAAAAGACAACATGTTCTCTGCAGATTCACCTAGTCAAATATATTGGTTAGATGATGTATGGGATAATCAGTGTCCAATCTCACTGGCATTTCTGTTTTTTTTTCCTGATAGAGTCGATATCTTTCCACTGAGAGGATTTAAATTTGACCGCATCTACAAGATGATTTGCATGTCTGAAGGTTTGCATGTACATGTCACAGAAACACTTCTGTGTGTTCCTCTGACACACGGCCAAAATGCAGACGGCATCATTATGCAAAGCATTTTGTCCAAACAGCTTCCTTATAGACATGGAAAACATGCATAGTATAAATAGTCTTTAATCCATCTCTGCTAATATTTCAGGACAGCAATGTTAGTGTTTTAGTAATTTTGAAGAAACACTTACAGAATGACATCGAAAGCAAGAACAAACAATATTCAATAAAATGCACACTTATTAATGCAGTGAAATATTCTGAATTTGAGTTTACTGTATGTTTCAGATGTCAATAATATATCCGACAGGGCAGGGTGAACAGCTACAACCGTTTTTCCATTAAGAACGTGTACTCCTAAGACAAAGCTCATCACACAGACCAAATCCCCGTATTGAAACAAGCCCGAGTCCTGTTTTTTTTTTAAACAGAAAAAAAAACATTTTCTGGCTGTGTTGGTGGAGGGTTGTCATTGGGATTTGACCCTCTCCCAGATGCAAACAAACAAACAAACTAATGTTGTCTGTAGGAATAGTTGTCCCTCCCACACACTTACGCACACACACACACTCATGTAACTAGACACAAACACACACACTTGTGGTTGTCTGTGGGAAAAGTCCTTGTGAGGCCTGGCCCATAGAGAAACCACCGTATAAATCAGTATTTGGACCCTTAACTCCAGCCTGGGAGAAGTAAAAACACACCGACACAGAATTCATTACCTAACCTCAGCAGTTACATCAAATTGCAAAACAATTACAGTCACCCGGAGGAGTCAACTCTGACAGGTAATTATAATGGGGCTCAGCTACAGAGAATATACCAGTTTTATGAGTGTGCCTGACTCAACTGGTTTTGCTATTAACATTAGCTGACAGGTAACAATTAAACCTGCGTACTATTTCCATAACATACATATAACATAGTAAGTTTAATACATTGACAAAAACAAATGGAAAGCTTATTGGAATGTGCTATATACAACATTTGGGTTATAAAGACTACAAATTAAAATAGAAAGGGACATTTTATGGTTGTTTTGAGCCGGACCTTAAACCAACTTTTATGTAAAACATTTTGTATCTCCATCAAATCCCAGAACCAGCAAGTGGAAAAATACCCCAGTCTGTTCTGGAGCGAGACAGTTATCCTGAATTGCTCCCAGGGTGCATATTGTGGTAGCTTTTCTTATCTCTCCAGTTCAAAAGGGGTTTTGTTAAATACCAAAGGCAAATTTCATTTGGACCCTGTTTAGAAAAAACACGTATTTTCCCTTATTCCTCTTCTCTTTCTCCAGCTCATTCAATCTATATTTCCCTTTTCTCTTCCTCTTACTCTCTTTTCCCCCGGTTCACTCACATGCTCTCTGTTCAAACTCACTGCAGCCTTCACCGCTCTCGTCAGACTAGGCACCTGATTGGCTGAGGCCCTGCTATGATGTCATTGCTGAATGTTATAAGAGTTCTGACGGACAGTCTGGAAGCGACACAGAAGAAACGCAGTCCTGCACGGCAAGCTTACTATGCGAGTAAGATAGTGAGCCACAAACACAAAGAGTGCGCGAGAGCGAGAGACATGACATAATGATGTGGGATATTGTACTGAGGAATTACTCAGAAACCTGATAAGGACTTGTATGGGAGAACTTGTATGGGAGGCCAGGACTGCCACAACAACCTGTGGAGGTCAGTAAATATATTGTTCTCAATTAATTTGTTGGTTTGTTTTCTGCTGTTGTCATGGGAGTTATTTCAATCTGTCCCATTGTTCAGCTTCTCAGATTGTTTCTCAATTTCTCAAACACTTCCTCATTGTCAAAATTGTTCATCTCTCTCTGAATTTCTTTAATTCTTTCTCTGTCTCTCTGTGTACTGTAGCAGCTTTATGTAATTGTAGCCGTTTTGTGTAACCATTTATTAATTTATCACTTACGGTTTTTCTCTCTATTTTGGTGTTCCACACGCAGACGATGGGCAGCCCCACCTCCCCTGTACCATCCGTTAACGCCACGGGCGCAACCAACTCCTCGGTACCTCCTGGGTACAGCGAGCTGGAGATGGTCCTCCTCGGTATAGTGATGTCAATACTGATCGTAGGCATCGTATTTGGCAACATCCTGGTCATCATTGCAATCTACCGGTTCCAGCGTCTCCAGAACGTCACCAACTGCTTCATCACGTCGCTGGCCTGCGCCGACCTGGTCATGGGTCTCATTGTGGTGCCGTTTGGCGCCTGCTACATTGTCTTCAACACCTGGCACTTTGGCAGCTTCTGGTGCGAGTTCTGGACGGCCACGGACGTGCTGTGCGTGACGGCCAGCATCGAGACGCTGTGCGTGATTGCGCTGGACCGATACCTGGCCATTACCTCACCATTTCACTACCAGTCGCTGCTGACCAAGTGTAAGGCTCGGTTTGTGGTGCTCCTGGTGTGGGTAATTGCTGGACTCATTTCTTTCCTGCCCATCCACATGAAGTGGTGGATCTCGGACGACGATGACGCAAAGAAATGCATTCAGGACAGCAGCTGCTGCGACTTCAACACCAACACGGCATACGCCATCACCTCGTCCATTGTCTCCTTCTACATCCCCCTGGTGGTCATGGTCTTCGTTTACAGCCGCGTCTTCCAGGAGGCCAAGCGGCAGCTCCGTAAAATAGACCGCAGCGAGGGGCGCTTCCACAACAACAACACGGGCGGAGGCGGCACGGGGGGAGGAGCCGGGGCGGAAATAAACACAGAGTGCCGCGGTGTCACAGGAGGAGCGTCCAGGAAGCCCAAGTTCTGCCTGCGAGAACACAAGGCCTTGAAGACCCTGGGCATCATCATGGGGATCTTCACGCTGTGCTGGCTGCCGTTCTTCGTCCTTAACGTGGTGCTGTCCATCTGGAAGGTGGAGGACCTCGCACTTAGCCTCCGCATACTCAACTGGATCGGTTACGCCAACTCGGCCTTTAACCCCCTGATCTACTGCAGGAGCCCCGAGTTCAGATTTGCATTCAAGGAAATCCTGTGTATAAAGAAGGTCCGCTTTCCCAATTCGGGGCCCATTAATGGATATGTGTACAACGGACACAGTTGGCAGAGTGAACAGCAGGGAGGGAGGAGTAAAGGGAGCATGGAGGACAGTGACCCAGCTGCTGACGGGAGCTCGGGGAGGGGAGAGGGGAGTGGGGGGGCCGTGGCTCTATACAGATCAGACCCAAACGGAAACTGCAGTAAAGGGTTACAGACTGTACTTTAACCACCCACCTTTAACCTCTTATGTTGGTACAGTGTCAACCTTTGGAGCAGACAGATATGTCTTACTGTGATCTACCACTGTCACTTCACCAGGTCACAGAGATAAGACTGGATAAATGGGTGGCCGTGTGGGTGGTAGATGGGTGGATGGAAGTGAGTGAAACGAACGGACCTTATTACATTGATGACAGGAGAGGAATGTGTTTTTTTGTTTTACCCGTGGGTAAGTAGATCACTTTATGTTTAAATAGAAATGTTCTTAAAGCGTGAGGGAGCTCATGTTGATTTTTCCATCTACCTCAGTGCGTCACATCTTTATTTTTGTATGATTTATCTAAATGTTTCACATTTATTCGCCGACCACAGAGGCCAGTAAGCAGGAAGGCTTCCATGAAACTTGACATGTGTGACCCAGAAAAGGCCCATATGAGCAGGAGAGTCCTGGGCCTCCTGTTTCTGGTGCGCGAGTGTGGTAGCTTAAAGCACTATTACGCCCACTGGACCAAACTGTAGTCCATTGCTGGGCCGTTCCCTAGAATCTCCTTTATACTGGGCACCTTTGGTATATCAGGGATTGGACTTTCGCCCATCCATGAAGGGTGGACACTTTAACCGAATAGATGTTATTCTGATGACCACAGCACCTTTTAGATTTCATGATGTTATGACTACAGAAGCTCTTTAAGGATGATACATAATGCAAAACAGGTGGTTTGGTTATTGGTACAGGACGTATTCCACAAGAGATAAAGAGATAAAGAGAGATAGAGAGATAGAGAGAGAGAGAGAGAGAGAGAGAGAGAACTTGAGTATGTGCGTTAGTATACATAAGGTGGACTGTGACATTTAATATAAAGGAATTATCGGCACATTCTCCGGTCTCCTCTGCTGTATTATATTATTAAACTCTTTGAAATGGAGGCCAGGGAGGACGGAGAAATGAATTTGAAGAAAATAATACTGTTATCAAACACATTGACTTTCCGTTTGTTTTTCCGTGGGCCATGTGTCACTTTTAAAGCGTTTACCATCGGTGGAACTCAGATAATACACGAAGCAAAAAGACAAGAGAGAACATTCAGATGTTACGAGGCAAATGTCTGTTTTGATTAGTTGTGCTCCAAGTTACTCTTGCTTTGGAAAATTTGTAAAATGACTCCAGTGAGGATTGGTGGCGTATGTTAGAACTCATTTCTCTGCCTCTGTCTCCTGCCAAACTTCAACAGCCTTCAAACGCACACACACTTCTCGTATGAACTGATGCCGCCTTTTCTCCACATTAATGTGATATGCTGGTAGAGGAAAAGTTCTCCGACACATTCTGATCATTTATATTTCGTAGAATATTTTGAATATGGTGTGTTTTTAAGTCACATAGCACAGTCATTCAGTCAAATTTTTCTCAATAAAGAAGTTACAAGCAGTTTGGTTCCTGTTAATGCTGTTCTTCAAATTAGTCACAAATATGGTTTGAAAGTGACCTCCAGTTATTTAGTGCAGTGGTTCCCAACCGTTATTCAAAACGTGGCACGAAAAAATATTATCCTGCTGCAATAGATTTCTCTATTTATATATATTATTAATAACGTCCACCAGTTAAAATTTAGTCTGCATATTATATATTTTGTTTTAGATTACAGCCAAAAATATGCATCTATTTGCATAGTTTGTATAGATCCTTACTCATAATGAGTGCTGTTACCCTTTTTAAGATAAATATTATCTCTGGTAAAACAAGTGTTTAGTTTTGAATAGTGAAGGGTTTGGTATGAGAGCCAATTTCTGCTGTGGAATTGCTATCCCTAATAAAACTTTTTTGTGCAAATTCTTGCAGATTAAGCAAACGATACACATGACTGATGCAGTCTGCTCAAATGATACACGTGTAACATGCTTTGAGCTCACTAGATTTGAAAAAAAGAATCGTATTTATAAAGGTCATCTTCTGAAGTGAATGTTAACTTGTTTATATCAAGATGAAGGCACATTCTGTGGCCTGAAACTTCCTTAAAGGGGCGTTGTGTTAAATTCTGACTGCAATGTTTACAAGACTGCATTTAAACATTAACTCCTGTTACATTAGTGAACCGGAATAGTATTCGCTAGTCCAGGATGGTTTGTGGGGGAAATAAAACAGCAAGTATTTAAAGCCATAATGAGGAAACTAGGCATCATTGCCAACTCGACGAAGCAACAAAAACGTTTAAAATTCACAGGAACACTTAACAATTTTGTAAACAAAGATATTTAAAAGATTAACTTAAAAAAATAACTGCAGATGCATTTTAGTAGTTTTGGTTACAAATGGCCTCTTTAAGGCATAAAAGTGGTTGAAAATAGTGACATTGTCTGTTGCCTCTGAATCAATAATACCGCAACAGCGACCACATTTAAAATACCCAAAATACAGAACAAAAAGCATATATTCTACTGGAGATCCGCCAGACCCTTAGCTCTTAAGTGTTTAACATCACCAGTATCTCAGCATATCTCAGTCTTTGTGAATGCAAATTGACAGCAACATAGACAGCTTGGAACATATGGCTGGAAAATGGACTAATAATTTTCTGTAAATTATGTGTGTATTTGACATTATCAGTCAATGGTTCCGATACCAGTGGACCGTTATAAATTCTCAAAGTCTAAACCTTTAACATTTCCCCACCACAGATTTGTAGTCAGAATGCACTGTATCTAGGCAGCACCGTAAACCTTATCTCCGAAGTACAATGTCTTTCTGTTATGAGCATGGCTTTTGCTCTCAATTAAATGACTGTAGATGGATGACTGTCAGTGCCGTGATACAACACCTATTATTGCCCTGGCCTACAGTCACACTCCCCCCTCTCTATCTACACAAGCAATTGCCCATTGGCCCTCCCAAGTCTCCTGGTGTTTCGATCAGATGGGGACGATTCGTTTGCTGTAAGTTTGTTTTCTTCGTCTGTGCTCGGCCTTCTGGGAGAGGAACCGCATTTACTGAGAGCACAGTAAGTCGTTTCCTCCGACTACGAAGTGAAAGGTACAGACAGACAGCATGGAATAACAAACAGAATGTGGACCCAGGCCAGAGATAACAGTGTCCCTCTCTCCTTCCCCGCTGGTGCTGTCTACCGGACCCACGCAGGCTAGAACCCAAATGGAACCTAGTCCTTATGTATTACATTAGGGTTGACCTAAGACTTAGTGCTAGACTTGGAATAAGGTCACATCCGGGACGGCAACATGGATGACACGGGAGGTGGACAGAGTGATGGAGATGTTTCTGATGTGTCTGTCTTTAGGATGTGATTGCAGTTGGCTCTTTGGATTGACAGTGATTTTCTTTAAATCTGTATGATGATTAGAGACTAGACACTGACTGGTTTACCGACCGGGTTAGACAGTTCTGTATGTCTGTCTCTCTCACCTTATTTCTTTACATCTTGCACTGTATATACGGGTCCTTCTCTCTCTCTTCTTCGCCTTTCTATCTCTCACTTTTTTCTCTTTCTCTCTCGCCGGTCTGTCGATCTCCAGGCAATGCTGTTGTTGTCGCCAGACTGTACGCGGTACAGGTCGATAAACAGGGGATACGTTCATCACCTGGTTATGGAATCTGAAAACGTCGCCTCTCCCCAGGCAGGGAAGAATCTCCAGATTAGGAGGTATAACTTTTCCCAAGTTAGTGGAAGAAGCACAGGTCTTTAATGACAAAGCACTGTGTCTATCTCTCACAGCCCTCAACTGTCAGTGGTGGCGTGCGTTAAAGTACACTCACCAAAGGGTTATGTTTTATTGGCTTTTGTGAGTCATGCAATAGGCGGTGCATAACAATAAGCTTAATATATGATGTGCGACTCAGCCAGCTGAAGAGAGGGACAACAACATTCATTTGGGGCGTCGCTTTCGATTCAACTGTACTTCCTCTTGCCGATTAAAATGGTGAAACTTGAGAAAATGCGAAGAAACATTCAATGGGGTATTGGGTTTCTCACTCAACTTGCCAGGCATCTGATCTCGTGTCACATCCAAATAGATACAGTGCAGGGGCAGATTTTACACAATGGTGTTGTTACAGACATCACCAAGACATTTACTTCCCTTGTATCTAGGCAGTCATATGATCTGTGTGTTTTGGCCTTAGTAATGCCACATGAAACAGAGCCACTCTGGGCCATTTTTTTTCTGCCTGTCTTTATCAGTGTTTGTGTGTGTGTATGTATGTGTGTGTGTGTGTGTGTGTGTGTGTGTGTGTGTGTGTGTGTGTGTGTGTGTGTGTGTGTGTGTGTGTGTGTGTGTGTGTGTGTGTGTGTGTGTGTGTGTGTGTGTGTGTGTGTGTGTGTGTGTGTGTGTGTGTGTGTGTGTGTGTGTGTGTGCGTGTGCACCTGGGTTTACATCTGAAATATTGTGCGCTAGCTGTGTTGAAACTGTGAACCTTGTCCTTTTGGAAGAAAAATCTATGACCTGTACTGTAGCTTTGACAGGCACAACTTGTTGTGAAAAGCCCTGCTGCACAAATATTATGTCATTATGGGTTAATAGATGTCCAGCAATGAAATATTTGTTCAGGAATTTATTGTAAAAAGAAATATTCTTTAGTTTTTTTTATTGCCATATGGTTTGTGAAAATCCATTACCAGCCACTATTAGATTACAAAACTGAGAATTGTACAGAAAACAGACAAAGCTGTTAAAAAGAAAACATTTTCAATTGACGTCAAGAGCATGTAATAAAGGAATTCATAAATACAGTTCAGAGAATACACTTCTCCTTGTATATGCTTGCATGTGTGGTTTGTGTTATTTATGTATAGGGCTCCCCTGCCCCATGTAATGCGATCTAATGTGTTGTTAAGATTGACTTTAAAGAACATCCTTAGTAAACACATCTACACTGCACCCTTCTGGCTATGTGCTCACCATGCACCTTGGTTTGGAGTGTGCCAAATTTCACCACAGTGTGTGTGTGTGTGGTTCCATAATCAGGTGGTGTAATGGGGTATTAAATCTCTTTATCTAGCCAGCCAAGCCAAACCAGAAGAGATACAAAGTCATTATGTGCAGTTATTGAAGAAGATGACTCGATAAGACTTCTGCTGAGCACTCTGCTGGCCAGGGGGAAAACACATGTGTGAAGAAATAAACAGGTCGCTTTTCTACGCCTTTTAAAGAAATGTATAGCAGTGTTTTGCCCAGTGTCCAAAGCTTTATGTAACTCTATTCCATACTGTGTCTAGTGATTCTGTTCTCTTCTGTTTCCTCATGAAGAAGATATACAGGCTAATGTTAGTAGCAATGGCTTCTGCTAGCACGTACTAAATACACCTAGGTTGGCACCCTTATGTCTATGTACTGTAGTTTCCATTCTACCAGAGGTCTATGGTGCCACTTGGTATTCAAAGAAGCCTACCTGTAACTGTAATTAAACCTGTTGAATGGAAATGTTGTATATCTTTATCATGCATTTTTTTCATCCTAGACCACTTAATATAGGCTATGAAGCCATGTTTTGTTGTATTTTTCCTTTGGTATTTATGTAACGCAAAGTATGCTCTGAATTTAAACAATAAATTATGTATTTGTTGCATGTTATGTTTCTAGCTCGTAATTTTTGAACATATATTCTACTTTATTACTAAATCATCTTGTATAGCTACTTTTACTGTGAAACCAATAGCCTGAGAAACCATTAAGTCACTTAAGAGAAAATAAAGACAGAATCTATTCCCTATCACTTTGTAAGGGTTGTTGAAGCTCTCCCTCTCTCGGTACCTAGTTGAGACCTCTCCGTCAACCGAGAGAGGGAGATGATTGATAGGTGATTGGACTGATTACTGGCACCTGTTTCTCATGTTCACCTGTTCCGTGTCAATAATCAGTGTCTGTGTATTTAAGTTCTTCGTTTTGGGTTTGTGGGTGTTGGGCATTGTCTTTATGTAATGGTCTCGTCTCCGTGTAGAGGTTATATCCGTGTTCTTGTTTTTGTGTAAGTCCGTGTGTGTTAATTAATAAAAGCACAATTATCTTTGTAAAACTCCGCGATTGCTTCCTGCCCGTTCCTGTACCTGCTACACACCCCGCGATTCATTACAGAATGCCCAACCGAATTAAGAGGAAGCAGCGGAGAGATCTTTGGGGTTTTCTCCTGGAAGAGAAACCCCGCTCCAGACCAGCTGAACAATTTCGCCGGTGCGCGATACGTCGCGGACCACCCCTGCCTCCCGACCATCCGCTCCCGCCCCAGTAGGCTGGGTCCGGGCGGATTTCTTCTCCGAGGTAGAAGATAATGCGGAGTCTAACCGCGACGAGGAGTACGAGGACTATTATGAGGAGGACGATGACTTCGAAGACCCTGCAGAGTTGTTCTCGCAGGTGGTGGAGACGTATGAGGCTTTCCCGGATTTACCCAGTCAGACTCTCCGGTACGAATCTTCACTCCATCCTCAACCTCCCAAAGAATCAGGTCTGTCTACCGGCTCATTTTTACAGACTGCCGTATCGCAGCTCCCATCCACCCTCCCCGTTAAGACAGAGGAACCATCCTCAGATGACATTGTTCAGAACTTTTATCTGCTCGGGGTTATATTGATAAGGATGGTCTACCCGTCCTACCGGAATCCCTACTCTCTGCAGTATTCCAGACCAGGCTATCTCCTGTCCCGCCCGAGGCTGGGCCTCACAGTTTTTCCGAGGCCAGACTGTCGGACAACCCTGAGCCTGGGTCTCCCATGTCCCGTAGCCCATGGCCCGTTGGTCCGGCTCAATCCCTTATGCAGCCTTCAGTTCCTGAGCGTGTCTTAATCCCTGTCCTAACCCCTGTACCCGTTCTAGCCCCTGTACCCGTTCTAGCCCCAGTACCTGTCCTAACCCCTGTACCCGTTCTAGCCCCTGTACCCGTTCTAGCCCCAGTACCTGTTCTAGCCCCTGTACCCGTTCTAGCCCCGGTACCTGTTGTAGTCCCAGAACCTGTCCCGGAGTGCACGTCTGTCCCTGAGTGCACGTCTGTCCCTGAGTGCACGTCTGTCCCTGAGTGCACGTCTGTCCCTGAGTGCACGTCTGTCCCTGAGTGCACGTCTGTCCCTGAGTGCACGTCTGTCCCTGAGTGCACGTCTGTCCCTGAGTGCACGTCTGTCCCTGAGTGCACGTCTGTCCCTGAGTGCACGTCTGTCCCTGAGTGCACGTCTGTCCCTGAGTGCACGTCTGTCCCTGAGTGCACGTCTGTCCCTGAGTGCACGTCTGTCCCTGAGTGCACGTCTGTCCCTGAGTGCACGTCTGTCCCTGAGTGCACGTCTGTCCCTGAGTGCACGTCTGTCCCTGAGTGCACGTCTGTCCCTGAGTGCACGTCTGTCCCTGAGTGCACGTCTGTCCCTGAGTGCACGTCTGTCCCTGAGTGCACGTCTGTCCCTGAGTGCACGTCTGTCCCTGAGTGCACGTCTGTCCCTGAGTGCACGTCTGTCCCTGAGTGCACGTCTGTCCCTGAGTGCACGTCTGTCCCTGAGTGCACGTCTGTCCCTGAGTGCACGTCTGTCCCTGAGTGCACGTCTGTCCCTGAGTGCACGTCTGTCCCTGAGTGCACGTCTGTCCCTGAGTGCACGTCTGTCCCTGAGTGCACGTCTGTCCCCGGAGTGCACGTCTGTCCCGGAGTGCACGTCTGTCCCGGAGTGCACGTCTGTCCCGGAGTGCACGTCTGTCCCGGAGTGCACGTCTGTCCCGGAGTGCACGTCTGTCCCGGAGTGCACGTCTGTCCCGGAGTGCACGTCTGTCCCGGAGTGCACGTCTGTCCCGGAGTGCACGTCTGTCCCGGAGTGCACGTCTGTCCCGGAGTGCACGTCTGTCCCGGAGTGCACGTCTGTCCCGGAGTGCACGTCTGTCCCGGAGTGCACGTCTGTCCCCGTCTCTGTCCCTGTCCCCGTCTCTGTCCCCGTCTCCGTCTCTGTCCCCGTCTCCGACCCTGTCCCCGTCTCCGACCCTGTCCCCGTCTCTGACCCTGTCCCCGTCTCTGAGCCTGTCCCCGTGTCTGTCCCAGTCCCCGTGTCTGTCCCAGTCCCCGTGTCTGTCCCAGTCCCCGTGTCCGTCCCAGAGTCTGTCCCCGTGGCTGTCCCGGCTCCAGAGCTCACTCCAGCTCCAGAGCTCACTCCAGCTCCAGAGCTCACGCCAGCCCCAGAGCTCACGCCAGCCCCAGAGCTCACTCCAGACCCAGAGTTCACTCCTGTCCCCCTGCCTGACTCCAGTCCTGTCCCCCTGCCTGACTCCAGTCCAGTCCCCGTCCTGTCCTCGAGCCCCGTCCTGTTTTCGAGCCCCGTCCAATGCCCGAGGCCGTCATCCTGGCCGAGCCAGTTCCCGGGCCAAGGACTGTTGCCGGGCCAAGGACTGTTGCCGGGCCAAAGCCGGTTCCCCGGCCACCTGAACCGTGTCCCCCGGCACGGCCACCTGAACCGTGTCCTCCGGCACGGCCTCCTGAACCGTGTCTTCCGGCACGGCCTCCTGAACCGTGTCTTCCGGCACGGCCTCCTGAACCGTGTCCTCCGGCACGGCCTCCTGAACCGTGTCCTCCGGCACGGCCTCCAGACCCGTCTCCTCCGGACCTGCCTCCAGACCCGTCTCCTCCGGACCTGCCTCCTGACACGCTCCCGCCGGGTAGACCTCCAGACACGCTCCCGCCGGGTAGACCTCCAGACACGCTCCCGCCGGGTAGACCTCCAGACACGCTCCCGCCGGGTAGACCTCCAGACACGCTCCCGCCGGGTAGACCTCCAGACACGCTCCCGCCGGGTAGACCTCCAGACACGCTCCCGCCGGGTAGACCTCCAGACACGCTCCCGCCGGGTAGACCTCCAGACACGCTCCCGCCGGGTAGACCTCAGACCCGCTCCCGCCGGGTAGACCTCCAGACCCGCTCCCGCCGGGTAGACCTCCAGACCCGCTCCCGCCGGGTAGACCTCCAGACCCGCTCCCGCCGGGTAGACCTCAGACCCGCTCCCGCCGGGTCGATCACCTGAACCACCGTCGTCGCCTGATCCAGATCCGCCAGAGCCTGATCCAGATCCTCCAGATCCGCCAGAGCCTGATCCAGATCCGCCAGAGCCTGATCCAGATCCTCCAGATCCGCCAGAGCCTGATCCAGATCCGCCAGAGCCTGATCCAGATCCGCCAGAGCCTGATCCAGATCCGCCAGATCCAGATCCGCCAGATCCAGATCCGCCAGATCCAGATCCGCCAGACCCGGATCCAGGTCCGCCAGAGCCTGATCCAGAGCCTGCTCCTGACCCGTCCAGGCCTCCACGGCCTCCTGACCCGTCCAGGCCTCCACGGCCTCCTGACCCGTCCAGGCCTCCACGGTCTCCTGACCCGTCCAGGTCTCCACGGTCTCCTGACCCGTCCAGGCCTCCACGGCCTCCTGACCAGCGTCCGCCGCCACGGCCTCCTGACCCGTCCAGGCCTCCACGGCCTCCTGACCCGTCCAAGCCTCCACGGCCTCCTGACCAGCCTCCGTCCGTCTGTCCCTCGGCTCCGCATTCTCCCGTCCGGCCTCCCGACCCTTGTATTAAGGACTTGTTTCTCCCTAGGGGAGGGGGGAGGGGGGGTTGGGTGTTGTATTATACGCCTCAGGAGCTGCGTAGAGAGGGGGGGGATTATGTAAGGGTTGTTGAAGCTCTCCCTCTCTCGGTACCTAGTTGAGACCTCTCCGTCAACCGAGAGAGGGAGATGATTGATAGGTGATTGGACTGATTACTGGCACCTGTTTCTCATGTTCACCTGTTCCGTGTCAATAATCAGTGTCTGTGTATTTAAGTTCTTCGTTTTGGGTTTGTGGGTGTTGGGCATTGTCTTTATGTAATGGTCTCGTCTCCGTGTAGAGGTTATATCCGTGTTCTTGTTTTTGTGTAAGTCCGTGTGTGTTAATTAATAAAAGCACAATTATCTTTGTAAAACTCCGCGATTGCTTCCTGCCCGTTCCTGTACCTGCTACACACCCCGCGATTCATTACACACTTAAATAAAATATTTACATAATCAGTAAATATAAACTGGTATTAGCCATATTTGCCACTGATGTAAGTCAGGTGACACATGTCCTAAAAGTCAACAACTGGAATTATTTATTGTACAATGTAAAAAGGTACAATTAATTTATGGTTAATTTCTGGCAGCACAGACGCCAGAACACACAGACAAACAACAGTAAAATATTTAATTATAACGAATTGCTTAATTGTTGACATATGAAAAGCTGCAGCAAAATTGATCACCCACACTCAACCAAAGCAAAAAATACACACCAGCCTGATGCAGATGTCTATAGCACATCACACAAAACAATAGTCTTCAGTCGTATGTTTGGCACACAAGCACAATCCCCATTTTCCAAACAATTCCCAAAGGCAACACTAGACAAAACAACAGGCTGGTCCAAAACACAATGGCCTCTTCCAGGCTGTCACAACAGACATGAACAGTAACATAATTACCAGCCATAAAGCATGCTGGGATATGCACAACAGTAATCTGTTTTGCTTACTTTTTACAGTCAATTTTTGTTAACAAGGAATGAATGTCTGTGGAAAAACAGACAATTATAGTATTTTTCCATAATATATTCCTTATTTTACAACTCCCGCCGAAGCTACGCGCTCTTCAAGAACGAGCTGGATGCGGCATTTGTCATCACCGGCCTTCTTGTCATGTCGCTCCTCCCATCACATCAGTGTCATTACGCACACCAGGTGCCCATTCCCTCAATAGGAAGTTATATGTTCCCCATGTTTGGGCTTGTCGTTGTGTGGTATTGTTACATGTTTAGCGCTGTGTCAGGGAGAAGTTTGTTTTAGAAATTCTGGCACCGGCTCCTGCGCCTGGCTCCGAATTCCTGTTCTCTGTCAGTGCCTATTACAACAGAACACATTTTTTATGTTTGTCGATCTTTGCAATATCAGCAGCATTTGACCAATATTCCGAAAATACAGAAAACAAAATTGTGTCTAGCAATCTGTGCACAGTATTTTACAAGATTGAAGTGTGCTATACAATGATTTTTCCTAAAGTATCGTTCTAGTTTCTGAGTGTTTTCTCAATGTCTTTCTCTAGAGAGGCATGCTCAACACATCGACAGGGAATTTATAAAGTAAGCATTCAGGGTATACAGTATAATACCAAAGCAAAAATCAATAAACAAAGTCCAGCGTCACTCTCACGATGCTTGGCTCTCTGTAGGCTACCATGATAAATCCTGTCTAAAGAAATGACAGTTTGTACTGTAAATATCTATTGGTCTGACTGAACTGTGGCTTACACCTACCTCAGTACAAAAATATGGGCTAAGAGCATGTGACTCAGGAAAAAGGCGTGAAGGGAATTCAAGAATGGAGCGATGGGGTAGGATATTGTAGAAACATTCCAGAGGCTCTACATCTGTCAAGTGGTAGTATTTTCATAGAGGTCACATGTATTCATAACATGTCAGAACAGGAAACCTACATATAAAGACCCATGAAAAATGTTCTTATCTGCACTTAAACCGGAAGAGAAGGAAGAGAGAAAAGAGGCTGCAGAGACTGAAAGTGAGAGTACTTTTACTTTCAAACACATTAAAATCAGTTGATGCGAGATGAAAATAGTTTCATGTTAGAATGCTTAAGCAGAATGAAAGTTGTGGTTAGAATACTGATTCATTTTTTTATGAACAGTACATTTTCTACCATTTATTATGACTGATTATTGGACCTGGGGTCGACGCTGATATTTCTGCAGGCAGCAACATTCGCTACATTTTAATCAACTATAAATTAAACTTGCTTGATAATGGGTTCTGATGGAAGAATGATTTATCTTCCAGTTTTGCTTAATTGATCACCACTCACCGATTTGTTTTTTATACTGTATATACTTTGCTTCTTTTTACCTACTCTCTGCAGATTGAAAAGTACAGAATCATCTGAAGGACATATAATTATCTGTGACCTTGGTGGGATAAAACCCCTGTTGGTTGGTTGTGTGAGCCAGCGTATTGCCATTTTTTCCCTCAGTCCCACATCCCATATATTTTGACAATGTTTCTGCTCTATTTAAAAAAAATCCAACCACTGCAGGACTGACACTTTTTTAGAAACTGGCTTTTATCCAATGGCTGTGAAGAAAGCACAGAAGGCTGTCAACACGGGGCTGCGTTTGATGTCAATCAAGCTGCGCATTCGTGCGCTAAGTGCAAGTTCACCTGACGTTGTCTTTGCTGCTCAACCCAACAGTGAAAAATGCAATTTACCACAAAGTCACAAGCCATGCAGATTTAGGAAGAATATAATGGAAATTACCACAAAAGAATAAAATGGACGACAATGACTTGGAAAGTAATTAAACTAGGTGATGCCAGTGCAAGGTTTTTATTTATAAAGAGTTTTTAGCAAAATTTGCCACAGTATTTTTTAAATTTTACATAGGGAGGAATACAACGTGAAGTGACACAGTACATGTGTGAGAACTCCCTCAGAAGCCAGTCTACCGCCACCTGCGGGCAGGCTTCGGCGGTCGTCCTCTCATCATCGTTAACCCCTCCCCCTGCACACCTGGTTCAGTCTCGTCATCACTACACCTGGTGTCCATTATCTCATTAGAGTACTATTTAAGTTCCCTGTATTTGGTCTGGTCTTTGTGTGGAATTGTTAAATCTTGCGTGTCTTGTACACCACGATTCTCATTGTGAGATCGTGGTCATTTATACTCCGTGTGAGGATTTATTCTCTTTTACTGAGTGCGCTGTGCCGCATCCTTGCCTTTTGGAATTATAGCGGTTCTACGCTCTACTGCATTCTAAGGGATTGTTCCCTAGAAATAAAAGAGACTTAGTACGCTACCTGCTACTCTGCCTGGCTTCATCCTTCCGTCCACCTACACACCGTGACAACATGCGAGTCTCACAGGAAACGTTTGTGTCACGATTGTTGTGCTGGTGGTTGACAGAAGACTCTTCTCAAAGGCATTACCTCATTTTATTTTATGATGACTTAAAATAAAACAAAAAGCAAACCGCACTCTCACCAACTTGAGATCGAACAATGATCCAAGCAGAGGGTCAACATATATACACGTACTAATGAGGAAATTGGAACCAGGTGCGAGTGAACTGACAAGAAGAGAAATGAAGAGAAATGAATACCAGGAAACACAGGGTAATGACATGCAGTCTTCACCTTATCGTTTCAGTGTGGCACAGAACGCTCTGTGTCAATCTATTGAAACGCAAAGATCATTGCCAGGCAGATAAGGCAACAGCAGATAAAATAACTAGCGTTTACCTCTCTCTGTACAGCACTCTCAATTATACAGTTCAGAAAACGGATGTAGTAATGCCTGTATAAACTAAATTTGAACCCCGGCATTATCTTTTAACAAGAAGCAGGATTTACAACGGGGCAAAAACATGTGAGAGCCCCTGGACAAGGTCAAAACTACAAACTGAACTGCTATAAATCATCACAAGTAAATCTTTGTTGATAAAGCCTGCTTCACCCGGGACAAAAACTCGAGAGTGTTGGCACAAGATCACTGGCCAATGACCAACTGTCCATGTGCTTGAACAACATGATGGAAATACAATTACGCGTGCAGCTGTATCCAAACATGGGTTGGTAGGACATTAGCCACTCATTGGGTCGTACAATGCTTTCTCACTCAATATAATTGCGTGATAATGTTAGTCTTCACCATTCAGAGGTGACTCAGGAATAGTTTCGGGCCAATCCCTGATCCCTGACCCTAGACCTGCCCTATAATCTATAAACACCATCCCCATGTGCATGTCACCATACTTCAGCTTGGAGATAAGTCATGACATCACCTGGTGACCAATGTCCAATTGGATTTGCATGGTAAAATAAAGATATTTCTTATGACATGAAATTACACGGTAACTTTTTCAAAAACACCTAATCAGTGTGTCACCAAAGAAATATCTTTCATATGAGTTAATTATCTTTAACAATACAATGCTTACAAGTCTTTTGATAAGCGTCTCTTCAGATTTGCGTTAATACATTTTACCAACACTTAATCCAACTGCTCTCAATGGTTATTCACTGAACTATTTGGTAAACCTATAGATTTTAAATTGGTTTATCAACCAAATACAGTTAATTTGTGTTTGTATGTTCATCCAAATTCGATCTTTCCACACATATGGATTCTCGTTGTTACTGACTGATTACACAAAGTAGTAACCACATTTATGTCAAGCATAGATTTGCCATGCCAAAAGGTTTTTTCACAAGGTGCAAGGACATTTACTCTGATGTGGATGAGAATCTATGGCCAAATTCCCAAGAAAGGTTTGATCCAATGTAATGTGTGCAAAATGCTGTTTTTTGTTTTCATTTACACTAGTAGTTAACAATGTGTTTACATTTCATTGTATACTTCTATTACAATTATATCTGAGCAAATTTCCCCAAATGCTTGTAGAGGATCAGAATCAGGTTTTTTCTCCAAGTATGTTTACACGTAATCATAAAATGTATACAAACAGTGCAAACAGCGCAAAACACATAACACGAACTGTCCGACAAAAGAGACCATGCCTGGGTGCCATATGTAATATATCTAATATGTTCATGACATTTTACCACATAGTTGTGATAATTGTACCAAAGAGTGGTGAGGTTTTACCACATAGTTGTGATAATAGTACCAAAGAGTTGTGAGGTTTTACCACATAGTTGTGATAATAGTACCAAAAAGTTGTGAGGTTTTACCAGATAGTTGTGATAATAGTACCAAAGAGTTGTGATGTTTTATCACATAATTGCGATAATAGTACCAAAGCGATAAAAAAACGGTAACAAAAAATATTTAACACTTTAATTAGTCTTAATGTGTCTCACATTGTTAGGTCTAAGACTAATTTGATTTGACATAAACTCAGGGGTTTAGTGTAGGGAAATGAGCCAGACGCAGAGCATGTAGACGTTTGATGGGTTTTAATACTCAACCAGGCAAACACTGAACTGAAAACACATATAAACTATACTGCAAAATAAAAGATGCGCATAACAAACATATACAATACAAACAACAAAACAGCCAGATATATATACATATACACAGGTGCTGGTCATATAATTATAATATCATCAAAAAGTTGATTTATTTCAGTAATTCCATTCAAAAAGTGAAACTTGTATCATGTATTCATTCCACACAGACTGATATATTTCAAGTGTTCATTCCTTTTAATTTTAATGATTATAACTGACAACTAATGAAAACCCCAAAATCAGTATCTCAGAAAATGTGATTATTGTGAAAAGGTTCAATATTGAAGACACCTGGTTCCACACTCTAATCAGCTAATGAACTCAAAACACCTGCAAAGGCCTTTAAATGGACTCTCAGTCTAGTTCTGTAGGCTACACATCATGGGGAAGACTGTTGACTTGACAGCTGTTCAAAAGACGACCATTGACACCTTGCACAAGGAGGGCACGATACAAAAGGTCATTGCTAGAGGCTGGCTGTTCACAGAGCTCTGTGTCCAAGCTCATTAATAGAGAGGCGAAGGGAAGGAAAAGATTTGGTAGAAAAAAGTGTACAAGCAATATGGATAAACGCACCCTGGAGAGGATTGTGAAACAAAACCCATTGAAAAATGTGGGGGAGATTCACAAAGACTAGACAGCAGCTGGAGTCATTGCTTCAATAACCACCACTCACAGAGGTATGCAAGACATGGATTTTAGCTGTCGCATTCCTTGTGTCAAGCCACTCTTGAACACAGTGTCAGAAGCATCTCGCCTGCGCTAAAGACAAAAAGGACTGGACTGCTGCTGAGTGTCCAAAGTTATGTTCTCTGATGAAAGTACATTTTGCATTTCCTTTGGAAATCAAGTTCCCAGAGTCTGGAGGAAAAGAGGAGAGGCACATAATCCACGTTGCTTGAAGTCCAGTGTAAAGTTTCCACAGTCAGTGATGGTTTGGGGTGCCATGTCACCTGCTGGTGTTGGTCCACTGTGTTTTCTGAGGTCCAAGGTCAACGCAGCCGTCTACCAGGAAGTTTTAGAGCACTTCATGCTTTAAAACTTAAATATCTTAAACATTTGAAATATATCAGTCTGTGTGTCATGAATGAATATAATATCCAAGTTAAGTTTTCGAATGGAATTACTGTAATAAATCAACTTTTTGATTATATTCTACTATATGACCAGCACCTGTATATATAAACCCACATAACGCATGACACAGCAACAATGAACTGCACCCAAACCCAGAAAAAGAGTGGACTAAATACAAATACTAATTAACTAAACGAGGACCAGGTGAGAACAAATACAAAAAGAACGAAAAGAGGACGACTAGTCATTCTAGTCGTCACATGATTGTTGTAATGACCTAAATGAATGATTTGTATTATGTTACGTTTTGATGATTTAACCAAAGTACTTATTGTATTTCAACAAAACGTTATGGTTGAATCACTGATCTTGTGTGGAAAGATGTTTTCAAACCAAATTAAAGCAAAATCAGTTGTTCAGAAAGCAATATTTAGTGGTTTACAATAATGATCAATTTGGAGTTTTGAAAAACTGCACCATTCTTTTAGATATTGGTACCAAAGCAACATAATATAATATTGACTGGAATAATAATTATGTAATCATTATGACATGCATTGAATATGTTTCACTATAACGCCGATAGTATAATTCTATAGCCTCATTACATTATTGTGTCTCTGTTGTTTTTTGGCCTCTGCATTGTGTGTTAACCACAGGCTTAAAGAGAGGATTTTTACCATAGTTAGTAGCCATTTTTTTGTCAAACTGCTAATATCCAAGGTTATTCATCAATGCTAATCTCCATACAATGAGAGAGTAAGTCATTGCCATTTAATGTAGAAATCCAATTTAAAAGTGGAAGTTCAATTTGTGTGTAAAACTGCCGTAGAACTCTTAATTATGTACCTCAAATCATTCCCGAACAACGTGTGCAAAATAATCCTGCTGAACATCAGGGAATACCAGTGCCATGAAGAGGTGTACCTGGCCTGCAACAATGTTTAGAAGGGCGCCACGTGTCATATTGACGTCCACATGACCACCCGGACCCAGGATTTCCCACCAGAACATTGGCCAGAGCATCAAACTGTTTGTTTGCTCACCGTCTTATCAATCCAGACCATGACATGTGTCCTTGTTAGGAGATTCGCTTATCCTGTGTGTAGTCATAATGTTTTGGCTCAACGGTGTATATATTAGTGTTTGTAATTGTGCACTGTATTCTTGGGACATTCTAAAATACGATTCTATGTGTTTCTGGTTATGTGAAGTACTTTTACACTTACTTACTTGTTTACACACAACAACAATGCTTTTGAACATGAACTGAACATGTGACTGTTCAATAGTTGTTACAATGAAACATCCGTGGAAAATTACCCAAGTAGGCGTAATGGTCCCGTGGCATTCTGATCTGCTGTCTCATGGGAACTAATTAATGAATGTGAAAACACCCAGCCAACCTGTATCCTAAATAACACGCTATCCTCTATATAAAGGAATCAAATGCTACTGACCATAAACACAACATTTGGTGTCACACGCACAGACACAAAAACAAAATAGAAAGTGTGTAATTTCATAGTTAATTGTGTTAATAGTAAACAGCTCGTAGCGGATCGTCCTCTAGTGAGCATCCGTACAGTCCGGTACTGTCCTTAAACACTAATGCATCCAATAGAGTACTCACACAGGCACATACAGATACACACTATTTACCTAATAGAGTACTCACACAGGCACATACACATACAGATACACACTATTTACCTAATAGAGTACTCACACAGGAACATACGCATACACACTATTCACCTAATAGAGTACTCACACAGGAACATACACATACACACTATTTACCTAATAGAGTACTCACACAGGAACATACACATACAGATACACACTATTTACCTAATAGAGTACTCACACAGGAACATACGCATACACACTATTCACCTAATAGAGTACTCACACAGGAACATACACATACACACTATTTACCTAATAGAGTACTCACACAAGAACATACACATACATATACACACTATTCACCCAATAGAGTACTAACATATACATATACACACTATTCACCTAATAGAGAACTCACACATACAGATACACACAAATGTACCTAATAGAGGACTCACACATACATATACGGATACACACTATTCAACTAATAGAGTACTCACACAGGAACATACAGATACACACTATTTACCTAATAGAGTACTCACACAGGAACATACAGATACACACTATTTACCTAATAGAGTACTCACACAAGAACATACAGATACACACTATTTACCTAATAGAGTACTCACACAAGAACATACACATACATATACACACTATTCACCCAATAGAGTACTAACATATACATATACACACTATTTACCTAATAGAGAACTCACACATACAGATACACACAAATGTACCTAATAGAGTACTCACACATACATATACAGATACACACTATTCAACTAATAGAGTACTCACACAGGAACATACAGATACACACTATTTACCTAATAGAGTACTCACACAGGAACATACAGATACACACTATTTACCTAATAGAGTATTCACACAGGAACATACAGATACACACTATTCACCTAATAGGAGTACTCTTGTATACAGATACACATATTTTGTTTTTTATATGCAAACCAGTGTCGTACACCAAACGGTCTTCAAGCATTGTTTTTCAACCCAAGGGAATGCTTTACTCAAGTCACTGTTGTAAAATGCACATTGAGAAGTCCCAATACCATTATGTTCTATGAACAAGCATATCTTTTTGTGTGGGCATCCAGACAATCAAATGTGCGCCAATGATACAGTCTGAAGGTGTCTGAATCTCTGGTTCTCAAATCGAACATCCAGTTTTAAATTGGATTTCTACATTGAATGACTCACTCTCTCTCTTTTGTATGTTACTCACCTTGGCTATTCTCCAAAAGGGCTACCGGTGCCTGGGGATGGAGAACAGAGTTGACACAAACAGAGAGAGAGAGAGGGAGTGATGATAAACAGAAGCTCTAACCTAGCACTAGAACATGCCCATCCAAAAGAAAGAACAACAGTCTTTAGAATCATATCTCAATAGAACGACTGCAAAAGGATCTCACCATCTCCAGCTCGCCAATTAGTCGTAGATCTTGTGAGAGAGAGTTGTGAGAGCTGTATAGAGGAGTATAGGTGATGGGAGGATTGTGTAAAAGATATGAAACATCTTGTTTTTCAAAAAGAAAAACCCTTTACCCTTCAACTGTTCAAGGGAGAAAAGAGAGGGCTGGAGAATGGTGGAAAATGAATGCTAACAGGAAATCTTTTTATTTCAAGTAGGCATTTGTCATTTTGTAGATAGTAATACTACTCTTTCCTTTTCTATAACTTTCAATGGCTTTATCTTTTCTGACTAACACCGTTTCACCGCACCCACTTGGAGAATTTCAGACCAGATCCTCGCGGCTTGTACATTGTTCCCTGATAAACTGCAAATCTATGTGTAAACTCGAAATCCCTGTTGCTCACAGATCAGCCCGTCATTGCTATTTTTTATTAATGTTAGTTGATATTCTAGTTATACATCCCTCTCACTGTTTCACAAGTGTTTATATGTCTCTATATCACACTGATACTCAGTGTCCTCCAACTGTACAGTCTGCTGGACAACCTTTACAGTAATATGGAGATTTGAAATCGTTTGCCAGAAATTTGTCAATGATGATCAGCAAAAAGGTCTGTTGAGCTTCACAGTCAAATCCGGATACATTTGGATACCTAAACACACAAACAGCATTTTGGTCACAAATGCTACAACTTTAGCATTTGGAATCAATACAAGGGAAACTAAACATGAGATGTGATTTGTATCATACTTTGACAAAAATCTAATTGACAAAAAGTCTGAAGCTTATGTCGTTTTATCATAGGGATATTTTTTTTAGGATATAAGGTCTTCCCGATTTTTTTTCCACCCAATTTGTCCTAGTGCAGTTTCTTAGAGATCACACCCATTATGTTGGTCCTGGTTTCATGTAGGTGTGTATATGAAACAGAACAGGGGACCAAGAAAAATCCACTTCCTTCTAAAGTCCTTGTAAATAACGGTGAGGCTGTGGTCCTTTTCCAAAAACAAAAGACCCAATGGAATTCTGTGAGCAAAAGGTGAATAACTGAAAGTGAGCTAAATACGTGTTTCAACGAATAATATATACAATCAGAGCACATCCAATTCCATTGGAATTAAAATTGACAGACATTCAGTAATAAAAAGACTGTTTATCTAATCGTGAAATCCGACCATCCCCATTGTCCATTAAGGAGCACTCAACTAAACCCTCACTACAACATAAGATATACATAATTGGTATTCTCTCTACTAGAATATTATATTTATATAAAAGTGGGTTGTGATTATGACGTGTCTGATTTATTTTTAAATTCCATATACTGTATAAAGTTAGTAATTAGAAATGATGGGTCCAAATTAAGGCTAGCTTAAGTGTCTGACTAATGAATCTTCTAATCTTTGAAGGAAAACAAGTTTCTTAATTGGATTTCCAAGCTGTGTTACTGATAGGATTAATTTAAATAGGACATTGTTTTAATACAAAAGCCTAGCACCAGAGATGGGTCTTTTATACATTTTAGTTTGATTGTTGTCAATTGTCAAAATGTCTTAAGCTATAATGCATCATAGTTAACTGGACCGATCTGTGCTTCATATGTTGTCACACTGTGCTCTATACGTTGTCACACTGTGCTCCATACGTTGTCACACTGTGCTTCATATGTTGTCACACTGTGCTCCATACGTTGTCACACTGTGCTTCATATGTTGTCACACTGTGCTCCATACGTTGTCACACTGTGCTCCATAGGTTGTCACATTGTGCTCCATACGTTGTCACACTGTGCTCCATACGTTGTCACACTGTGCTCCATAGGTTGTCACACTGTGCTCCATACGTTGTCACACTGTGCTCCATAGGTTGTCACACTGTGCTCCATACGTTGTCACATTGTGCTCCATAGGTTGTCACACTGTGCTCCATACGTTGTCACACTGTGCTCCATAGGTTGTCACACTGTGCTCTATACGTTGTAACACTGTGCTCCATAGGTTGTCACACTGTGCTCCATACGTTGTCACACTGTGCTCCATAGGTTGTCACACTGTGCTCCATAGGTTGTCACACTGTGCTCCATATGTTGTCACAGATGTCAGGTGAACCCTTTAGAGGCAACAGAGTTAACTTTATATGGACATGCCAGTTCATATTGTCTCCTGGGAAATTGAGCGAATAAATCAAGCGCTAATGCTAGAGTTTTTCAGATGATCTCCAAAAAGAGGCTTGTTTCTACATACTGTGTAATGAAATATGGGGATGGTCATTAGTTATAATTGGTTGAATAACATTGAATTGCCCGCACTGTCTGGGGAAAATTTGAAAAGACGGTCACCCTGTCAAAAACAGATCTGCAGATTTGCAATTAGTGCCGGCCATCGCCGTGGCACTGGAATAATTCCCCCTTGAGCCTGTCAAATGCCTTTTCTGAATTATAAACAGCAGAGAAAGCATTTGAATCAAAAACAGAAATAAGCACATGTAAAACACCGCCTAGATTGTCCGAGGCAAGGTTACACAAGTCCTGATTGAACCCCAATAATATCCAAATACTTGTTTGGAAGAAAGTTATTTTTTCAGGTTTTGAGGCAGCGTTTTTTTAGATTAGCAAACACCATGTGCCATGGCACATTTGGGCCTCTGTAAACCTATGTATGTAATGTTCCGTCTCGCCCTGTGCCGCCATCTCCTGGTCCTTGCGTGTCACTGGTAGTGTTCTGTACCCGTAGTTTTCCGTTCATTAAGTCCCCATTCGTTCCACCTGTGTCCTGTTGTGTGCCCTGTCAGTTCCATATTTAAATCAGTTGTGTTTGTGCGTCAGCTTGCATTGTTACAGGTATGTTGTTTAGGTGCAGCGTATGTTGTTTAGGTGCAGTTTATGTTGTTTAGGTGCAGTTTATGTTAGTGGTTGTTGGTCTGTTCCCATTATAATACAAAGCGCAGACCACAAACAGGCAAAGACAAATGATAATGGGAACAGAAAAATGATAATGGTCTGTTCCCATTACCATTTGTCTTTGCCTGTTTGTGGTCTGCGCTTGGTATTATGTATTGTTTTGTAGTAAGTGTTGGTTTTAATATTTGTTACAGTTGTCCTTAGTGGCTGATCTGTGTATATATTGGGTATGTTTTCCCCCATTTTAAAGTGATAGTTAGAAGTCACTGCACAAATGTCAAACTGGCTGAATTCCAGCTAATTAATGGATATCATGAAGTCTGTCCAAATGTGTACAGAAGCCAAACCAGCATCGTTTTAGCTGTGTACATTGTCGTGCTTAAAAATGTATCCCCCCACTTTATTTATTACCAGTACAGCACATGAGCCATAAGACATGACGAAGCCCCTTTAATGTTTTCTGTAGGCATTATTTTTTTGCCTTCGGTGAGCGTAGCTGCTGTAGTTCACTAAAAAGAGTAATCTTTCCACAAAACTCAGTCTTAATTGTGTTTGTACAATACAGTTTCTGACTTCCACATATCATTATGTTTTCTACAAGCTCATTTAGGTACAAACAGGGACTCAAACCCTTATACATTAACATTACACCTTGCAGATGGGTGATTTACATGAAGCACACAATCATCAGGTCTCTAAACACAATATAATGGCCTGTGTGCTCAATGACTTCAAAAGTAAAACCATCAAGAAGCAACAACATTTGAGTCTCAAAGTGATAACCTCACTGTACAGGATTAAGTAGAAGTGTGTAGAAATCACCCATCCTGAGTCCCAAACTGCCTCTGGAAGCAATGTCAGCATTTGACAAATCAGGTTTTGTTGGATGCATAGTGACTGCAAATACTGGAAGGATATGTTCCACAAACAGGTGCTTTGGTACTTGGGATCAAGTTTGTAATTGTTATACTCATTTAAGCTCCATGTAGTTTTTCGGGATTAATTATTTCAAGTAGCACTAAAGACCATTACAAAGATTTGCATGTTGTATTTACATTTTCTGCTTTTTTAGTGGATGATTATACTAACACAAGTACCCTCTTCACGAGGGCAGTTTTTTATTACCATTGACACTTTACAGCACAACATTGTATAATTGACCAATTTTTTATTTGAAGTATTTTATGTTATTTTAAAGTGTTTGTTCTATGTTGAAAATTGCACACATTATACTTTTTCTTTACTTCCCCCCACAAAAATTTGACTATTGGAACCCAAAAAAATCAGAACAGAGAAATCCTAATGCAGCATGTGCCAAGTGATCTCAGCCTGACAACCTGAGTTTGTTATTGACAAAATAAATCTAAAATGTTTCTAAAATCAAATGGTATCCACTTTAACACATTATCAAAACAAATACTTTTACTATATTTGTATAAGATAATGTTATTTTGAGAGGAATTGCAAATATATTAAAATACCCACTTGAGCACAAATTCAAATGTCCGAATTTTGTAACTTCACAACATGTAAAAGAAGTTAAAATCATATGACCCCGAAACTGGCATTCTTAAATATTGAGACTTTTTAGCATACCACTATATATCATATGTATATGTTTGTTGTCTACCTGATATTCAAAATATTATTTTGGCCATTCACATATCTGTCAGATTCAATTCAATTGTGTGTTTCTCTAGGATTTTTTGTGTATACTAATGAAAATATCGTATTAGTTGCAATAGAAATTTTAAAACATATTTTTGTTCAAATGCAGCACATGTGCCTGTTCATTGTCTTTATTACTTTGCCATACACAAGCGCTGGAATCTTTTTTCCTTCCAGATATTATTATTTTATGTGTCTACCATTAAACTTTCACCATAGAGTTCATTTAACAGAAAGGCCATTGTGAATTGGATGTATACCATTTAGAATGTTCTCCAAATCAGTGATGTAATCATATGCAATCACCAGGGCTCAATAATACCCTGTCCATACCCATTATACGGTGGAGCTGGCCGTGGAAAAGAGAGCACACAGGACACGTTGAGAGCACCGATCCAAGGATAGAAATGAAAGTACATTTATTATTTTATTTCTTGTTACGGTTCCGATTTATGAGCCTCAATAAATGCATATGTTAAAATTCTTGTGTTTGTTATGTTGAGTCCTAATTATTGATTTTGCCTATTCAATAGATCAAATCGTATTTAAAAAAGGAATCATTTGTTTTATATCCATCCACCCACTCAAACAAAAAGACTGAAAAAATAGTGTATTTTTAGCAGACATTTGGGTGTACATGCCTCCTATGGTAATTATCAACAGTGTGACTTTTTCACTACTAGTTCTCCTGCTCCTTCTCCCACGGACCAGTTAGATATTACAACGTTATAATGTCCTTTCTCTAAAAAAAGCTTTTGACTATGCAGGTCTTTTCTATATCTGTTTTCACATATAGATCAAACCAGTAATGAGTATTTCAAACTTACAAATACATTTGATTACACCAGAGACTGGTCAGTCACAATTAAGGTCTGAATGAGGCAAACACAGGAGCGCTTCAGTTTCACCACTATATCATTTTCTTGCCTGCTCCAGATACTCTGCAATTCTGATTAATAACTCACCAGCCTTTACACGAAAACATGCCAAAGCTGCTAATTGGACCTTGCATCGTGCCAGCATATTAATGACTCCTAACTAGCTTTCCTCATTACCATCTGGTTTGGTTCCTCCCACTGACTGAACCGTGAAACATGGTACAGTCTCCACCTGCAGGCAGGATTATTGCCCAACATACCTGCTGTACCAGACATTCTCTGTAGGCAGGTGGATTGTAGGCCATACAGGTCAATGATATATTGTACCTTTAGTAATGTTTTCAATACTGTGGCCCTCAGAAAAGTCACAAACGTAACCTTCAACGTGTCATAGCGATAGTAACCAATATATGCATTTACCCCAAAACATAATTTAGATGTGTTTTAGCTGATTAGGCACCTTATACAAAACCAATCTCTCAATCAAATTAGGTGCTTCTCCATTTGCTCGTATCCGAGAGGAGATGTTCTTTCCGCTTGGAGCTAGTGAAATATTTAGTTTTTTTTTATCTCAGTCCCTGGGTGAAATTCATGTTGTCTTAGATAAAACTGATATTATTCAAAGCGCATATAACAGTGCAAGTATCCACACTGGGAAATGGGAACTCCATTGTTGCCAGACTGAAATAACCAGTCTACTGCTTTACATGCTGGTCTGAGTGTCACCTGGTAACCCCCACAGTCAGGATTTTACTGTTTTTGTCTAGAAGATGTTCAACAGTTTTGCAGACATTTGGTTTAAATTATAATTTAATGGTACATAATTTCTTCAGTATTTATTTCACTGCTATGGCGCACTATACTGTACCAGATCATACCGGACCATACCATAACAAACCATACCAGATAACACTGGACCATACCATAACAAACCATACCGGATCATACAGGGCCATACTATTACAAACCATACCAGATCATACAGGGTCATACTATTACAAACCATACCAGATCATACCGGACCATACCATAACAAACCATACCAGATAACACTGGACCATACCATAACAAACCATACCAGATCATACAGGGTCATACTATTACAAACCATACCAGATCATACCGGACCATACCATAACAAACCATACCAGATCATACAGGGCCATACTATTACAAACCATACCAGATCATACCGGACCATACCATAACAAACCATACCAGATAACACTGGACCATACCATAACAAACCATACCAGATCATACAGGGTCATACTATTACAAACCATACCAGATCATACCGGACCATACCATAACAAACCATACCAGATAACACTGGACCATACCATAACAAACCATACCAGATCATACAGGGTCATACTATTACAAACCATACCAGATCATACCGGACCATACCATAACAAACCATACCAGATAACACTGGACCATACCATAACAAACCATACCAGATCATACAGGGCCATACTATTACAAACCATACCAGATCATACCGGACCATACCATAACAAACCATACCAGATAACACTGGACCATACCATAACAAACCATACCAGATCATACCGGACCATACCATAACAGAACATTTTGGTCCACACTAGACCATACCAGACCATAGCGGATCATACACAACCATTACATAGCATAACAAAACATATTGGATCATACTAGGCCGTACCAGACCGTGCCAGATAATATTGGAGAATAACATACCATAACAGATCATTCAGTACCAATTCAGTCTATGCTGGACCATGCACGCATGACTATAATAGAAAATACTTGGCTATACCGGACCATACTGGATCATACCAGACCATTCCAGAATACAAACAGCAACAAAAATGTATCAACCAGCCATCACCTTTCATGAGTTACAGATCTCTAAATTTGAGGCTGAGCCCAGTACTACATAGTCTGTCCACAGGGCACAAAGGGTTTTCAGAGGTCCATTAGGGTTAAATGGCCATCATAACATTAGCCCTACAGGGGCCTCCTGGGGCAGTAGATTACATAGGGTTCGACTGTAGGAGGCAGACAGACTGGGATAGACAGGTTAAAACCAGGTGTGAAAGAAACCATTATGTGGAAATTAAGAAACAAAACAAACGAAAAGACAATGAAATCAGGATTGAGAGAAAGATACTAAAGACTACTAGAGGATTTAGATAAAGGAGTGATTTGTAAAGAATAATAATCAATGGGAGTGTGTCTAGTTAGACTGATGGTGTACCTTTTTTTGATGTGTGTATTTGTTGTCCTATGTAGGGATGTGTGGATATGCTGGACCAACCAGTCCAAGGGTTCAATCTGAATGGCAGCTATGTAAATTAGGGATGCGCCGATCCAATATATAGCATCATCGGTGCAATACTGGCCAAAAAACATTGAATCAGATAATAACAAAAATCAGAAATTTTAGCCTATGAAGTAAATGCATTGAGCGACATGCCGTAAAGAAATGTGTGTCGTGAGTCAACCAGCACGTGTCAGGTGAACATAGCTAGCTAGAACGTGAGATTAGGTTAAGAAACATGTCAGGTGAACATAGCTAGCTAGAACGTGAGATTAGTTAGGTTAAGAAACATGTCAGGTGAACATAGCTAGCTAGAACGTGAGATTAGTTTAGGTTAAGAAACATGTCAGGTGAACATAGCTAGCTAGAACGTGAGATTAGTTTAGGTTAAGAAACATGTCAGGTGAACATAGCTAGCTAGAACGTGACATTGGATGGTTAGGTTAAGAAACATGTCAGTTCAACACATCTAGCTAGAGCGTGACATTAGATGGTTAGGTTAAGCAAGGTTGGGCATCCAAACAAATGTATTATTAACAGCTTAGTTGTTTAAAAGAGGGGAAAAGATGGTGTCAGATTAGTATTGATATCGGCAGATACTCAAGTTTGCAGTATTGTTATCGGGATGGAACAATATTAAGTGGTTTCAAGCCATAACTAATATAGATATATAAAAACTGAACATATTCGCCCGACAAGTGTAGGATTAAAAGGATATTCATGAATACATTGTAATCATGTGACACCTCAGAGAAATTTTGTGCTAAGATATGTGCTAACTGCCTTTTACCAGTGTTGCCAACTCTCACGCATCTGGCGTGAGTCTCCCGCTTTAAGCATCAATCTCACGCTCTCACGCACAAGCAAGAAACGTCACGCCAAAATCTAAATTCTCCCCTTTCAATCCGCTAATTTTCTGTTAATGACAGACTAGACTAGACCACATCGTATTAACAGGAGAGGAGGTTAATAGCACTCAGCTGTAACATATTCTGTCTACAACGTTCTCATTGCAATATTCTCTGATTGTTGAACCTGATACGTCACCGGATACGTCAGTTGCGTGTGAAAAGTTCAGAGAGAATCATGGTTAGGAGCCCGACCCAACTGATGCGCGATTAAAAGTTTGCATGACAATTAAGGTAAGCAGATAATAAAATGGTGTGCCTTGTCACTACAGCATTGCCTTGCCTTAGCAGACTCTGTGTGCGGAGAGTTAAACTTTAGTTGCAAACGTTGTCTGACGTGCGTTATGTGGGCTAGCTGATTGCTTAATAAAAATAGGCTCATGGTAGAAATTACGTTTTGTTAGATGAGCTTGCTGAGCTAAGATGGACATAGAGAGAAAAGTCAAGAGCTTCAGCAGGTAAGCTTGTCACATAATTTATTATGTTCAGTTGTTGGTTTTTTTAGCAAAAATACACATGTTACCTTAGGCTACCCTATTCATTAAATATGGACAGTGTGCCCTATATACCCCACCACAACTCAACATGTCTTACCAATGTTAGCACAGGAACATCTAGGCATGTAATTAATGAAGTTGTATACTGTGTTTTGATTAGGCTAGCATGTCATTTTAAAGCTGCAGGTTTTAACAGCCTACCTTTTTAGATAGAGGAAAGTGTGGAGGAGAAGGATGAGGAGGATGAGGAGGTGGAGGTGCAGGAGCAGAAGGAAGATGCAAGCAAAGAGCATTCTATCCAGCAGAAAAGAAAAGCAAAGTCAGGGGCCGCTGTGTACAGTGCCTGGTATAAAGAATGGCCTTTCATAAAACCAGGCACGACTGAATTTCACTTTTGGTGTGAAGTCTGCTGGCATGAGTTAGAGTGCCGGCACCAGGGCAGGGCAGATGTGCAGCAGCATATCACCAGGGAGAGCCACATCAAAAACAAAAAGTTCTTGTCAGCACCAAAATAATTGATAGATTTATTTGTTCGAAAGCTGAAGAAATGAATCTGGACACTTAGGTGATAATTTGAATGCAATCTCTTAATGCGTGTGCTTTATTTATGCATATTCTACTACACATGTAAACTCATAATAGACCTTTTACACACTTCCGCATTTTTCGACCGGAAATACGTCAATGTCGGGTAAAATAACTTCCTGTTATCGTAGCGGCAGATACAAGTCGAAGAGTCGCAGTTTCTGTTGTGTCCCAGGCTGTTCCTCTTCCACCCAAAAACAGCCCTACCTTTCATTTAATTATTTTCTGTGGATCCAAACCTGAAACCCAAATAGATACAGGCGATTCGAAGAGAAAAAGGCAACAGATTTGATATAAAAAGAGGTAGCTATGTCTGCAGCCGGCACTTTGCTCCGGATGTTGGTGGCTGCGTCGTTCGTCGCCTGAAGAGTGGTGTGATCCCGAGCCCATTCCCTTGGAACCATTTTACTGCTCCTTTGAGAAGGGAGTCAGTATATGACAGAACCTTCAAACGTCAGTCTATCCAGCTATGCTGTGAAGATAGCACCATGGTGGCTAAGGCAGTAAGGATGTATCACGACTACGTGACACACCCACCTGCAGGTAAGATTGTTGACATGACATGATTACTGTTCTGTGTTGTGTTAAACGGTAGCATAAATATGTTAAGACTGGTTTTTAATTTCTTTATCTTTACAGGTGCTCTGATAAGGCCGCGGATTAGGTCCTTTCACATCTGGGACTCTCCTGTGCCGCTCACACTGATTGTCAGTGTGAATCAGATCTGGCTTAAACTGCTGTGTTTTAGCATATTATCAAGGACCTTTTTTGTTTTAAAGAGTGAATGAATTCATGTTTTGTATGTAAATAATGTATAACGTGTAAATAGTATGTAAATAATTTGGTGTTCCCACCTCGTAAACATCAAATTAAATATAATTGTTATATTCTTAATATTTTTCTGTTGAAACGTGACTGATTTCACTAAAACATTAAATGAACAATTAAAACACTTTTGGTCAAAATGATGCATCCTTTAATTTTTTGGTATGTATGTGTAACATCAACTGATAATTACAGTTCATCAACAGTCAGACAGAAGGCAAAACTGATTGGTAAAGACGAGATTAGTGGAATTCAAGGTATGCATTCATGTATGTGCCATATAAATATATATCTAATTTATCTTTCGTTTCCGCTATGAATGAGTCATCACGCCAAATTATTTCCACAGTTACATTTCATAAGGTATCGGTTGCAAAGTCACACCACTCCACCGTTAGCTGTCATTTCTCCTTTAACAAAGCTTACACCGGAACTGGGTTTACCCGTCCTTGACGTATTTCCGTTTTTTGCGTAATTGGTCTATTGTTTTACAGGCTAGAAGGGCAGAGGTCAAAGTGGCAGTGACTCTGGTCACCCCCAACATCCCATTAGCCTTCACAGATCACCTCAGCCCGCTATTCAAAGAAGCTTTCCCGATTCTAAAATTGCCAAGAAATATGGTTCTGCAAGAACAAAAACATCAGCCATCATTCTATTATTATTTTGCCTAAATCAGGGTTTATACACAGTAAACAAGGACTGAAATATTTTTTAATTAGGGTTAGGTTCACCAAATATTTCCTCTGCGCGCTCATGCGCGTGATTTTGAATCTCACTCCAGTCGGAGTCCCAAAGTTGGCAACCCTGCTTTTACCCAAACACTAACCCAACACAAAACCCTAAAAATTAACCTATTCTCACTCTACACTCCAATAACAAGCTTTTCATGCCTAAACTTAACCTATATCTATTAACTAAACATAACCCTAAGCACAACCAGTGATAACTAAACCTAAAAGTGAACCTAATTTTTATTTGAATGTGTCAAGATGTGGACCCCCCCACACACTCACACACACACGCACACACACACGCACACAAACGCGCACACACACGCACGCACACACACACGCACACACACGCGCACACACACGCGCACACACACGCCCACACAAACGTTCACACACACGCACACACACACAAATAAAAACAGACACTACTGCTCCAAATGTATTTACTATTCCACTCAGACTTCTCCATTGGATTTCCGATCCATACTAATGACAGGACCAGCTACCAACATCAGTGAATGTATGGACATGACAACAAAGGTTTGTGGTTAATAGATTCAGATTAACTTACCATCGAATAAGCAACAAGTCCCTACACTCAAAAATATTAAGTTATAATAGCTATTGATTAGACCAGTAACAACTGTCAGCTAGAAAAGATAAAAACTCATGATTGCCTGTTTATAGAAATGTAATAGATTATACATGGGTGAGCCGAAACATTATGACCACTCACAGGTGGAGTGAATAACGTTGATCATCTCCATACAAGGGAAACATGTTAAGGTCCATGTAGATCCGATGGTAAGTGAACACTCCATTCTGTCCATCTGTTGAAGGCAGGAGTAATTGGCAGGAGTAATTCTTAACCTGTTCTTGACAGGGCCACAAATCTCAATTTCCCCCTAAATTGACCCACCCCAATCTAAATGGATATTGCTCTGGAACAGAACCATGTAGGAAGATTTGGTGGAGGGCATTTAAAGGAAAACAGTCCGAATTTTGTGGAAATATTCAAAGAATTATGGATAATGTAACACATACTATCTGGCATGAGCTAAAACAAAATATGTTTTTTGTGGGGTTTTTTTTCAGTGACTTTGTAAATGTATATCTCAGACTCTGAAAACACTTCATATGTGTTCCCCTAAGTCTCAGCATTATGCCAGGTTCAAGTCTCTAGCTCGTTTATTCACTGAGATACAGTAACTTTAGTGAAAACATGTCTCTTTAAGAGAAGTAGTGAGTGAACCAACCCCTCCCAAACGGACAAAATACATTGCCACACGACTGAAAACCCGCCCTCTTGGAGTTTAGCCATTCACCTTCAATATCAACGTCAGTTCAACCCCGAAAGCTTCCGTATTCAGTGAAAAACACTGTCTTTAATGTTGGAAACTTCTATTCTCGAACGAATATGGATTAATATGGATTACTATGGGTCATAAACGATGCTTATAATATCCCAGGGACTATAGGAAAAGAAAAACAATCGACGAAAGTACAAAATAATTGTATATTATCGCTATGATTTAAAAATGTTTGCAACGATGATGATGTCATCGTCGCCATTAGCAGTCCTTTCAATTGCAAATAAAAAAGTGTTTGTTTTTTTAAACTGAAAACATTGTTAATAGCGGGAGAATCTAACCTTTATGCACAATATAAGCATGCAGTATATTATAAAACGGACGTTTTTGAATTTTGCGATCTTTAAGTAGAGGTTGTAGTGGTTGTATAGGGTACTGCAAGTATCCCTAGTGGTTGTAAAAGGGTACTGCAAAATCCCGCAGACTGTTTTTTTGCTAGTTAATATGAATATTTAGTATAAAATTGATGCCAATAAAAGATCAACGAGATTTAGTAAAAAGTGAAATAATGACGAATTTGTTGTTGAAACTAAACTATAATAAAAAGTCTACCGGTACGGGAACGTTTGTGTTATTGCTAACTGGAGAGGGATGGCTAGAAAAATTTAGCTTGAACGGCATGTAAAAACATCAGTGATTATAGAAAACGTTTGCTCTTTTTATACATTTTTATTATGCCTATGTTTAATAATCAGGTATGCTCATTATTGTCTCCAGGTGCTCCATTGTCACTGGTCAATATATGTCTGTTTCCTGTTCTCTCGAGGTCATTTCGTATTGTCTATACATGTTTCCAGTGTTTTGTTTGTTTCCGTGCTACCTGTTTTTCCTTAACCTGTTTCTGCTTTGTCTTCACGGTATCAGTATCCGTTTCTGTCCCGGATTTCGAACCTGCCTGCCCCCTTGTACTTCTGGTTCACTCTACCCTCATCATCTGACCCTGTGTACCAACCTCTGCCTGCCTACCGACTCCGAACCTGCCTACTCTTCAACACATTTTTGTTGAAACGATTTACCTGTTCTCTGCCTCTGTGTCCGCACATGGATCCACAACTCCGTGCTTGTCAGAACGATCTGGCCGCGACGGACACACAAGGACAGAGGCGCAGATCATCCACCTTCCTCCTGCCTGGCCAACACCCTATTTTGGGATGTGTAAATATTGGAATAGGGTCATTGCTTTGCTCTTTCCTGTCATCCAGGGGCATGACGACGTACCTTGGCGCCCATCCATTGCGATCTAGATTCTGCCCTGTGGTGCTTGGTCTCAAACAACCCGCTTCCTGGTCAAAACATCTGTTGTGGGGTGAGCAGGGCAATTCTCTGCCCTGCTCAGCCACCGGTCTTTCACCCTTCGAATGCTCTCTTGGCTACCAACCACCCCTATTCCTGGACCATAAACCAGAGTTTGGAGTGCCGTTGACCCAGGCCTCCCTCATCCGTGCCTCACCCCGTTAACTGTGACAGGCCGACCGCCGGCAGACCCCGGCACCTCGATACCAGCCCGGACTGATGACCTGGCTTTCCAGCCATGACCTCCCTCTGAATGTTGATTCTTGGAATTTGGCACACCTGTTCATTGGGCCATTCCAGATAGCCTAAACTGTCATTCCAGTGGCGGTTCAGATCCATCTACCCTCCTCCCTTCAGGTGCACCCCACTTTTCATGTGTCCCGAGGCAAACCGGTGTCAAACTGTCTCCTGTCTTCTGTTCCCAGGGCCGCCCCTCATTCACGGCTGATCGACGGATATCCGGCATTCACTGTGTGTCGCCTCCTGAAGGTTCAGCTACAGGGCAGGGGGTTTCTCTATCTGGTGGACAGGGAGGGCTCCTGGCCAGAGGAATACTCATGGGTCTTTCCTCGGAACACCTGCCCCTATCATAGATTTCCATAGTCCCATTCTGCCAGGTATGCCCATTCTGCCAGGTATGCCCATTCTGCCAGATATGCCCATTCTGCCAGGTATGCCCATTGGTCAGGGTTGGGGAAGGGGAGGGGTCCTGTCTCACCATGATCTGTTTCACCTGTCTTGTCATTTTCTTCACCCCCCACCAGGTGTCTTCCATGTCCCCGTTATCCCTGCTCTATATATGTCTGTGTACCCTGTTCTCTCATGGCCAGATGGTATCATCTGTACATGTGTTTGGTCCCGAGCTGCCTGTTTTCCCATCACCCGTTTCTGCTTTGTATTCCCAGTATCGATCTGTTTCCGTTCCTTACTCCAAACCTGCCTGTATCCTTGTACTTCTAATTAACGGAGACCTTTGCGACCCCTGCCCGTTCTCAACCTCGTAACATTCTACGTCTATGTACCTACCTAACGATTACCTCTTCTCTGCCTCTGTGTCTGCACTTGTGTTCACTACTAAGTGTGTAGTTGCTCACCATATAAGGTGATATACACTGTATATACAGATAGATATAGTGTATAGTTGCTCATCATATAAGGTGTTATACACTGTATATACAGATAGATATAGTGTGTAGTTGCTCACCATATAAGTGTCACGCAACTGCCAGGTGTCGTGCGGGTTGAAAGCCGTATGCAGAGCCAGGTATCCGTTCAACCAGGTTTATTACAACAATCAACATAAAACAAACCGTGAACGGCGAAAAACTAAACTGTTGAAATCAAAATGCGCATATAGCGACTTAAATGTATATATTAAACAACGATGACAACAGCAGTAAATATCCCCACTCACCTCTAAAGCAACCGTGACATACAAACAATGAAGCGCAACGAGTGACATCTAGCAATCCCCTTTTATAGCCCAGTGATTGCAAATCCCCAACAGCTGTAACCAACATAAACCAGGAAAGGGTGCACCCGAAACCAGACAGTGCAGTACACTTACTCACCACTCGTGACAGTACCCCCCACTTAAGGCTAGCTCCCAGATAGCCAACAACAACCAACATTAACAACAACACACAAAAAAAAACAAGGGAGCAACAGGCAAGGACCCACTGTCACACCCAAAGGGTTAGTCCAAGACAGCAGGTCCAGCCCTTAAAGGGCCTTGGTGGCCCGATCGCCATCTTGTGCGGCAAGGCTTCCGCCATCTTGGTGGACGTGGCGGCGGCCATCGTGGTGGGCGTGGCGGCGGCCATCGACGTGGGCGTGGCGGCGGCCATCGACGTGGGCGTGGCGGTGGCCATCGACGTGGGCGTGGCGGCGGCCATCGACGTGGGCGTGGCGGCGGCCATTTCAGGCGGTGACGCTCTGGGAGCTCTGGCAGGCGGTGACGCTCTGGGAGCTCTGGCAGGCAAGGACGCTCTGGGAGCTCTGGGAGCTCTGGCAGGCAAGGACGCTCTGGGAGCTCTGGCAGGCAAGGACGCTCTGGGAGCTCTGGCAGGCGGTGACGCTCTGGGAGCTCTGGCAGGCGGTGACGCTCTGGGAGCTCTTGCAGGCGGTGACGCTCAGGGAGCTCTGGCAGGCGGTGACGCTCTGGGAGCTCTGGCAGGCGGTGACGCTCTGGGAGCTCTGGCAGGCGGTGACGCTCTGGGAGCTCTGGCAGGCGGTGACGCTCTGGGAGCTCTGGCAGGCAAGGATGCTCTGGGAGCTCTGGCAGGCAAGGACGCTCTGGGAGCTCTGGCAGGCAAGGACGCTCTGGGAGCTCTGGCAGGCAAGGACGCTCTGGGAGCTCTGGCGGAGGAAGGAGGAGCCCCTCAGGGCACTCACACTGGAGTGGGAGGAGCTGGTCCGGGCACTCACGTAGAGGGGGGAGGAGCCGCTCAGGACACTCATGCTTAAGTGGGAGGGGCTGGTCCGGGCACTCACGTAGAGGGGGGAGGAGCCGCTCAGGACACTCATGCTTAAGTGGGAGGGGCTGGTCCGGGCACTCACGTAGAGGGGGAGGAGCCGCTCTGGACACTCACGCTTAAGTGGGAGGGGCTGGTCCGGGCACTCACGTAGAGGGGGGAGGAGCCGCTCTGGACACTCAAGCTTAAGTGGGAGGGGCTGGTCCGGGCACTCACGCAGAGGAGGGAGGAGCCGCTCTGGACACTCAAGCAAAGGTGGGAGGGGCTCATCTAGGCACTCACCCTGGAGTGGGAGAGGCTGGTCCTGCAGGGTGAACCACACCCCCCACCATCTCCTTATCACTCCGGGCGGCTGGCACTCCAGGCCCTTAGGTGGTCTCTGGGCCCTGGAGGTTGGTGGCCGGAAAGGGTAATCACCCGGCTGGAGCTGGGGTTGTTGCTGCAGCTCCATGGCTCTTGCTGGCCCTGACTGCAGCACCGGAGCAGTGGGGGGCTGCTGTTGCAGCACCAGGGTCGTGGGTGTTCTCTCCGCGGACCTCCGTGAACACCCCGTTAGCTCCCCCCCAAAAATTACTTTGGGGCGCCTCCGGGATATCCTCTTGCCTTCATAGAAGGCCCGTGGACCCATTGTCACTGACCCTGAATGCTGCATAGATGGTTCATAGACAGCATATGGCCGGAGACGTAGCCACCGCTCCTGTGGTGTCTCCGGCCGATTCCACTCCCACCGCTCCGTGGGGTGACGGTGAGCTTCATCCGACGGGGCGCTATAGCTTGCCCCCCCGCAGAATCCACTCACCGTCCGACTCTGCTGGCTTCGGTGGCGCTTCATTCTGTCACGCAACTGCCAGGTGTCGTGCGGGTTGAAAGCCGTATGCAGAGCCAGGTATCCGTTCAACCAGGTTTATTACAACAATCAACATAAAACAAACCGTGAACGGCGAAAAACTAAACTGTTGAAATCAAAATGCGCATATAGCGACTTAAATGTATATATTAAACAACGATGACAACAGCAGTAAATATCCCCACTCACCTCTAAAGCAACCGTGACATACAAACAATGAAGCGCAACGAGTGACATCTAGCAATCCCCTTTTATAGCCCAGTGATTGCAAATCCCCAACAGCTGTAACCAACATAAACCAGGAAAGGGTGCACCCGAAACCAGACAGTGCAGTACACTTACTCACCACTCGTGACAATAAGGTGATATACACTGTATATACAGATAGATATAGTGTGTAGTTGCTCATCATATAAGGTGATATACACTGTAAATACAGATAGATATAGTGTGTAGTTGCTCATCATATAAGGTGATATACACTGTAAATACAGATAGATATAGTGTGTAGTTGCTCATCATATAAGGTGATACACACTGTAAATACAGATAGATATAGTGTGTAGTTGCTCATCATATAAGGTGATACACACTGTAAATACAGATAGATATAGTGTGTAGTTGCTCACCATATAAGGTGATACACACTGTAAATACAGATAGATATAGTGTGTAGTTGCTCATCATATAAGGTGATATACACTGTAAATACAGATAGATATAGTGTGTAGTTGCTCATCATATAAGGTGATACACACTGTAAATACAGATAGATATAGTGTGTAGTTGCTCATCATATAAGGTGATACACACTGTAAATACAGATAGATATAGTGTGTAGTTGCTCACCATATAAGGTGATATACACTGTAAATACAGATAGATATAGTGTGTAGTTGCTCATCATATAAGGTGATACACACTGTAAATACAGATAGATATAGTGTGTAGTTGCTCATCATATAAGGTGATACACACTGTAAATACAGATAGATATAGTGTGTAGTTGCTCACCACATAAGGTGATACACACTGTAAATACAGATAGATATAGTGTGTAGTTGCTCACCATATAAGGTGATACACACTGTAAATACAGATAGATATAGTGTGTAGTTGCTCACCATATAAGGTGATACACACTGTATATACAGATAGATATAGTGTGTAGTTGCTCACCATATAACGTGATATACACTGTATTTACAGATAGATATAGTGTGTAGTTGCTCATCATATAAGGTGATACACACTGTATATACAGATAGATATAGTGTGTAGTTGCTCACCATATAAGGTGATACACACTGTATATACAGATAGATATAGTGTGTAGTTGCTCACCATATAAGGTGATATACACTGTATTTACAGATAGATATAGTGTGTAGTTGCTCACCATATAAGGTAATACACACTGTAAATACAGATAGATATAGTGTGTAGTTGCTCACCATATAAGGTAATATACACTGTAAATACAGATAGATATAGTGTGTAGTTGCTCATCATATAAGGTAATACACACTGTATATGGATAAATAAAGTGTGTAGTTGCTCACAAAATGAGGTCTTGTTCAAAGGTGAATAACAGAGTCACAGAGAGCAATTGCAACATTTTTTTATGTTTGCAGAGAATTATCTCAGCTTGATAACCGACCCACAGGAACACCCAGTGGTGTGGATAGAATGCTTCCAGATTTGACATATTAGATTAGAGATAACACGTTCTTGACTAACTGCCAGAAAGTTTAAAAAGACAAGCTGAGTGTGCGGGGAGCTAACATTAACAAGCTCACCTTACCTGAAAGCTTTTTGAAACACCTTTCTGGTTGTTGCCAGGTAACTAGGTAAGCAAAGGGTCTCATGGAATTAATATGTTGGCTTCAGTGGCTGCAGTACGGAAGAGGATTAGGGCCACTGGTGAAATAAATATTTGAGTTCTGACTTTATTCTCAGAATTCTGACATTAATCTCAGAATTCTGACTTTATTCTCAGAATTCTGACTTTATTCTCAGAATTCTGACTTTATTCTCAGAATTCTGACTTTATTCTCAGAATTCTGACATTAATCTCAGAAATCAGATTTTTTCCACAGAATTACCACACCAACGTATAATTATATTTTACTCACCTTTTGTTCTTCCAGTAATGAAATTGCTTCATCTGGGACCCCTCAACTACGCATAAACTCGCTTAAATCCGACATGTTCAGCGTGTGGTTCTCCTGCTACATCACGTAGTCACTCCATCTCGGTGGTCCCTTACGGGTACCCATACTTCTGACTTTAAAGTCAGAATTCTGAGAATAAAGTCAGAATTCTGAGATTGTCAGAATTCTGAGAAAAAAGTCAGAATTCTGAGAAAAAAGTCAGAATTCTGAGATTAATGTCAGAATTCTGAGATTAAAGTCAGAATTCTGAGAATAAAGTCAGAATTCTGAGAAAAAAGTCAGAATTCTGAGAAAAAAGTCAGAATTCTGAGAAAAAAGTCAGAATTCTGAGATTAATGTCAGAATTCTGAGATTAAGGTCAGAATTCTGAGATTAATGTCAGAAATCTGAGAATAAAGTCAGAATCCTGAGAATAAAGTCAGAATCCTGAGATTAATGTCAGAATTCTGAGAAAAAAGTCAGAATTCTGAGAATAAATTCAGAATTCTGAGAATAAATTCAGAACACAAATATTTATTTCACCAGTGGCCCTAATCCTCTTCCGTACTGCAGTATACCTCAACCTATTTCCTGATAATAGAGTTGTTAAGAGAGAGTTGGGTGTTTGACAACAACAATACACAATTGCCTTTCAATTGTTTGAAGTAAATACACAATGTTATATAATGGAACAGCTTAGAAGCTAAGACAAAAGGGAACCATATGAAACCATTTAACAAAACCATATAAAAGGGTGTTTGACAATTTCATTATCTGATGTTTTCAGAATGAAGGTTTTTGATTTATTTGTTGATTATCATGAACCACATCCAGCAAATTACAATATTTTACCATAGCAACGGTCATAGCGACTGGGTGAGGGTGCAGAAGGAAATGTGAAGCCAGCTGCAGGAAAACAGCGTTTGTGGTGTTTAATTCTGACAACACAGTTCACCAGCAAACATAAAAAGGAACGCACTTTTAAACAGAAGCAAAGGGGTACTCAGAAGTGCAGCAAAGTGCAGCAAAGTGTAACCAGAGAGAATCTAACTCTCTACGTCTCGTTAACGACAGTTTGAATGACACGAAACAATACCACACAAAGACACCACATCCACAAAGGGAACTTATATAGACTCCTAATAAGGGATGGACACCAGGGGCCTCATTTATGAAATTGTGTGCACGCACGTCGTACGCCGGTTTCGCTTTATAAATCACAATGAACTCTAAATGTGGCGCAGCTTTTGCGGCTTCATGTCACGCCCATATTAGCCCATAAATAGTCAGAGAAACGCCCTAAATTAATATTCATTGATTGAGACTACATGGGAAAAAACGAGAGGAAAACCGAAAAAGTTACGAAAACGTTACTCAAGGTGAAGTAGCCTAGAAGTTTCCTGTCGGAGAGGTGGAAGAGGAGAAAATGTTTTTTGTATGGCACAGTGGGGGCATAACTAATGCCAAAAAGACAATTCAGTGGCAAAATGTTGCTGATGAGGTGAATGCAGCAGCGTCATATTGTCATATCTACTAACAGCTCAAAATCAGCATTGTGCATCATTGCGCATTGTGATGACATGGCTTTTTATAACCAACCATTAGATTGTATTTGATAAGTTACATGTGTAATAATAATAATGTAATTGTAAATGTGAAATAGTTCTGCTCAAATAAAATGTGTTGCACCTTTCAAAAGGGTTAAGACATGCTTCACGGTGAAACACATTTAAAATAGAACCAACTAAAGGCATATAAATGAATACTATGATTCTTTAGCTGATAACAACATTTATACTATGAAATACACTTTCCCCAGTGGAAAAAGAAATATATCCATCTATCCATCTCCTCATCTATCCGCTCTGTCAGACAGAGACATCAACAAGCAATTAGAATAAAATAAACGTTAACATTTGTAATTTTTACTCAATACTTACATATCATCATAATTTCAAGACAGATCAGTGAACACTGGAAAAATAAGGTAAAGCAACATAATCAATGGTCTTCAGATTTGGAAAGTATCCAAGTTCAAATAGATCTGCTAATTGTTTTCAATGTTTTTTTTATAGTTGCCTTCACTTAATTAGCACCCATTATCATAAAACAGTGATTTTATAGTCAGCGCCTACAAGATCCACCCAAAGGTAATTGGATCCGTCTTCAGGATGGGTCCTCTGGGAAGACCCATGAACCGTTCTCTACAATTGATGAAACAATTCCCCTGACACGTGCACTATGACACACCAAGCAACCATCATGTTTAGTCAAGCCTTAACACCTTCCCACTTGAAATGACAAGCGGCCTTGCTGACTTCATTCTTTGGGATATAATTGAATGTTACAGTGACACTGTTATGGCATCCAGTCACAGCAATGTGTTTTTCCAACATGCGGGTATTTGGACTAACAGTCACAGCGCACATAAAATAATGTTATTTATGAATTATTTTGTTCACACATTCTCCTTGAGCTAGCTGGCTAGCTTCAGAGTTGGTGAAATAATAAAGGCATAACAAATTCTGTGTAGGCATGAGTTATATATTGTGTTAAATAAATGATCGGATATAAGCAACAAGTGAGCTTAGCTATGTAGAGTCAGAGTAGCCATAAGACAGGAAGGCTTGGATTCCACTTACACAGCAGGTCTGTAGGTCCGGGACGTGAAAGTTGGCCGGCGTATTGAATGAAAAATTTCATATGGAGCGTAATTTATGATCAAACTTTTGAATGAGCTTTTGGATCAAGTAACGTACATTTTTGTCCCATTGCTTATGCGAAATGTCCCAAACGTTAAAAGAGATCAATTGCAAAACATTTTAGTACTTTAAAATGCACTGATCAAGTGGATTTCAATGAACCTCGCCATGGAATTCATCAAAAACACCTTACTGGGATTGCTGGGATTTTTTCTGATATCAATTAGAGCCGGCCACTAATAATATGCAAAAGTGGGAAGAGAGTAAGTTTTTGATTATGAAAAAAAACATCAGGAACTTGAACCTGAGTACAAAAACGAAGTTGTAGTCAAAAACTTGAGAAAGAGTAACAAACTCTGTAATCTTTAGCATAAGCCGATGCATTGTACCGTGCTGGATAAACTAACGATCGGGCGAAGTCTGGAGTGAAGAGCCAGGAGTTGAATACTGATAGCCTTGATAGGTGAATGGGATTAGGTGTGCTGCTTGCAAACAGCGGACACAGGTGAATGGGATCTGGTGATTAGTCCTGAGTCATGCCTTTGACATCATGCCCACCAGACACAAGGAACGAGACAGACACACACACACACACACACACAGGGGACAGGAAAACTTAGAAAAACACACGAGAGAACCATGACAGTTTTCCTAATCTCTATCCATATTTAAGTTTCTCCTGTACCAGTGTGTGTTGTCGGTCGTTGTTTGGCGAAAGCCTATCAGATTAAATTCAACTTTATTGTCATTCGACAGTAAAACAAAATGCAGTTTGCATCCAACCAGAAGTGCAAAAGAACAATGCAAAAAGATATGGAGTTCAGTGTGAGGATGTGCAATTGACACGGATACGTACATGTGCAGGTATTCAGTTCAACAATGTAGCAAATTGCAAATGTGCAGAGGGCAACCCCAGTGGAGAACAACATGTTTATTGTAATGTAGTCCACTGGGAGAGGGAACATAACACCCAGCTACACGTAGAAACTCTGTGGAATGGTGACAGGTTTGGGGGGTCGTGGTGCAATAAGGATGACAGAACTGGGTATTATTGCTGGGAATTTGTATTCCATATAGAAGTGGGGAAAAAGGGCTGGATGAAACCAAAACAATGAAAGTAACAGATAAAGAAACCCCTTCCCTTGTCTTACCTGCGGCTAACTAAACCTAGCGCCAATTAACCAAAATTCAGTGGGTGGTCTGTCCAGGTCTTTCCTAATGTGTTTAGACAGGAAGACACCACTGGTGAGGTATGCCCATGGGCCGTGTGCTTACACACTCCCAATCTGCGTTCCTCTTAACCCTTGGAAAGACAAAGTAAAACAATTTTAATTAACATACAAAATACAAATTCAACAACTTAACTTAAACTAAATAATGTTCTTCCAATTTTCAGAGTGACTATGGGTTAACAATCTACAAAACCCACAATTACAGGACCACAACAAACCGGGTACGAGACAACAGAGAAGAAGAACAAGATCAATTACAAGCCCAACATCAAAAATCAGATGCAAAATTAAACTAGAGGGAGACTCACTAATGAACAGTGGCTTTTATCTTCTGGGCAGGGAGCTGGTGATTGGACACAGGTGAACTGACAAGAGGGAGGAGTCTGAACTGCAATCAGTGCTGGACCAACCATATGCCTCTCTGTGAAGAAAACACCTAGAACAAACAACACAATACAGAAACTGGGGAACGATACACCTGTATTTCAGTTTGCTTCTGTCCTGTCTGGTTCAGTGTTCTTTTTGTTATAGTTTACATTTTTATTAATAAATGTCCCTCGTTCGCCCTGTGTTTGTGTCCGACTCCTCGTTCCGTGACACATACCATCTATTATCTGGCAAAAACCTGTATCATTCATGAATACAATAGACAAGTTGCAGATAAATGTCAACAAAATGCTTTGTCTAGTCCATTAAATGCCCGTCTTATTGCTCTTCCTTGACTTGGCAGATCAACTCTGGGCAACAGTTTGACACAGGTGGTGTGGATTGCTTCTACATCAATTAATGATGGTTCAACAATGTGACTGCCGAGAGAGGCTCTGCCTACCTAGTATTGAGATGCTGTCAAAGACGTTATGACCTTTAGATCTCCCAAGAGAGTTTCCCCAAAAATTAATCACTGCAGTATACATTCAGTTTCCATTTTTCATCGTAAAGTCAATGCAAACATCCATATTGTGAAGAGCCTGCAGTGAGAGCACGGCTCTGCACATTGGACAACAACCCATGGCATCTTTTGTCTGCCTGAAGGCCAATGCTAGAAAAGGTTAATATTTTGAACATTGTATAGCAGGGTTGCTTTGACTTGGGGATGTTAAAGGATTAAGGGATGTTGTTTGCATTTAAACATTTTTCTATGAATACACAATGATTCGTCACAATAGTGTAATCTATCCATCTAAAAAAGGCCTCTGGTAATCAAGTCTCTGAAGGGCTTATTGTCTAAAATGAACAATATAGGGAATGTGACTTGATAACCAGAGACGACATGAGGACAACTGTTTCTAAAGAACACACAATTAAGGTGAATTCAGAAATCTGGAAACTGAAGAGAACTCAGGAACAACAGTTTAGGGCTTTACGCAATGGAACCGTAAGTGAGGTTGGCCTATTTGAAAAGTGGAACAAAATTATACATTCTACTTGCATGGATGTCGTCTTTAACTTGACACTCAGAACTTTGCAGAGGAAACTACTGAGGTGTGCATGATATCTGTCACTACAATGATGAAAACACCATCCAATGTCAGCAGCTTTTTAAAGACAAATAACATTGCTAGAGACTCGTTGAAGTATTTTATTCCAGCACATTTCATGTTCATGTCCCTTGAACTGCAAAAGGTGTCTAATCTCTGTTAGGCTGCTACGGTTGTTCCAGTGGTCAAAATCAAATTCCCCAAAGTGTTTAATGATCAAAGGCCAGGGATCTTGAGACTTGAGCGGGTGAATAACCCCTTGGCCCTCTGGAAAGGGTGAACACTCATTAAACTCCTCTACCAGCACCCGGCAGAGAACCTAAAAACCTGAACGAGACCTCTGTTTATTGACCTCTTGTTAGCCTTTAATACTATCCAGCCTTTCAGACTTGCAGAGCAGTTCCTCTCCCACCTACATTTGGAACCAAACATTCTGGGCTGGACATATGACCTATGGGTATGACCTATGACCTGGTCTGTGTCTACGAGCACCTGGGTCAACAAACAGAATACTTGCAGAGGATAATGCAGAACACAGTTGCTGTCTGTATCACTGGGCAGCAGCAACCTTTTTGAGCCGGATTAACAATATAATCAGACAGGAGACTTTAAGAAGAGTTTTTTTGAATTATAGTTATACTTATACAACCCGTACATGAAGCAAACAGAAGAAAGCTAGTTAGGGCGGAAAAGCCATCATGAAGTTGAAGCGAGTACATGTGTCAGTTGGAGAGACAGTTGGTGGCGTGCATTTAAATTAGTCTTCTAACAACATGACAGAGAAGAAGCGACATAAGGCTGGTGTTGTGTGTGAAAGGAGGACCAATTAACTAGTGATTAACGATCAGTGTCGAATGGGGCTGAAGTTACAATGCGGTTGCGGAATGGTATATTACATTTAACTTATGGAGGAGCTTTTTAGCACAAACCAACAGATTTGTCACTGTTGTAATTGCCTATTATCACAGGCAATCTTCAAGCTGAAAGCTATCACATGCATTTGTCAAAATATCTATAAATCATATACAAAAGCCGCTTGGTACCAATCACCTAAAACTAGTATGCTGACAATATCATGTAATGACCAACAACTTTATCAATCTACTGCCAACCACTAGCACATAATGCTAAAGTTACAGTTTGAAAAACCCATTTTGTTTTCCTAACCGCCAAAAAGACCCTGGGAACACATTAAAACTCAATAATCTCTGTTTTGCAGGAGCTTATAATACAAATGGCAGTGTGGGCGTGGGCCTGGTTTGGAGAAATAATGGACTGTTTTAATTCAAAAATAAGATGAAGGATGAAGCATAGAGAGCGTTTCATTATTATGGACTGGCTCTGGAACAAACAGATATAATAATGGATTGTGTGTTTGTGTGTGTGTGGGGGGGTGTATGTGTGTGTGTATGTGTGTTTGTGTATGTGTGTTTGTGTCTGTCTGTGTGTTTGTGTCTGTGTGTGTGGGTGTATGAGGGTCTATGTGTGTGTGTGTGTGTATGTGTGTGTTTGTATCTGTGTGTGTGCATGTAAGTGTGTTTGTGTCTGTGTGTGTATGTGTGGGTGTTTATGTGTGTGTGTATGTGTGTTTGTGTATGTGTGTTTGTGTCTGTCTGTGTGTTTGTGTCTGTGTGTGTGGGTGTATGAGGGTCTATGTGTGTGTGTGTGTGTATGTGTGTGTTTGTATCTGTGTGTGTGCATGTAAGTGTGTTTGTGTCTGTGTGTGTATGTGTGGGTGTGTATGTGTGTGTGTGTGTGGGTTTGTGTGTGTATGTGTGTTTGTGTGTATGTGCGTGTATGTGTGTGTGTGTGTGTGTGTGTGTGTGTGTGTGTGTGTGTGTGTGTGTGTGTGTGTGTGTATGTGTGTATGTGTGTTTGTGTGTGTATGTGTGTTTGTGTGTGTATGTGTGTTTGTGTCTGTGTGTGTGTTTGTGTCTGTGTGAGTGTGTATGTGTGTTTGTGTATGTGTGTTTGTGTGTGTATGTGTGTTTGTGTCTGTGTGTGTGTTTGTGTCTGTGTGTGTGTGTATGTGTGTTTGTGTATGTGTGTTTGTGTGTATGTGTGTGTATGTGTGTGTGTATGTGTGTATGTGTGTATGTGTGTGTGTGTGTGTGTGTGTGTGTGTGTGTGTGTGTGTGTGTGTGTGTGTGTGTGTGTATGTGTGTATGTGTGTTTGTGTGTGTATGTGTGTTTGTGTGTGTATGTGTGTATGTGTCTGTATGTGTGTTTGTGTGTGTGTATGTGTGTTTGTGTGTGTATGTGTGTTTGTGTCTGTGTGTGTGTTTGTGTCTGTGTGTGTATATGTGTGTGTGTGTGTGCATGCGGATGTCCATGATGGGTGCCATTATGCACCTCGATGCTCCTCCCTCTATGCACCTCTATGCTCCTCCCTCTACACAACTCTATGCTCATCCCTCTATGCAACTCTGTGCTACTCCCTTTTTGCAACAATATGCTCCTCCCTCTATGCAACTCTATGCACCTCATTCTATGCTCATCCTTCTATGCACCTCTATGCTCCTCCCTCTATGCACCTCTATGCTCCTCCCTCTATGCACCTCTATGCTCCTACCTCTATGCAGCTCTATGCTCCTCCCTCTATGCACCTCTATGCTCCTACCTCTATGCAGCTCTATGCTCCTCCCTCTATACACCTCTATGCTCCTCCCTCCATGCACAACAGTAGTATTTACCCTGACTCTGGCTCATGTAAGAAAATTGTGACATTTACAGGTATCATTCATAACAGTACCTCAAGTTCGACCCCAATGGGATGAAAATGCCAGAGATCAATTTGATCTCATTATACAATAATACCAGCAGATGTTCAGAAATATGTGGGTAGACAGTGGGTAGATAGTGTGTAGACAGTGGGTAAATAGTGGGTATACAGTAGGTAGACAGTGTGTAGACAGTATGTAGACAGTATGTAGACAGTGGGTAGACAGTGGGTAGACAGTGTGTAGACAGTGGGTAGACAGTATGTAGACAGTAGGTAAACAGTGGGTAGACAGTGGGTAGACAGTGGGTAGACAGCGGGTAGACAATGGGTAGACAGTGTGTAGACAGTGGGTAGACAGTGGGTTCACAAAAAGTAGACAGTGTGTAGACAGTGGGTAGACAGTGAGTAGACAGTGAGTAGACAGTGAGTAGACAGTGTGTAGACAGTGGGTAGACAGTGTGTAGACAGTGTGTAGACAGTATGTAGACAGTGGGTAAACAGTGTGTAGACAGTGTGTAGACAGTGGGTAGACAGTGAGTAGACAGTAGGTAGACAGTGTGTAGACAGTATGTAGACAGTGGGTAGACAGTAGGTAGACAGTGTGTAGACGGTATGTAGACAGTAGGTAGACAGCGTGTAGATAGTGGGTAGACAGTAGGTAGACAGTGTGTAGACGGTATGTAGACAGTAGGTAGACAGCGTGTAGATAGTGGGTAGACAGTGGGTAGACAGTGTGTAGACCCTGGGTAGACAGTAGGTAGACAGTGGGTAGACAGTGGGTAGACAGTGTGTAGACCCTGGGTAGACAGTAGGTAGACAGTGGGTAGGCGGTAGACAGTGTGTAGACTGTGTGTAGACAGTAGGTAGACAGTGTGTAGACAGTGGGTCTCTTGTGGTGATAAAGACTTCCACTGTACAGGATTACATTGCAGACCATACTGCTGTAGTTCCAGCTGCCACCTAATCTGTGCATGTTTTTTGTTTGTGTACATGCCTGTAGGCGTGCACTGATAAGTACAAAAACAGACAGACAACGAGAGACAGAGAGAGAGAGAGAGAGAGTGAGAGAGAGAGAGAGAGAGAGATACAGAGAGAGTAACTAAAGCCAAGGCAGTTTCCGTGTCGGGATACAATTCATCTTGAACCTCGCCAGAGACAGGTTTTGCAGGATGTGTAGTGTCACTGTAATGCCAGAGGGACTTTTGTCACAGACTGCATGATATTTTCACTGCAAGCTAAAATGTACTGTATTCATCATTTTCTACAATTTGTCTTTCCCTCAAGGAGTTGCGCTTTAATCCCTGTGTTGAACATGGCACATTGGTACGCTATATTTACAATGAAATGGCCTGTTTAGAATTTGTAGATGTCATTAGCGGGATTTGTGACTTCTTTTGTATTTAGGGCTGACACATTTAGCATCTGACGCAGAGAGCCATGGGTCTTAATGTGGATTCATAAAACAACACGTAGACACACACAGCATATTACTGGGAGCTTGGGTTCAAACTTGGGTCATTGAGTTTGTTACAGCTAAATCCCATTCAGGGCTGTATCTGGGTATCTGTGTGTGTGTGTGTGTGTGTCCATATGAACATGTGTGTATCTGTGTGTGTGTGTGTCCATATGAACATGTGTGTATCTGTGTGTGTGTGTGTGTGTCCATATGAACATGTGTGTATCTGGCTGTGTGTGTGTGTGTGTGTGTGTGTCTGTGTGTGTGTGTCCATATATACATGTGTGTATCTGGGTGTGTGAGTGTGTGTGTGTCCACATGTACATGTGTGTATCTGGGTGTGTGTGTGTCTATAGGTACATGTGTGTATCTGGATGTGTGTGTGTTCATATGTACATGTGTGTATCTGTGTGTTTCTGGGTGCGTGTGTGTGTGTGTGTGTCCATATATACATGTGTGTATCTGGGTGTGTGTGTGTTCATATGTACATGTGTGTATCTGGGTGTGTGTGTGTGTTCATATGTACATGTGTGTATCTGGGTGTGTGTGTGTTCATATATACATGTGTGTATCTGGGTGTGTGTCTGTGTTATGTACATGTGTGTATCTGGGTGTGTGTGTGTTCATATGTACATGTGTGTATCTGGGTGTGTGTGTGTCCATATATACATGTGTGTATCTGGGTGTGTGTCTGTGTTATGTGCATGTGTGTATCTGGGTGTGTGTGTGTGTTATGTACATGTGTGTATCTGGGTGTGTGTGTGTTCATATGTGCATGTGTGTATCTGGGTGTGTGTGTGTGTTCATATATACATGTGTGTATCTGGGTGTGTGTGTGTTCATATGTACATGTGTGTATTTGGGTGTGTGTGTGTCCATATGTGCATGTGTGTATCTGGGTGTGTGTGTGTTCATATGTACATGTGTGTATCTGGGTGTGTGTGTGTCCATATATACATGTGTGTATCTGGGTGTGTGTGTGTTCATATGTACATGTGTGTATCTGGGTGTGAGTCTGTGTCCATATGTACATGTGTGTATCTGGGTGTGTGTGTGTTCATACACTTCTCCATGGCTGTCTGTGGGCCTGCTTATAACCATGAAACAAATATACGTATTGGAGAAATGTCCCATTTAGCCAGATGAGTTCTATGGGAGATGTTGGGGGAGAACAGCATACCGGTGGTTTCAGTTCATACTTAGGGAGGTGGACCAATCTGTCATGGATGGAAGATTTATCAGGCTGTGGGTCAGGGGACACTATTTAACTTGAAAAGATCTCCAGAATATGTCTGTTCAGAAGACGAAGAGGCTGGGATAGAACACACATGCAGAGGAGTGTAAACGAGTACACAGAAAGAAACAGAAACAAAATCACACACACATCTCAAAAGTTTCATTAAAAAACCAAAACTTTTTAAAATAGAATTCTCACATAACAGATGTTATTATGTAGACTGACACTAGGATTCTCACATAACAGTTGTTATATGTAGACTGACACTAGGATTTTCACATAACAGATGTCATTATGTAGACTGACACTAGGATTCCCACATAACCTATGTCATTATGTAGACTGACATTAGGATTCTAACATAACAGATGACATTATGCAGACTGACACTAGGATTCTCACATAACAGATGTCATTATGTAGACTGACACTAGCATTCTCACATAACAGTTGTTATATGTAGACTGACACTAGAATTCTCACATAACAGTTGTTATATGTAGACTGACACTAGGATTCTCACATAACAGATGTCATGTAGACTGACACTAGGATTCCCACATAACCTATGTCATTATGTAGACTGACACTAGGATTCTAACATAACAGATGTCATTGTGTAGACTGACACTAGGATTCTAACATAACAGATGACATTATGCAGACTGACACTAGGATTCTCACATAACAGATGTTATATGTAGACTGACACTAGGATTCCCACATAACCTATGTCATTATGTAGACTGACACTATGATTCTAACATAACAGATGACATTATGCAGACTGACACTAGGATTCTCACATAACAGATGTCATTATGTAGACTGACACTAGGATTCTCACATAACAGTTGTTATATGTAGACTGACACTAGGATTCTCACATACATAACCTATGACATTATGTAGACTGACACTAGGATTCTAACATAACAGATGTCATTATGTAGACAGACACTAGGATTCTCACATAACAGATGTCATTATGTAGACTGACACTAGGATTCTAACATAACAGATGTCATTATGTAGACTGACACTAGGATTGTCACATACCATATGTCGTTATGTAGACTGACACTAGGATTCTCACATAACAGATGTTATATGTAGACTGACACTAGGATTCTCATATACATAACCTATGATATTATGTAGACTGACACTAGGATTCTAACATAACAGATGTCATTATGTAGACTGACACTAGGATTCTCACATAACCTATGTCATTATGTAGACTGACACTAGGATTCTCACATAACCTATGTCATTATGTAGACTGACACTAGGATTCCACATAACCTATGTCATTATTTAGACTGACACTAGGATTCTCACATAACAGATGTCATTATGTAGACAGACACTAGGATTCTCACATAACAGATGTCATTATGTAGACTGACACTAGGATTCTCACATAACAGATGTTATATGTAGACTGACACTAGGATTCTCACATACATAACCTATGACATTATGTAGACTGACACTAGGATTCTAACATAACAGATGTCATTATGTAGACTGACACTAGGATTCTCACATAACCTATGTCATTATGTAGACTGACACTAGGATTCTCACATAACATATATCATTATGTAGACTGACACTAGGATTCCACATAACCTATGTCATTATTTAGACTGAGACTCCGCATACATAGAGCAGCTCTCCACAGCCCAACACTGCCTAGATCCTTGTTAGACCCTTTGCTAACCCTGAGTTATATAGCAGCTGGACCTTATTCACTCTATGGGTTTTAGGGGTTCCCTCTGGGGTTGCCTGATTTAAAAATGGAGAGAAATTGGGGTTGCTTTAGTGCAATCTTCATATAATGTTTTAATGGTTGAAGAAAATCGGTCTTCCTTCAGAACTGTCACGGATCCGTACAGGTGAAGTGCAGAAGGAGCGAGATTCAGAGCCAGATAATCACGTTCGTCGTGTTTAATTGTAGTCTACAAAAAACATAGAACAGCGAACGGACAAAACTATACTGACGATAAATGAAATGCGCTTACACAAAGCGACTTGTACATTTACAAACACAACAGTATCAATTGGACTTATACACAACACTCACCTACAACGACACGTAACGTAAAATAATATCAAGCACCAGTGAACCTAACCAGGGGACTTAAATAGCCTACTGATACAAACCTATGCCCGGTGCTTAATTAACCAAACTCAAAACAGCTGTGCTCCTAATTACAATATACATACACAGAAGTGCTCTCCCAACCACCCTGTGTACAGCACAGCTCACCCAATATGTTACAAGAACCCCATACAAGTAGGTGGGCAGGACCAGGCAGTTCTTTAAAGATAATACACAGTCAATTCCTGATCTTTATAGATCAGCATTTCATAAAATAAAATATATTTTTGCTAAGCAAATACAATATACAGTTTGTATGTACGATGATAGTTCTAGTTTTACAATATTGGATCACAAAAAGTGATTCTGACAAAATGGGGTTCATGGCCAAGAATGCTTGGGAACCACTGCACCAGAATACTCATTACAGAGATAATAGTTTGGAATAGCAGCCAGTAGTTTACACCAGAAGCCCCAATCCCAATCACTGGTGTATTATTCCCCGATCTCGTATTCCTCTCATACTTAGGCAACCCCCCAAAAATAATGTTCTAAAATTATCTGGAGGTAGCAGCCAAGTGAAGCAAAAAAGCTGTTTCTGTGTCCAAATTAAATGTTTCTATCTGAAAACCTGCACAGTAGCCATCATCACACATCACCACACAGTATAATGTTAAATGTTATACAATTCAAAACAGTTGGTTAAAAAGCTCCAAAACACTTAACTTCAAAAGTACAAATGTGCACAAAGACTTAGCTTCGCAGCTACCACGCATGTCACAAAGTCTCCCAGACACATGACCTCCGAGCCTGCACTGATATATGAGGTCATTGGGATACAACACAAGAGGCTTGTATTTACATTTTTAAGTAATTCAGCAGATACTCTCAGAGCGACTTGCAGCACAGAGTGTTCATACTGGTATTTCAGTTCATGATCAAGCAGGCCCTACTCTATAGTGCCAGGGAAAAGAGCTGCCCACATTTACACAAGCACCTTCCACTTCCACTGCCAACATCTGATGTATTTGGAGCATCAATAGACGGTGTTAAAATGCACAATATACGCTTTAAAACGCAATGCAAAAGGTTCTGCAGTTATAATGAGTTATTATTAACACCAGTGGTTGTTAGTCTCTAGCCTCCACGGTGGGCTGTAATTGGCCGATTACCCTGTTGCCGGGTGAACCCACTCAACCGTCGGATCACTAAACGCCCGCTCGTTCCAGGGAAGATAACTTCATGTGCAGTTGGGTTAAAGCACAGGCACAATCTCACCTTTGAATGAATTGTGTTATTCATTTGCATTACATAACCTATGGTGGGATACAGCGATTTGCGAACACGATAAATCTTCGCCAGGGCGAGTCACCCCTCTCACAGACGTCGTGTTTCATGGCCACAGACATCAGAGGAAACGTCTCAAGCGTTGCTGAAACCTCGTGGCTGAGCTCCTGTAGTGGCCCTCCCCGCTCTGCAGTAACATTACATCTATGTCTGACATAGCAGATGTTTCACTACCAAACACACCCACATAGAAACACTCCGAAATTATGCAGCTGTGCAGGTCCCGTGAAAAAGCATGGTGTGTGTTGAGGCAACGAACACACACTGGCCAGGCTCGTGTCATTTCACGACACACACCGGGTGTGTGATGTTACGCGTACTCTGGGCTGGCGTCTACGTTAACTCAGAACAGACTGTACCCTGACTCCCATGTTTAGATCCTGTCATTCCACCGTGGACGTTGTCCATATGTATTAGAGACGGTTTTCCGGTCCCAGTTTCCGGACACTCAAATGGACCGGAGGTTGGCCTGCACGACTGGAGCTATGTAATTCATGATATCCATACATTGATGTGTCAATATACCGACAGAGAATGGGGCACATTGTTGAAACTAAGGAGTCATAATCCATGTGACTTCTAAGTGATCTCCTGTTACGTGCTGACACTGATGTGTTGGAGGTGCCCAACTCGCTAACAGCATAGGTGGCTGATGGCTTTGTAGTCGGTGCTCTTTTGTCCCTCTAATCAGGCCGACATCAATGCAAACGCAGTCTGAGATCACATCAAACGCGCATTATTGAGTTTGGCGAGTTTGGCGGGAAAACAGCATGTTCATCAATGGTCGTCTAATTACTTTTGTACGGGGGCGAGAGTGCGATGCTTTTAGTCCACATTGTACGGGCCACTCCGAGATCGTGATCGATCTATTTCAAAAACGTTCAACAATAGGTTCGCAGGTTGAAGCTGATTATAAAGCGTGGTCTTCATAGATCTGGTTTCAAAGTCAAACCGAATTAAATTAATCAATGTCCACTGCGCTGGTAATTAAAAGCGTGTAAGGCGTCGCGAACAGGGCACAGATAGAGTACGCTTATTAGAGTGTCTTCATCGAGTTCCACACGAAAAGCCATTAAAATACCTAATATATGCATTTAGATTATTTAAAGGAAGGTTACTTTCAGACGTTTGCGTGACATTTCATCACCACCACCACAGCATAGGATGGAACTTAATAGACGTGTATAGTGCTCCCTCTCCTTCGTGAATATGCCTTCCTCTTTTCCTTTCTTGTCTCTCTTTGTCTCCAGCACCCTCTTTCTCCATTTATGTCTCGACCCTTCAACCCAGGACTCTGTATCTTTACCTGCTGTATATATCTAGGCCATTTCTGATGCACACTCTGTCTCCACTGTTGATATCATCAAAACATGGACGGTTTAGTATTGGCCACTGATTTTTCCAGGTTATTTGGCTGATAAAGCAACACAACAGGCAGTCTGGAATGAGAGACAGCAGATGGGAACGTTATGATGAGGAGTTATAACTGTAAGCTGGGAGGTGGCCAGGTTGAGTACTTACTAGCCTGTATATATATATATATATATAATAAATAGGTGTTGAGCCCTGAATGCTGATTAGCTGAAAGGCATAAAATGTATTGATGTCATGTATTGGTATCATGTATTGGTAACATGTATTGGTATCATATATTGGTAACATGTATTGGTATCATATATTGGTATCATATATTGGTGTCATGTATTGGTATCATGTATTGGTATAATGTATTGGTATCATATATTGGTATCATGTATTGGTATAATGTATTGGTATCATATATTGGTATCATGTATTGGTATCATGTATTGGTAACATGTATTGGTATCATATATTGGTATCATATATTGGTGTCATGTATTGGTATCATGTATTGGTATAATGTATTGGTATCATATATTGGTATAATGTATTGGTATCATGTATTGGTATCATATATTGGTATCATATATTGGTATCATATATTGGTATCATGTATTGGTATAATGTATTGGTATCATATATTGGTATCATATATTGGTATCATATATTGGTATCATGTATTGGTGTCATGTATTGGTATCATGTATTGGTATCATGTATTGGTATCATATATTGGTATCATGTATTGGTATCATATATTGGTATCATATATTAGTATCATATATTGGTATCATATATTGGTATCATATATTAGTATCATATATTGGTATCATATATTGGTATCATGTATTGGTATAATGTATTGGTATCATATATTGGTATCATGTATTGGTGTCATGTATTAATATCATGTATTGGTATCATGTATTGGTATCATGTATTGGTATCATGTATTGGTATCATGTATTGGTGTCATGTATTAATATCATGTATTGGTATCATGTATTGGTATAATGTATTGGTATCATGTATTGGTATCATATATTGGTATCATATATTAGTATCATATATTGGTATCATGTATTGGTATCATGTATTGGTATAATGTATTGGTATCATATATTGGTATCATGTATTGGTGTCATGTATTGGTATCATGTATTGGTATCATATATTGGTATCATGTATTGGTATCATGTATTGGTATCATATATTGGTATCATGTATTGGTATCATGTATTGGTATCATATATTGGTATCATGTATTGGTATCATGTATTGGTATCATGTATTGGTATCATATATTGGTATCATGTATTGGTATCATATATTGGTATCATGTATTGGTATCATGTATTGGTATCATATATTGGTATCATATATTGGTATCATATATTGGTATCATGTATTGGTATCATGTATTGGTATCATATATTGGTATCATATATTGGTATCATATATTGGTATCATGTATTGGTATCATATATTGGTATCATATATTAGTATCATATATTGGTATCATATATTGGTATCATATATTGGTATCATGTATTGGTATCATATATTGGTATTATATATTGGTATCATATATTGGTATCATGTATTAATATCATGTACACTCACATTTTTGTAAATATTTGATTACATCTTTTCAAGCGACAACACTGAAGAAATGACACTTTGCTACAATGTAAAGTAGTGAGTTCCTCATTATTCTGTAACAAGTCTTAAACTTGCTGAGCAGTCTAGTGTAGCCACCTGGACATTGTAAAGAATATGTTACCAACCAAACCTTACAGTGAACTCCAGCCACACACTCGCTACTATATAGCACTAGTTGGGGATGGGGAAATCTTTGCCCCAACACAAAACACAACGTTATCACAAAACAACATGCTTGTATCTCTTAATTGTGCATCCAATTTACTGTACAATCTAATTTATGCTGACAGTCAACCCTTCAAAACGATTACCATTGTATCAGTTCACGTATTTTTCCAAAGTGCTGAAATACAGATCCAAAACAACAACAATATGTCCCAGTTGCGATATATTTGGAGTTCATTGTTTGTATGTACTGTATGCTATCAATCATCTACTGCCTTTTTCTCTCTGTCTATCTCCGAGATGTGTGATGTGACAGCCACATCTAGCAGTCAGCAAGACAGGCAGTCATTACAATCGTTATATGACGCTGGCTCAATACACAAACAAGATCAAGCTCAGACTCATTGCCTTTCACAAACAAAATACCATCTTAATACTCATACATTGAATTTCTCACATCTCAGCGGTCATTATCCTTCGTTTGTCTGTGAAGCAATTTTGTTCCTCTTGTGAGAGCTATCGTTTGTGCCAAAAATCAATTCAGTCAGGTTTATAAAGGCTGAAACACTGATGCTCTTCAGAACAGATTTTCCCAACCCAGTCCTAATTTTCACCATTCATAAGATTTCCATCATACAGACGCATAATAATTTAAATTATATCATGCCAGGTTTTGTAAAAAGATATTATTCAAAATGGAGTGCTTCGCAATAGTTTATTGTCAGTGTATTCATGTGTCTCAGTTGTATTCACACCATCGGGAGAATTAGCTGTGAAAATGGAAATTGTACTACATTATCTGAAATCTTTGCAGACATCTAGATAAATCCTTAGGTATCATGATAGATAGATGCGTAGGTAACAGTATAGATCTACTTTTGACAGAAGGGTAGGACAGTACATAAGATGATGCTGCTTTCAGATCCTGTGACGAGAAGGCCTACATCTCATTCTGGGCCAACCTGAAGAGGATCATCAAGATGGCCCACAAACTGAGGATGGAGGAGCATTTCCACAACAACTCTGACCTTCCATGCATGTGGCCGAGCATTCAAGCCATCACTGACTGACGAGCTAAAAACCTTTTATGGCCGCATCGACAGGGACAACAAAGACCCAGCAATTAAATTGGGGCTCTCCCCAGTCGTCGTCCCCTTCAGTCTTTACATTGTGGAAGTATCTTCTGCACTCAGCAGGGTGAACGCATGCAAGGCAGCTGGTCCTGATGGTGTCCCCGGGCGTATGTGCTGGGCAGCTGGCTGGGATTCACTGACATTATCAACCTGTCGCTGTCCCTAGCGGTTGTCCCACGTGCTTCAAGACCACAACTGCTAATGACAGTGCCAAAGCGTCATGCCTAAATGACTTTCGACCTGTTGCGCTCACCCCCCACAATCATGAAGTGCTTTGATTGACTCGTATTGTCTCCCCTTGAATCTTGCCTCCAACTCTGGACCCACATCAGTTTGCCTATCGCCCTAATAAGTCTAACGAGGATGCCATCTCCACTACTGTCCACTCTGCCCTGACCCACCTAGACAAAACCAACACCTATGTTTGGATGCTGTTCATCGGCTTCAGCTCAGCATTCAATACAGTCATCTCCTCTAGGCTGGTTACCAAGCTCCAAGACCTTGGGATCAGCCCTTCGCTTTGCAACTGGACTCCAGACTTCCTAACCAACTACCAACCTCAGTCTGCCAGGTTGGATAAACTCATATCTTCCACCCTGAACAGTGTCCCACAGGGCTGTGTGCTTAGCCCACTCTTGTACTTCCTCTTCACCCACGACTCCGTACCTTTACTCAGCTCTAATACCAACGTCAAGTTTGCAAATGATACCACAGAAGTTGGTCTGATAAGGGACAATGACGAGGCTGCCTACAGAGAGGAGATCAAGCACCTAGTGGCTTGGTTTGCAGATAACAACCTGTCCATCAATGCCAAGAAAATTGATTGTGGATTACAGGAAGAAAAAGAAAAGTTGCCGTATACATGCCCCAGTTCTGTCACAAATCCCTCTCTGTGACCAAGGTGTTTTGGTTTTGGGTATGTATTTTGTGTGTGTTTGTCTATTCCTGGTGGATTATGGTGGGACTCCTGAATCTTGCTGGGCTGATTACCTGTGCACCTGTCCATAATTCCCAATCCCAATGATTTTCAGTCCCTACCGAATCGTTAAGTCACATGCTTATGTTTGACCGATTTGCCAAGTATTATCAAAGTCATAGTTCTCAGTCTGTGTTCGTCATTCTGTGTACTCACCATCTGCTTGCCTCTCTTCAGGAAGAATCATTACAGCACACTCACCGTTTACTCACCTGGGATCTGGAATCGTCACGTTGTTTATTGGAGACTTCACTTTTGGGAACTACCCACCAGCCATAAACTGTTTGCCCCCCTGCCATCAGGCAAGCGTTACAGATCTCTATTCACCAGCACCTGCAGGGTTAGGAACCATTTCTTCCCTACTGCTGTTAACATACTGAACTCTGAAACCCTTCAGTAACCTTGCCAACACTCTGCTACTTATTTATTGTATCTGCCATTTGCACAATGTACTGTTGTACACACATTGCTACATCTTGCCTACACGATGCTAACTTATTCAGTTGATCGGCCATTTGCACATATACATTCTTTGTTACTGCTCTTGCTACCTTTTGCCTACACACTGGCCTATTCATTATATTTTCCTTTTGCACAATGCTTACTGTTTGTACTATCCATTAACTACTTGCACAGATGTTCTACGCTGGTGTTGCCCTCTGCAGATTTGCTACATTGTTGAACTGAATACCTGCATATCCATGTCAATTGCACATCCTCACACTGTACTCATATTTTTTTTCACTGCTCTTTTCCACTTCTGATTGGATGCAAACTGCATTTTGTTGTACTGTCCAATGACAGTAAAGTTGAATCTAATCTAATACAGCGTGTTCCAAATTATTATGCAAATTATATTTTACACTGATCTTCTTCCTATATAGTCGATGCAAATGACAGCCATTATAATTTTCAAGTCACCAACGATCAGGGTATGAGCTGAATTTCATTGAACGAACCACCCAATGAAAACAGTATCCCCCCAAAAAAACTCTAAATGCATGTCAACTTGCCCGGTTAAGATGTGTTTGATTGAAATAGCTTTTGACTTCAGTAAATATGACCTCCTAATGCTGGATATTCAACTAATTTCCCCCAAATTACCATTTTCAGTTCTTTAAAACCTATAAAATGTTTAAAATTTGGAACAGTACATTTAGATTTTTTTTTGTTGAATAAAATACTGTTTTCTTTGGGTGGTTGGTTCAATGAAATTCGACATACCCTAACAATTGGTGACTTGATAATTATACTGACTGTCATTTGCATAGACTATTTAGGAAAATCAGGATAAAATATAATTTGCATAATAAATTGGAACGCGGTGTATTTCTGATGCATTTATGAGTCAGAAATATTTGTATAAGTTCACGCCACACAAATGTTCCGGTGCTGTGTGTTTATGTCTGTCAGCAGTGTGTGATAAAACGTTTCTTCCTCCGCCGTTCCACCCTGCTCTCCAGCGGGACACCCTTCAGCACATTTGCTGCAATGTAGGCTGACGATAAACGACGCAACACCAGCCTCTGTGTCCCTGTGAGGCGACGATAGACGGCCGGACGTCAGGGGAGGTTCGAATAGCTAATGCAACTCAGTTAATCACCGGCAAGACAGAACTCCACAAATCTGAAACTCAGTGAACTTTGAGTGTCTTTGTGATGCACAAACTTTCTAATTTGAATGGTTGATGATGAGGCAATTTGTTGGAGCACTATGTGGAAGACTGTGCCAAGACAGAAGACTTACACTGAAAGGCATCTATCAATATTTACCAAATCTGAAAATGAAATAGATTTTATAATCAATATGTCAGTACACCAATCATACATGTCACATTCACCCATTCACTCATTCATACACTGACGATCGCGTCTACCATGATATGCACTCTTGACAGTGTATATGTGCTACACTTCAACAGCACAATATGTGGCCATGGGTGGTCCAGTAGTCTTACTAGTCTTAAGCTGC
>CM055729.1:9351282-9517802 GCA_029465975.1 Dallia pectoralis | reverse complement strand
AATGTGCCTGACCGTTAAAGTTGATACCGATTCTCTGTGGTTCTAGTAACTTAATCAGCTCAGCCATTTTGGTTTGTTCTGTAGGTTAATAACTGAACTACTCTTCTCAAGATAATGTTACCTGGCTGGCTGCCTAGTTTGTTCACTTAGATGACTGCATTTTCTGTTAAGTGATGGTAGATAGAGGAATGAGTAGACACACATTTCAACACACACAATATTTTCTTTATGCCTGGAGGGGAACGGGGAATAGATAAGGTTCTGCTTTTTAAAACAATCGCTGGTTTCTACATGGTAGAAAACAGACAACACAGGGGAACGACACAGACAGAAAAAACAGACTAGTTTCACTGCTTCAAATGTTTAACCTGCTGATGATCACTCATACTTTCATGTGGGCGACGAGCGTTGTGGTCAGAGCATCTGAAACAACAGAAAATAGCCAAACTTGCTGAGTCCCCGCAAGAGCAGATACACAGAAAGGGATCATATTGCAAAAGCTACTGATTTACATATACAAGATTACCCGATTTTGGTAGTTTTTTATAGATTGAATGTATAGCCTAAATTTAGTTTCAACTTATGTGTGGAATGTCCTTGTTACGGAAAACGCTAGTCATTTACAGGGCATGTTTGTGTATGCCTACACTATACCCAAGATCAATGTTGCGCTGATACAGTTTGTGGTGGCACATTCATTTAATGGGAATATTACCAACTATGTTTTGCAGGCATTTCCAATTAGAGTCATGTCTCCTACGCAGGTGTGTTAGGGTTAAGGTAATGGTCAGGTCAGATAAATATTACTAAGTAGCCATTCCAGATGGAAAAATTCTGCCGAATAGACATGCTTCTGTTTCGAGAGACTCATTTGCGTTTTACAAGTGCTGCTCTAGGTTTAAACAAGAAAAACTCTCTTGTGTAACATTACTGATGATAAAATCATGAATGTTTGAATTGAAGTGGATGTGATTTTTTTTAACCTTTTACAGCAAACAAGTCAACATGTGTTTGTTTACAATATTGAACCCATTGTAAGGCTGGAGCTTTATGCTATCAATATGTTATGACCACTGACAGGTGAAGTAAATAACATTAATGATCTCACAATCTGGCATCAGTCAGTGCAAGCTAACGTTTTGTCCTCGAAGTTGATGTGTTAGATGCAGGGGCATAAGAGATATTATACAAGGGCCAAATTGTAACGGCTAGACGTCTGGGAGTGAGCATCGGCAATACTGCAACTCTTATGGGGAGGTAAGAAACCAAAATGTTTCTTTTCTTCAGATAAAGTCTAGATCAAAGTAGCGTTTCCGTTTTGTGCAAAGGTTTGAACACCTAATGATCCCAAATGCTGTGAACAAATTATAAAAAAAGAAAAACACTATGTGTATAGGCATATTGGTGTTCTAACAAAGTAATGCTCTTTTTCTTTTCCTGAGAATGTTTTTTGTCTAACTTAACTTTCTAACATTTTTTTAGCAAATTCACATCAATGTCTAGAATGTTTGTTCTCTCTATGCAAGCCAACATTTGACAAATGTTTGAGCATGTTTCCACTTATTGATTGATGTTAGGGCCACTTACTTGTTATGTTCAGCTTTGTGGTTAATTTGTCTAATACATTTAAGGCCCCGAAAAAAGGGGACTGTGTATGAAAATTGTCACAATTCACAAAAAATCCATATGATACTTTTGTTCAACCACTTAAATTACAGCTGGAGGTCTGCCCTTCCAGTGCATCTCAAATGTTTTATTTTAAATCTATGGTGGTGGTGTACAGAGATAAAATTATGAAAAATGCATAAGTGTCCAATTGTTTTTTATTTTGAAAACGTTATCGACCATGAAATGAAACAGACCAGGTTTCAACATTCAGTCTGAATACGCTTTCTCACACAAAGAGATCTCTATACAAAAGAGAAAAAAAAAGAAAAGTTATCTTACAGCCTTAAAAAACAAGATTTTTTTTCACCCATGATAACCTTTAATGACAAAGCAACACCTACTTTTTTTTTTATATAACGGCACATGATTTGGCATTTGACTGTGGTTTACTTTCGAATTCCAACCCACGCCATGTCATGTTTAAATAGAACTCAGGTGCATCCTGTTTTTATTGGTCCTCTTTGTATCACCGGGTGATCACATGTCTGTTCATACAGACCCTGCAGCTGACTCTACATGAGGTTTACTAACAAGGTTCGGGAGGAGGACTTTCAGCTAATTAATTACAGGTGGAAGCTCTCAGCAATCAACTACTAGGGTACATATAGACTCAGCAGTCTTACCTCGCTCCGCTGACAGCTCGCAGCAGCTTCTCTCGCCCAGATACTACTCGTCTCGCTAAAGCGCTTCCTCCGCGGAAGGCACTAGCAATCCCATGAATGTCCCCTGGCAAGTCGCGGGTCTCCCGACCATTTCGGTCATGCCGGACGCCACTCCTGAGCCCAGGGCTTTTCGCGGCCGCACTCCGGCCCGACCATCCGCGCGTTCACCCGGACGCCGGTACCAGGCTTCGCCGCCCCCAGCAAAACCACCACCTTCTTCCCCGGCCTCCTCCTACCGCTCGACCATCCCGACGATCCCTCCCGTCGGGAACTGGACCGTAGCCGGGCTAAGACAAGCGCTGGGCAAGTCGGACCCACAGGTCTCAAGGAAGGCGCACAAAGTGGAGCCGTACGACCTATATGTCTCCCAAACCGGCAACTCCGTCGGCCTCCCGCTCAGGACACGGCTCGCTTTGCTCCGCCAATGCCTCTGCCGCCGCAGCGCCGCATTCGGACGAGCCCAGCGGCTCCCCTTTACAGCTCAGCCTTATACCCCTAATAACCCTCTCCCTTTCCAGCGGCCCCGAGCTCCGGCCCCGGGCACTAGCGCGAAGCTTTCGCAGCCAGCAGTACAGGCTAACCCTCGCCTCCAGTCTCTCTACCCTCCAGGTGCCAACCCCGCCCACTGGCAGCGGCACAACCCCGCCCACCGGCAGTGGCCCGCAGGCCCGCAGCCCCACAGCTCCAAACCAGCGCGGGCCCGCCCCCCGCTCGCTGCGCAAGCTCACTCTTCATCCTTCCAGCCGCCATTCCCCCTCCCCTCCTCCCCACTCCGGTTCGAGCAACCCTATTTGTCCACCAGCTACGTACCTCGTACAGCAACCACCAGCGCAACCCACTGAACCCAGGTCTCCGCTCTTATCGAAGGCAGGCAGATCGGTGATAATTTCAACGCGGGCGGATGCCATAGAGCACGCAGCCGTTCCATGCATATTTGTAGTTCTGCGGCGGCGTACGTCCAGCCTAAACCCGCAAATAAAACATCCAAATTATTCGACGACTCCCGTAAAAAATAATAATAAATAAATAAATTAAAATTTTCACGCATGCATTTCGAACGGCCATCCACCCGGACGAGATAAAAACGCATTTTTATCAACCTGTCAGCCCCACGCAATTCCCCGTTCCCAAGTGTTAACAGCCTGTCCCCTCTCGACGAATCTTCGCTTAAATTCCACGGCATAGACCAGGCATCTACATGATTAAAATCGCGGGTCGGGGTGCCTGGCTGGCCAAAGTTGACATTACATCCGCTTTCAAAGTCATGCCCATCCATCCCGACTCATGGCATCTCTTTGGAGTCCGCTGGCTCGAGAAATACTATTTCGCCGTACGTCTAACGTTCGGACGCAAAAGCAGCCCTAAGATATTCGACATGCTATCAGAAGCAGTCTGCTGGATCCTGTCAAACAACTACGCCATCCCCCATCTCATTCACCTGCTAGACGATTTTCTAATAATCTCGCCTCCCAACGCCATACCAGCCGCGCACCTCCTCTCAGTCCAAAACGTTTTCTCCGAGCTAGGAATCCCCCTCGCAGAGGAGAAAACCATGGGCCCTGCGACGTCCATCGAGTTTCTAGGGATTAATTTGGATTCTAGGGAATTCCAAGCATCCCTACCAAAGGAGAAAATCGACCGAATAATTCTTGTCTCCTCTACCTTCCTCGAGAAATCTTTCCTCTCGAAACGCGAACTCTTATCCCTGCTCGGCCATTTAAACTTCGCAATGCGCATCATCCCGCAGGGTCGCCCCTTTATATCGCATCTCCTCTCACTCGCGTCCTCGGTCCACTCGCTAGAGGACCCCATTTCCTTAACCCGTGCATGCCGCGACGAACTCAGGCTGTGGGTAACATTTCTGAAACAGTGGAACGGCCTATCGTTTTTCTACAAAAACCTCGTCGCGACCCCCACCGACATCCAACTGTTCACAGACGCCGCCCCCTCAATCGGGTTCGGGGGATTCTACCAAGGTCGTTGGTTCGCGGCTCCGTGGCCACCTCAGTTCCAGGAAATACCGCAATCCTCAGCGTTATTCGAGCTCTACCCCCTCGTAGTGGCAGCTTTCCTATGGGGAAAGGAATGGGCCTCTACAAGCATCCTAGTGCATTGCGACAATGAGGCTACCGTGCACTGCATTAACAGAGGCCGCTCCCACTCACCCGCTCTGATGCCACTCTTAAGGCGCCTCACCTGGATCGCAGCTTGCGACCAATTCATTATCATCGCTAAGCATATTCCCGGGTCAGAGAACCAAATTGCTGACTCCCTGTCTCGCTTTCTGTTTCAGAAATTCAGGACGCTGGCTCCGGAGGCGGACCATATCCCTACTCCGGTCCCTCGCTATTCAGAATTGGTATTCCCGTAAACCTGATGCACGGCGCTCCCTCCCCCGAAATAAGCAACCCAAGTGCCGCAGCACACCCGCCCCAGCCCAGTGCCGCAGCACACCCGCCCCAGCCCAAGTGCCGCAGCACACCCGCCCCAGCCCAAGTGCCGCAGCACACCCGCCCCAGCCAAGTGCCGCAGCACACACGCCCCAGCACAAGTGCCGCAGCACACACGCCCCAGCCCAAGTGCCGCAGCACACACGCCCCAGCCCAAGTGCCGCAGCACACACGCCCCAGACCAAGTGCCGCAGCACACCCGCCCCACCCCAGTGCCGCAGCACACACGCCCCAGCCCAAGTGCCGCAGCACACACGCCCCAGCCAAGTGCCGCAGCACACCCGCCCCAGCCAAGTGCCGCAGCACACCCGCCCAAGTGCCGCAGCACACCCGCCCAAGTGCCGCAGCACTCCAGCCCAGCCAAGTGCCGCAGCACTCCAGCCCAGCCAAGTGCCGCAGCACAGACGCCCCAGCCAAGTGCCGCAGCACACACGCCCCAGCCAAGTGCCGCAGCACACCCGCCCAAGTGCCGCAGCACTCCAGCCCAGCCAAGTGCCGCAGCACTCCAGCCTAGCCAAGTGCCGCAGCACACACGCCTCAGCCAAGTGCCGCAGCACACACGCCCCAGCCAAGTGCCGCAGCACACCCACCCAAGTGCCGCAGCACACCCGCCCAAGTGCCGCAGCACTCCAGCCCAGCCAAGTGCCGCAGCACACCCGCCCCGCCCAAGTGCCGCAGCACACCCGCCCAAGTGCCGCAGCACTCCCGCCCCGCCAATTGCCGCAGCACACACGCCCCGCCCAAGTGCCGCAGCACTCCAGCCCAAGTGCCGCAGCACTCCAGCCCCAGCCAAGTGCCGCAGCGCTCCAGCCCAGTGCCGCAGCACACACGCCCCCGCCCAAGTGCCGCAGCACACCCGCCCAAGTGCCGCAGCACACCCGCCCAAGTGCCGCAGCACACCCGCCCAAGTGCCGCAGCACTCCAGCCCAGCCAAGTGCCGCAGCACACCCGCCCCCGCCCAAGTGCCGCAGCACACCCGCCCACGTGCCGCAGCACACCCGCCCAAGTGCCGCAGCACTCCAGCCCAGCCAAGTGCCGCAGCACACCCGCCCCCGCCCAAGTGCCGCAGCACACCCGCCCGAGTGCCGCAGCACTCCCGCCCTGCCAATTGCCGCAGCACACACGCCCCGCCCAAGTGCTGCAGCACTCCAGCCCAAGTGCCGCAGCACTCCAGCCCCAGCCAAGTGCCGCAGCGCTCCAGCCCAGCGCCGCAGCACACACGCCCCCGCCCAAGTGCCGCAGCACACCCGCCCAAGTGCCGCAGCACTCCAGCCCCAGCCAAGTGCCGCAGCACTCCAGCCCAGCCAAGTGCCGCAGCACACACGCCCCCCCCAAGTGCCGCAGCACACCCGCCCAAGTGCCGCAGCACTCCAGCCCCAGCCAAGTGCCGCAGCACTCCAGCACCAGCCATGTGCCGCAGCACTCCAGCCCAGCCAAGTGCCGCAGCACACACGCCCCCGCCCAAGTGCCGCAGCACACCCGCCCAAGTGCCGCAGCACACCCGCCCGAGTGCCGCAGCACTCCCGCCCCGCCAATTGCCGCAGCACACACGCCCCGCCCAAGTGCTGCAGCACTCCAGCCCAAGTGCCGCAGCACTCCAGCCCCAGCCAAGTGCCGCAGCGCTCCAGCCCAGCGCCGCAGCACACACGCCCCGCCCAAGTGCCGCAGCACACCCGCCCAAGTGCCGCAGCACTCCAGCCCCAGCCAAGTGCCGCAGCACTCCAGCCCAGCCAAGTGCCGCAGCACACACGCCCCCGCCCAAGTGCCGCAGCACACCCGCCCAAGTGCCGCAGCACTCCAGCCCCAGCCCCAGCCAAGTGCCGCAGCACTCCAGCCCCAGCCAAGTGCCGCAGCACACCCGCCCAAGTGCCGCAGCACTCCAGCCCAGCCAAGTGCCGCAGCACACCCGCCCAAGTGAGATGCTGCGTGAGGAAACCTCCCGGGCAAGCACTCACCTTCCTGAACATATCTCCTTTCCGTCCAGCGAGCTTCGGTCTCACAGCGGTCGGAATAGGAATCCATACAAAACGGGCTTGGTCCCACAGCAAAAGCTCCCACGTTTTCTCTTTCATCCACCGAGCATACGGTCTCCAGCAGATGCCGCGTGAGGAAACCTCCCGGGCAAACACTCACCTTCCTGTACGTCCAGCGAGCATCGGTCTCACAGCGGTCGGAATAGAAACTATACCAAGCGGGCATCGGTCCCACAACAAACGTTCAAACGCCCCACGTCCACAGGCCAGCAGGGACCATCCAGTCCAGGCCGTGAACCGCCTCACAGGCCCCCGCGCATAAAAAAAAAAAAAAAAAGTCAGACCCTTCCTCGAGACGCCAGTCCGCCAAGCTCGGCACTCTGGGGTGTTTTTAATCCGGCGGCTGTCCTCTGCTCCTTAGCGTTAGGGGGGTACTCTGGGTTCGGACCGAATTCCGAGCCCGGAGCCCCGGGCCGGATTCCGAGCCCGGAACCCTCCCTCCGGACAGCACGCCAAATACGCATTAAACCTATCCCTTAATTGGCATGTAAGTGCGAACTCGTGAAATGAGGTTTACTAACAAGGTTCGGGAGGAGGACTTTCAGCTAATTAATTACAGGTGGAAGCTCTCAGCAATCAACGACTAGGGTACATATAGACTCAGCAGTCTTACCTCGCTCCGCTGACAGCTCGCAGCATCCCCCACCACCCCTTCTCCGCTCAAATTCTAGTCCTAACCACTTACATGCGGGGGGTACTCTGGGTTCGGGCCGACCCCGAGCCCGGAGCCCCGGGCCGGATTCCGAGCCCGGAACCCTCCTCCGGACAGCACGCCAAATACGCATTAAACCTATCAATTAATTGGCATGTAAGTGCGAACTCGTGAAGTGTTACGTGTTACGTGTTACGGCGAAAAACAAAGCAGTGGGGTTGAAGGGCGTGTCGGCAGATGATTTAGATAGGTTTGTGGTCAGGCACAGATCTAAAAAAAGGAACCAAAAGGTGAGTGCATTCCTGAAGTTCCTAAGAAACTCAGTGAGCCCCATCGTTGTTAAAGGGATGAGGTTTGTAACAGCCAAGAATCTTCCTAGAGTTAGTCGCCCAACCAAAATGAACAACTGGTGTGAGAGGGACCTTGGTCTAGTAAGTGACTGAGAACATGATGGTAAATCTGAAAAGTTTTTGGTTCATGGCTGTCCAGAATAAAAACATCTCTGAAACATTCCACCAGTCAGGCCTCTGTGGTGGAACGTTCACACTAGCACAGTAAAAGGAAGGGTATGATGTAATGTGGCATACCTCTTTCATACATCATAGTTCCTCCTGTATACTAGTCCCTCTGTGTGTGTGTGTGTGTGTGTGTGTGTGTGTGTGTGTGTGTGTGTGTGTGTGTGTGTGTGTGTGTGTGTGTGTGTGTGTGTGCGTGTGCGTGTGTGCGTGTGTGTGTGTCTGTGTCTGTGTCTGTGTCTGTGTGTCTGTGTCTGTGTGTCTGTGTGTGTGTCTGTGTCTGTGTCTGTCTGTGTCTGTGTCTGTGTATTGCATTTTGGGAAAATAACCGGTAAAAGTTGTGGTTAGGGTCAGAATAAGTGCAGTACAGTTTATGGATGTGGTTGGATTTTTTGAGTTAAAGGTTATAGTGTGTTTGTGTGGATGGGAGTGATATTGGCATTAAAGAGCAGTGAGACTAGAGACAGCCGAGTGGCTTGGGGAATCCCAGGCTAGTTTAACCTGTTTTTTCCTTTGCAAAACTACACACAACGTTTCAATGGCTTATGTTAGCCGCCACTGTAATACCCTGGTCACAATCACCTGCGTGAACACAAATGCTTTTAATGCTTCCCAGTCAGTGTGAGATGTGTGTGAGATGTGTGTGAGATGTGTGTGAGATGTGTGTGAGATATGTTGAGGTGTGTGTGAGGTGTGTGAGATGTGTGTGAGATGTGTGTGAGGTGTGTGTGAGATGTGTGTGAGATGTGTGTGAGATATGTTGAGGTGTGTGTGAGGTGTGTGAGATGTGTGTGAGATGTGTGTGAGACGTGTGTGACATGTGTGTGAGATATGTTGAGGTGTGTGAGATGTGTGTGAGATGTGTGTGAGATGTGTGTGAGATGTGTGTGAGATGTGGCTGTTGCATCCGTTGTTTCCCAGCTGTGAATCCAGAGGAGGGTTTGTGGTACCAAAGATAGGAGTCCCCTAACCATATAGAGTAGTCCATTTACCATATAGAGTAGTCCCCTAACCATATAGAGGAGTCCCCTAACCATATAGAAGGGTCCCCTAACCATATAGAGGAGTCCCCTAACCATATAGAGGAGTCCCCTAACCAAAGAGAGGAGTCCCCTAACCATAGAGAGGAGTCCCCTAACCATATAGAGGAGTCCCTTTACCATATAGAGGAGTCCCCTAACCATATAGAGGAGTCCCCTAACCATATAGAAGGGTCCCCTAACCATATAGAGGAGTCCCCTAACCATATAGAGGAGTCCCCTAACCAAAGAGAGGAGTCCCCTAACCATAGAGAGGAGTCCCCTAACCATATAGAGGAGTCCCTTTACCATATAGAGGAGTCCCCTAACCATATCGAGGAGTCCCTTTACGATATAGAGGAGACCCCTAACCATATAGAGGAGTCCCCTAACCATATAGAGGGGTCCCCTTACCATATAGAGGAGTCCCCTAACCATATAGAGGAGTCCCCTAACCAAAGAGAGGAGTCCCCTAACCATAGAGAGGAGTCCCCTAACCATATAGAGGAGTCCCCTTACCATTAGAGGAGTCCCCTAACCATATAGAGGAGTCCCCTAACAATATAGAGGGGTCCCCTAACCATATAGAGGAGTCCCCTAACCATATAGCGGAGTCCCTTTACCATATAGAGGAGTCCCCTAACCATATAGAGGAGTCCCCTAACCATTTAGAGGAGTCCCCTAACCATATAGAGGAGTGCCCTAACCATATAGAGGAGTCCCCTAACCATAAAGAGGAGTCCCCTAACCATATAGAGGAGTCCCCTAACCATATAGAGGAGTCCCTTACCATATAGAGGAGTCCCCTAACCATATAGAGGAGTCCCCTTACCATATAGAGGAGTCCCCTAACCATATAGAGGAGTCCCCTAACCAAAGAGAGGAGTCCCCTAACCATATAGAGGAGTCCCTTTACCATATAGAGGAGTCCCCTAACCAAAGAGAGGAGTCCCCTAACCATAGAGAGGAGTCCCCTTACCATATAGAGGAGTCCCCTAACCATATAGAGGAGTCCCCTAACCAAAGAGAGGAGTCCCCTAACCATATAGAGGAGTCCCTTTACCATATCGAGGAGTCCCCTAACCATATAGAGGAGTCCCCTAACCATATAGAGGAGTCCCCTAACCATATAGAGGAGTCCCTAACCATATAGTGGAGTCCCTAACCAAAGAGAGGAGTCCCCTAACCATATAGAGGAGTCCCCTAACCATATAGAGCAGTCCCCTAACCATATAGTGGAGTCCCCTAACCAAAGAGAGGAGTCCCCTAACCATATAGAGGAGTCCCCTTACCATATAGAGGAGTCCCCTAACCATATAGAGGAGTCCCCTAACATATAGAGGAGTCCCCTAACCATATAGAGGAGTCCCTTTACCATATCCCCTAACCATATAGTGGAGTCCCCTAACCAAAGAGAGGAGTCCCCTAACCATATAGAGGAGTCCCCTAACATATAGAGGAGTCCCCTAACCATATAGAGGAGTCCCTTTACCATATAGAGGAGTCCCCTAACCATATAGAGGAGTCCCCTAACCATATAGAGGAGTCCCCTTACCATATAGAGGAGTCCCCTAACCATATAGAGGAGTCCCCTAACCATATAGAGGAGTCCCCTAACCATATAGAGGAGTCCCCTAACCATATAGAGGAGTCCCTTTACCATATAGAGGAGTCCCCTAACCATATAGAGGAGTCCCCTAACCATATAGAGGAGTCCCCTAACCATAGAAAGGAGTCCCCTTAACCAACTTTTCTTAAATATAATTTATTTAACCACTGCAAATTCAATAAATCACAGGACAGCACTCAGAAAATCTGGCCTAACAAAATGTTCAACAAACAAAAGGAAAAATGTATCTCATATTTGAAAGACACTACAAAAATTCTATATAAACTTTAATGCCAATTGGCTCTATAAGCAGACAGTGCACAGTGACAAACTACCTGACCACTGTGATTGATAGAAAACTGAGAAAAATATTGAATATGTACAGACTCATTGAGCACAACCTGACCATAGAGACCGGTCCTCACACAAATCTGGCAACCCAGAGATGTTTATGCTGCCAACAGAAGATAATTGAAACTTAAAAACACTTTCTTGTAGAGTGTGATATTTATGCAGACCTGCGGGAAACATTCTTTCCCTAATTGTAAAAGAACCTAAAGAATTTGGAACAGGGACTGAAATCCAAAAATGACAATGCCTATTGGGTGAGAGGAACCATTGTGAAATCAATGGCGCAAAATATGTTGCATCATACCACACCCGTAGGGACAGCCAGTTGACCATATAACCTCCAATAAATGTACACACACAAACAACACACACCTAGATACACAACCACACACACACACACAATATGTTGCATCATACCACACCCGTAGGGACAGCCAGTTGACCCAATAACCTCCAATAAATGTACACACACAAACAACACACCTAGATACACAACCACACACACACACACACAATATGTTACATCATACCACACCCATAGGGACAGCCAGTTGACCCAATAACCTCCAATAAATGTACACACACAAACAACACACGCCTAGATACACAACCACACACACACACACACACAATATGTTACATAATCATAACACACCCATAGGGATAGCCAGTTGACGCTATAACCTCCAATAAATATACACACACAAACAACACACACCTAGATACACAACCACACACACACACACAATATGTTGCATCATACCACACCCGTAGGGACAGCCAGTTGACCCAATAACCTCCAATAAATGTACACACACAAACAACACACCTAGATACACAACCACACACACACACACACACACAATATGTTACATCATACCACACCCATAGGGACAGCCAGTTGACCCAATAACCTCCAATAAATGTACACACACAAACAACACACACCTAGATACACAACCACACACACACACAATATGTTGCATCATACCACACCCGTAGGGACAGCCAGTTGACCATATAACCTCCAATAAATGTACACACACAAACAACACACACCTAGATACACAACCACACACACACACAATATGTTGCATCATACCACACCCGTAGGGACAGCCAGTTGACCATATAACCTCCAATAAATGTACACACACAAACAACACACGCCTAGATACACAAACAAACACACACACACACACACACAATATGTTACGTGATCATAACACACCCATATGGACAGCCAGTTGACTCTATAACCTCCAATAAATGTACACACACAAACCACACACACCTATGTACACAACCACACAGACACACACAATATGTTACATCATACCACATCCATCTATAAGCTCCAATAAAAGTACACACACAAACCACACAACACACAATAACTGTATGAAATGTTTAGTATGTAATAGATTCACTTTTAAAAGATTTTTGCTAAAAATTGTATGAACTTTCCGTTAGGAGGAAACCAATTGTTATTGGTAATATTCTTATTCTTAAACATTTAAAATGCTTCTGTAATATGTTCAACTTTATGCCTATGAATACCATGAATTGAATTGAATTGAGACAGAGACAACCAACTCAGACAGATAGACAGTGAGAGAGAGAGAGACAGGCACACAGACTGAGAGACAAACAGACACACACAGAGGCAGAAAGAGAGAGGCAGAGAAAGACACATAGACAGACAGACAGAGACGCTGAAACACTGAGATGCTGAAAGGCTGAGAGGCTGAGAGGCAGTAATAGAGACAGAGATATAGAAAGAGAGATGCAGAGACAGAAACAGTCAGAGAGACAGACACAGAAACAGTCAGAGAGACAGACACATAAACAGTCAGAGAGACAGATACAGACACAGACACAGAAAAAGTCAGAGAGACAGACACAGAAACAGTCAGAAAGACAGACACAGAAACAGTCAGAGAGACAGACACAGAAACAGTCAGAGAGACAGACACAGAAACAGTTAGAGAGACAGACACAGAAACAGTTAGAGAGACAGAGACAGACACAGAAACAGTATAACACAGTGTGTAATATTTAGGAAGCAGGTTTTGTGAAAGGGATTTTACCTTGTTTGTCATGACTATGTGGTTTACCATAATACACAAGATAATGGCCTTTTAAAAGAGAATGGCATTTTAATGGCGGTAGGTTTGGCCATATGACTAACATACAGACATTTCCCTGAAAACACATCTGTTGTCAGAGCATTAAGTAATATCAATATAGATCAGTTGTTCTACTATTCTGACTGCATGGTTCTGTAGGGACAAAGACGCCAATATTGTTCATCAATTAATTACATATCTGATTTTGAATGTAAACACACACACATGTGCACAAATGCATAACCAGAAATACTACCTCCGTGCAGAGCAGGATGCAAACCAACATGTAGAACTGGTCACAGTCAATCTCTCCACTGGCGTTCCAGTATAACATGTTTGTCATGGCTGGGTGAGGTGCGTAATGAAGGAAGCCAGGCGCAGGAGGAGTGACGTTTGGTGGAGCTTTTAAGCTGAGCGTGTAACGCTCTCAAACGTATCAAAGAAAACAGTACCCAGCAGCACACTTCACAAAACAACAAATTGAGCGACACAACCAGGGACGGCAGAATAGGTGATACAGGCAAATGTTGGGGGGGGGCGTTCATCCATAGGGGCACCAGCTAACATCTTGCCTAGGGCACCATATTGGTCAGGGCCGAACCTGGACACAGCGCTCCAGAATTTTAAGGACCGCCACTCACAGGTACCGCACAGGTAACACAGAACAATTCCACACAGAGTCACACGGTATCAGGTGGACGGAAGGATGGAAGCCAGGCACGGGAACAGATAGCAATCTTGGAGTTTTAATATTGCTTGCAAAGTCCAACAAACGTGTAATAATACGCTATAATCCAAAACAGTAAGGTTTGTGATACAGCGCATAGAATGAAGGCAACACTTTCTCATTAAAGTAGGACAGTGGTTTAAAACTCCTACAATGAGACTCCTTATATTACACATGTAACAATTCCACACAAAGACAAGACCAAACATTATGGAACTTAAATAGTACTCTAGTGAGATAATGGACACCAGGTGTAGTGATGACGAGACTGAACCAGGTGTGCAGGGGGAGGAGATAACGATGGTGGCTTAGAAGGCCAGAGAGGACGACCACCGAAGCCTGCCCGCAGGTAGCGGTAGACTGGCTTCTGAGGGAGTTCTCCCAAAACAGAGGGAATATATACACCTCCTAATGAGGGAATGGACACCAGGTGTGTGTAATGACGAGACAGGACAATGATGTAATGTCCTGGAGCGCCGTGTCTAGAAGGCGGGTGACTACGAACACCGAAGCCCGTTGATGGCTAGAGCACAACTTCGGGGGGAGTCGTGACCATGTTAAATGCTATCATGATTTCTTTCTTCTTCAGGTCAGTCAAATGGACGTCTGCATAAAGACAAAAAATTCTATATCGAATGGCACAATTAAGCAACATCACATGACAATGGTCAAACACATAATTTTTGAAGAATATACGTAGTGGCAAGGGCGTAGGTTTAGGGGGACGCTGGGGACATGTCCCCACCAACATTTTAACATGACCAAATTGTCCACACCAACATTTTAACATGACCAAATTGTCCCCATCAATATTTTAGCGAACTCCGAGTTTGTGCTACTATTTCGATCAATTCCAATCGCCAGCGCCAGGAGGATGGTACTCGAACGTGTAATTTGATTGGCTAAAAACCTAGGGGGAGGAGTTATCTGACTTGCTAAGTCCACAGGAAAGTGAAATCAAGCAGGTGTGTGCTAGCGAGCGACTGAAGACAACGGTACCAGTGCTTTCTGTTAATACATACCCCATAAAAGAGTGAAACTTTTTAACATTCCCTTTGCCCTTCAGCATGTGTATGTTTGCCCCTTTTTGTGCTTTGTAGGTCAGCTATGCCACCCAGAAAATGGGATATACGGATCTTTTTCTCAAAGCACAGTGTACGTCAGGCCAAATAACTAGCCACACAATCAAGCTAGCAGTGATAGTGACTAGTTTAATGAAGGACTGTCATTGCATTGCTAGGCACATGTGCTAGAAAAACGTGTTAGCAATGTGAATAATTTGACATTATTGGTTAGTCAAGTATAATAAATCATTATATGATTAATAATAATAATACATTTCCATACTCAGTGACATAAATATTACACTAATTAATCTGGGCAAAATTAAAATACTGTATCGTTCTGCGGGTGAATTGAACCCGCGCCCTAAAGCTCCGAAACCAAGCACACTACCCACAGCCCCATATAGGGATATCACATCTGTGTCGCTACAATATGCATGAATCTGACAAACAGCATTGCCATCTAAAAGTCATAAGGCAGGTACTACATAATTATTTTTGTTTGCACATATTTCTCTCCACATGTCCTCACCAAAGCTGAGACCAAACCTACGCCCTTGGACTAATATTTGAATAAAAATACAATACCAAATAGCATTTTGAAAGAATGCCTGACTTTTTAGATGCCTATTGGTGGTTAGAGCTCACTGATTAACCCTCCATTGGAGGTCAGCTGTCCTCTTATCCAAAGGCAGTTTATATAAGGAACTAACAACCTGTAGGAAAAGTGCTTTGACCAAAAACCTGTGAGCTTTAACTCAATACATCAAAGAGTAACAAACACACTCGGTTATTTACAGCAATAAGTCTAAGTAACGAGCAAATGCCACGAAACATATTAATACATTTTGCTCAGTGACATTTCATGCCTTGTCTTTCATATTCTATTCCAACTGCCTGGGTTTTCCCATACTTACTCTTGTTAGGAGTCAACAGAAATCTTAACAATGTATTGTGCTTCAACCTTTCACACAGCTGAACAGGAGGCTTATCAAACTGATCTGCAGAGAGAGTGAGTGGGTAAAGTGAAAGACATGGAATTTACTTCCTTGCATTCATTATGTCATTACATTTCACCCATCCATGTTGTTTTACTTTGCTACAATGTAAAAATGAATATTACAACATACCAACGTGACTATCAATACAGGCTTGAAAGACAATTCTGGTAACACATGTGTTTACTGAAAACATCCCCAACACGTTCACAACTTGTGCATTGTCTATTAGACAACTGACAACATCCTTAAAATGAACAACTATCCAAAAGGTGTGAGCATTTGATAAAGAGAATGATGCCTCTCTGAAGACTCCTGTATAACCACGTATTTTTGGGGAATGTTAGTTAGAAAGTGAATGAGTTCCTTGTTCTAGTCTGTACTTTTAACAGGGGAATTTTATTGCTACACGTTATAAAGCCACTCTTTATACTTCAGTCCTGTTCAGAAGACTAATGTTCATCAGAAGATGTCTGATTGGAGTCCAAAGGTATGAACTCATTATTTGTAAAATATTTTGATGAATAATGAACTGAAGTTTTCACTATTTTATATATATATATATACATCATATATTATATATACTCATGTACCATTTAAGTAATGAAAAGTAACTTAAGTAACATGTCGGATATTCATATAAGACATTTATTTAACATTATATTTTTCTCTCTGATCCACTTTGCTCTCCACTTCCCGCCATACAGATGAAGTTAGCTCACATCCTGTCAACTTTGATTGGCATTCTCATCCTGGACCTGACAAAAGCCAAAGTCCCAAGTTCACTCAGAGTAGCTGGACTCTTCAACCCAACGGTAGACAATCACCTTCATTCATCTCCGCATGACTCTGTTATTACAGTCATCTGTGAGATTTATTCAAATTAATGGAGCGTGAATCGCTGCCTGCGTATTGTCTTCGTAAACACGCGAATACTGTCCGTGTTAATGATTTGTATAGTTCCAGACATCATCCGTAGATTTTGCCACTTCACTGTGTCAATTGTCTGAGTTAACTTGGTCAGTTTATATTAAATGTTGAGCTCAATGTAGTAGTCAACTGATAGGTGTGTGTTGTCAACAGTCGTTGTGGTGAATGTCGACGGCTCGCTGGTCCAGCATCCTCTGAGCTGCGTGGGTCCCTTCAACGGAGAGTTAGAGAAGTGGAGGAGAGACGATGACTGGGTCTGGAGGAGAGACAGAGAGGAGGACGACCAGATCCTGTGGAGGATGAACGGGGAGTACTTAAAACGGGAAAGGACCTACTCGTAAACCTGGAGGAGAGAACCGGAGGGGGGAGCTTTACATGTCACAGGCTGGACGGTTCCCTCATAAACAAGACCATGGTTTTGGTCCACCACCTAGACGGGCAGAAACGCATCCTGGAAAAATCTGCCAACACAGGTACACCAGATCTGTCTGTCTGCCCATCTGTCTGTTGGTATATGTATATATCTGCCTGTTTTTCTGATGGTATACGTATATATCTGCCTGTCTGTGTGTTGGTATACGTATATATCTGCCTGTCTGTCTGTTGGTATACGTATATATCTGCCTGTCTGTCTGTTTTCTGTGTGTCTGTGTGACTGTCTGTTGGTATACGTATATATCTGCCTGTCTGTCTGTTTTCTGTGTGTGTGTCTGTCTGACTGGTATACGTATATATCTGCCTGTCTGTCTGTTGGTATACATATATATCTGCTTGTCTGTGTGTTGGTATACGTATATATCTGTCTGTCTGTCTGTTGGTATACGTATGTGTCTGTCTGCTGTTGTACATATCTGTCTGTCTGTTTGTTGGTATGTATATATCATATCTGCCTGTCTGTCTGTTGGTATTTGTGTTTATGTTTCTGTCAGTCCGTCTGTCGATATGTCTTTCATCCATGATCAAAGTAAAATGTATTTTTTTCATGATGTAGAAACATTTCTAATGTTACTTCGGCATTTTGCTTGTTTTTATTCTCAAGGCTATATGAAATGTTCCACAAGTAGACACCAATCAAGGTTTCAATGTTCCTGGAAATGTACTCCAACACGTGTTGGCGTAGTTATGTCTGTCAAAGTTGCACGGTAATGATAACTACAATCATCACATTTATTGTATCACTTACACAGTCTGTCGGAGTGAGTATTGCATAATGCTGTAGTACAAGTTACAGTATGACATGTTCCTAAAGAGTATTCACTTACACAGTCTGTCGGAGTGAGTATTGCATAATGCTGTAGTGCTGTACAAGTTACAGTATGACATGTTCCTAAAGAGTATTCACTTACACAGTCTGTCGGAGTGAGTATTGCATAATGCTGTAGTGCTGTACAAGTTACAGTATGACATGTTCCTAAAGAGTATTCACTTACACAGTCTGTCGGAGTGAGTATTGCATAATGCTGTAGTGCTGTACAAGTTACAGTATGACATGTTCCTAAAGAGTATTCACTTACACAGTCTGTCGGAGTGAGTATTGCATAATGCTGTAGTACAAGTTACAGTATGACATGTTCCTAAAGAGTATTCACTTACACAGTCTGTCGGAGTGAGTATTGCATAATGCTGTAGTGCAAGTTACAGTATGACATGTTCCTAAAGAGTATTCACTTACACAGTCTGTCGGAGTGAGTATTGCATAATGCTGTAGTACAAGTTACAGTATGACATGTTCCTAAAGAGTATTCACTTACACAGTCTGTCGGAGTGAGTATTGCATAATGCTGCTGTACAAGTTACAGTATGACATGTTCCTAAAGAGTATTCACTTACACAGTCTGTCGGAGTGAGTATTGCATAATGCTGCTGTACAAGTTACAGTATGACATGTTCCTAAAGAGTATTCACTTACACAGTCTGTCGGAGTGAGTATTGCATAATGCTGTAGTACAAGTTACAGTATGACATGTTCCTAAAGAGTATTCACTTACACAGTCTGTCGGAGTGAGTATTGCATAATGCTGTAGTACAAGTTACAGTATGACATGTTCCTAAAGAGTATTCACTTACACAGTCTGTCGGAGTGAGTATTGCATAATGCTGTAGTACAAGTTACAGTATGACATGTTCCTAAAGTAGTATTCACTTACACAGTCTGTCGGAGTGAGTATTGCATAATGCTGTAGTACAAGTTACAGTATGACATGTTCCTAAAGAGTATTCACTTACACAGTCTGTCGGAGTGAGTATTGCATAATGCTGTAGTACAAGTTACAGTATGACATGTTCCTAAAGAGTATTCACTTACACAGTCTGTCGGAGTGAGTATTGCATAATGCTGTAGTGCAAGTTACAGTATGACATGTTCCTAAAGAGTATTCACTTACACAGTCTGTCGGAGTGAGTATTGCATAATGCTGTAGTACAAGTTACAGTATGACATGTTCCTAAAGAGTATTCACTTACACAGTCTGTCGGAGTGAGTATTGCATAATGCTGTAGTGCTGTACAAGTTACAGTATGACATGTTCCTAAAGAGTATTCACTTACACAGTCTGTCGGAGTGAGTATTGCATAATGCTGTAGTACAAGTTACAGTATGACATGTTCCTAAAGAGTATTCACTTACACAGTCTGTCGGAGTGAGTATTGCATAATGCTGTAGTACAAGTTACAGTATGACATGTTCCTAAAGAGTATTCACTTACACAGTCTGTCGGAGTGAGTATTGCATAATGCTGTAGTACAAGTTACAGTATGACATGTTCCTAAAGAGTATTCACTTACACAGTCTGTCGGAGTGAGTATTGCATAATGCTGTAGTACAAGTTACAGTATGACATGTTCCTAAAGAGTATTCACTTACACAGTCTGTCGGAGTGAGTATTGCATAATGCTGTAGTACAAGTTACAGTATGACATGTTCCTAAAGAGTATTCACTTACACAGTCTGTCGGAGTGAGTATTGCATAATGCTGTAGTGCTGTACAAGTTACAGTATGACATGTTCCTAAAGAGTATTCACTTACACAGTCTGTCGGAGTGAGTATTGCATAATGCTGTAGTGCTGTACAAGTTACAGTATGACATGTTCCTAAAGAGTATTCACTTACACAGTCTGTCGGAGTGAGTATTGCATAATGCTGTAGTACAAGTTACAGTATGACATGTTCCTAAAGAGTATTCACTTACACAGTCTGTCGGAGTGAGTATTGCATAATGCTGTAGTGCTGTACAAGTTACAGTATGACATGTTCCTAAAGAGTATTCACTTACACAGTCTGTCGGAGTGAGTATTGCATAATGCTGTAGTGCAAGTTACAGTATGACATGTTCCTAAAGAGTATTCACTTACACAGTCTGTCGGAGTGAGTATTGCATAATGCTGTAGTGCAAGTTACAGTATGACATGTTCCTAAAGAGTATTCACTTACACAGTCTGTCGGAGTGAGTATTGCATAATGCTGCTGTACAAGTTACAGTATGACATGTTCCTAAAGAGTATTCACTTACACAGTCTGTCGGAGTGAGTATTGCATAATGCTGTAGTACAAGTTACAGTATGACATGTTCCTAAAGAGTATTCACTTACACAGTCTGTCGGAGTGAGTATTGCATAATGCTGTAGTACAAGTTACAGTATGACATGTTCCTAAAGAGTATTCACTTACACAGTCTGTCGGAGTGAGTATTGCATAATGCTGTAGTGCAAGTTACAGTATGACATGTTCCTAAAGAGTATTCACTTACACAGTCTGTCGGAGTGAGTATTGCATAATGCTGTAGTACAAGTTACAGTATGACATGTTCCTAAAGAGTATTCACTTACACAGTCTGTCGGAGTGAGTATTGCATAATGCTGTAGTACAAGTTACAGTATGACATGTTCCTAAAGAGTATTCACTACACAGTCTGTCGGAGTGAGTATTGCATAATGCTGTAGTGCTGTACAAGTTACAGTATGACATGTTCCTAAAGAGTATTCACTTACACAGTCTGTCGGAGTGAGTATTGCATAATGCTGTAGTACAAGTTACAGTATGACATGTTCCTAAAGAGTATTCACTTACACAGTCTGTCGGAGTGAGTATTGCATAATGCTGTAGTACAAGTTACAGTATGACATGTTCCTAAAGAGTATTCACTTACACAGTCTGTCGGAGTGAGTATTGCATAATGCTGTAGTGCTGTACAAGTTACAGTATGACATGTTCCTAAAGAGTATTCACTTACACAGTCTGTCGGAGTGAGTATTGCATAATGCTGTAGTACAAGTTACAGTATGACATGTTCCTAAAGAGTATTCACTTACACAGTCTGTCGGAGTGAGTATTGCATAATGCTGTAGTACAAGTTACAGTATGACATGTTCCTAAAGAGTATTCACTTACACAGTCTGTCGGAGTGAGTATTGCATAATGCTGTAGTACAAGTTACAGTATGACATGTTCCTAAAGAGTATTCACTTACACAGTCTGTCGGAGTGAGTATTGCATAATGCTGTAGTACAAGTTACAGTATGACATGTTCCTAAAGAGTATTCACTTACACAGTCTGTCGGAGTGAGTATTGCATAATGCTGTAGTGCTGTACAAGTTACAGTATGACATGTTCCTAAAGAGTATTCACTTACACAGTCTGTCGGAGTGAGTATTGCATAATGCTGTAGTACAAGTTACAGTATGACATGTTCCTAAAGAGTATTCACTTACACAGTCTGTCGGAGTGAGTATTGCATAATGCTGTAGTGCTGTACAAGTTACAGTATGACATGTTCCTAAAGAGTATTCACTTACACAGTCTGTCGGAGTGAGTATTGCATAATGCTGTAGTGCTGTACAAGTTACAGTATGACATGTTCCTAAAGAGTATTCACTTACACAGTCTGTCGGAGTGAGTATTGCATAATGCTGTAGTGCTGTACAAGTTACAGTATGACATGTTCCTAAAGAGTATTCACTTACACAGTCTGTCGGAGTGAGTATTGCATAATGCTGTAGTGCTGTACAAGTTACAGTATGACATGTTCCTAAAGAGTATTCACTACACAGTCTGTCGGAGTGAGTATTGCATAATGCTGTAGTGCTGTACAAGTTACAGTATGACATGTTCCTAAAGAGTATTCACTTACACAGTCTGTCGGAGTGAGTATTGCATAATGCTGTAGTGCTGTACAAGTTACAGTATGACATGTTCCTAAAGAGTATTCACTTACACAGTCTGTCGGAGTGAGTATTGCATAATGCTGTAGCGAGGTACAAGTTACAGTATGACATGTTCCTAAAGAGTATTCACTTACACAGTCTGTCGGAGTGAGTATTGCATAATGCTGCTGTACAAGTTACAGTATGACATGTTCCTAAAGAGTATTCACTTACACAGTCTGTCGGAGTGAGTATTGCATAATGCTGTAGTACAAGTTACAGTATGACATGTTCCTAAAGAGTATTCACTTACACAGTCTGTCGGAGTGAGTATTGCATAATGCTGTAGTACAAGTTACAGTATGACATGTTCCTAAAGAGTATTCACTTACACAGTCTGTCGGAGTGAGTATTGCATAATGCTGTAGTACAAGTTACAGTATGACATGTTCCTAAAGAGTATTCACTTACACAGTCTGTCGGAGTGAGTATTGCATAATGCTGTAGTACAAGTTACAGTATGACATGTTCCTAAAGAGTATTCACTTACACAGTCTGTCGGAGTGAGTATTGCATAATGCTGTAGTACAAGTTACAGTATGACATGTTCCTAAAGAGTATTCACTTACACAGTCTGTCGGAGTGAGTATTGCATAATGCTGTAGTGCTGTACAAGTTACAGTATGACATGTTCCTAAAGAGTATTCACTTACACAGTCTGTCGGAGTGAGTATTGCATAATGCTGTAGTACAAGTTACAGTATGACATGTTCCTAAAGAGTATTCACTTACACAGTCTGTCGGAGTGAGTATTGCATAATGCTGTAGTGCTGTACAAGTTACAGTATGACATGTTCCTAAAGAGTATTCACTTAAAATAGCCAGGCAGAGGCAGAGCAATGCTCTGTGTTACTCACATTTCCTAAACTCTTCTAATCAACCTTTTCTGCAGAGGCTCCTTTCATGCAGAGGATGTCAACTGCTCTGTGGACGCTACTGGCAACCACTGGACATGTTCCTCTGCCTTGGGCAACAGTGACATCGTGTGTTCTTTGGATAGTAGTGGGCAGAGTGTGTCCTGTGAAGACAGACGTTATTGTCCTTATTCTGAGGAGACGGACAGAATCAGTCTGACCGTCTACATCAGGAGTAACTACATGCTGGAGGAATACTCTCGCCACTTCTACTTGTCAGAGATAGGTCAATATACACACACACGCAATCGGCTCCACACACTGTAACACATTAAGGTCAAATGTGTTGCTCATAAGCAACGGCAAACGTTGACATTACGACGGATTTCCACCAACTGCGTCAAATGCTTTGTGTTACGCCGGATGAATGGAGCAGTCCGAAATGACGCAGTCCGAAACGACAGTCAGAAACAACAAATGGTATTTTAATGACCCCTGGCGTAACACAAGACATTTGACTCAGTTGCGATTCACCACATTCTCCAGACAATTAGCAATCAGAAATGTCTCAGTTCAACTGGTGCATAAAAAGACAACCCCTTAAAGCGGGTGAACCAGTCTAAACCTGTGTTTATGACACTGTACTCACCCAGTCTCCCTCTTCCCACCACATTCCCTCTCGCTCTCTAGTAAAACCAGACCAGGTATTCATCACAAAGGTGAACAACAGCACTATAGAGTGGAGACATCCTGTCTCCTGGAATAGACCTTCCTCCTACTTCCCACTCACTTTCCAGGTCAAAGTGATCACAGCGAGGCAGCGCAGGCGTGGCTGCATGTGTGATTCTCCCTGTGCCGGGTCCAAGGTGAGATGCTGTTCAGAAATACACCAAGCCAGTCACATCTGACGCAATGTTCACACTGTTCGTTTGTTTTGAACGGAGAAGCGATTGTTCTGAAAGCTTAAATCCAGACCATTGACTTGACAGATGCCATTTATTTGTGTCTCGTCGCACTCACTCCTCCGTTCTTTAACACTCTCCTCCCAGGTGTACATGACAGAAAGCAGCCAGTGGTCTGTAAAGGGAAGGATGACGGTGTGTATCAAGGCCCAGGACGCTCTCTGTGACTCCCTTTGGAGTGACTGGAAGGAGTACAGGTCAGTACCACACTCTCTTTACTTCAGGACTGGGAGCCACTCTGTTGTTTTGTTGGATTTTTTTTTTTAGCTAGCTGTCCTGGTTGATGATTTGTAAATTAATTCGAAATTAATATCATCAGTCAAATAATATCCGCAATTCCTTGACATGGAAAATGAGGTGAGCTGATTCAGAGTTAGTCCAGCTTTACATCAACGTTGTAACCGATCTGACAGTCTCAAAGAAGTGTCTCTAATACCGTAGCTCTGGGCTACTCTTTATTAAGAAAAGGAGTACTGTAGAACATCATGTCACAGCTCATACGTTCTACCCAAGTTTGATGGAACATTTTCTTACATTTATGAAGTGAATAAATTGTAATTTAAAGATTTCAATGTTTCATTAATATACGAATAGTTATTTAGTGAAATCTTGAAACACAACAATGCAGATTTTACAGTGACATTCTTTTTTCAGAAGCAGGAAAAAGAAAAACAGGCAGGAGACTCAACTTAAGTAAAAGAAGAACAACGTTGTCCTGATTCTTCTGTTGTACATCTTCATTGTTCACGATACTGAAAGGTCATTTTTCAACGTATTCGCTTTATCAATCAAATCAATCAATCAAATTTATTTATAAAGCCCTTTTTACAACAAAAGTTGTCACAAAGTGCTTTTACAATCACCAGCCTGAATCCGACAGAGCAAACATCAACAAGTTGAACAAGTTGACACACGGCGGCTAGGAAAAACTCCCTGAAAGTCAGATTTAGGAAGAAACCTAGAGAGGAGCCAGGCTCTGAGGGATCACCAGTCCTCTTCTGGCTGGGCTGGGTCAGTTTATGACAGTACAACAAGCGAGGTGTGAAAAACTGAGAAAGCAAAATAGTCCGGGATGTCCAGGAGGGATGATGGATTTGATAGGACTTGGAGGAAGAAGCTCCGGTTGCACCAGCTGTTCTGTCAGCCGCACAGTCAGGGGCCCCAGGGAGGATCCAGCATATGCTCCAAGCTGGAGCGGTCCCCTGACAGAAGTGGACACAAACACAGGGAAGGGTTGGACACTAGTTCCCGGCACAATAGTATACCGAACATAATACTTTAAAAGGAGACAGGGGGGTTAGTGAGACAATGGCCATGAACGGGTAAACCCAGGACAAGTCCAGACAGATGTTAGTAGAGACAGGACACAGGAAAGATTAGGCACCCTGGTTCCCTACGTCCCCGGCACCATAGTATAGCAGCATAGATCTTAGAATGAGACAGGGGGGTCCAGTGAAGCTGGGGCCCTGAACAGGGTAAACCCCGAAACAGGGCCCAATAGGCCGGAAAACACCCACCCACTATGCCGAGCATCAACCCAGGGACGCCAATCGACCATGACCACTCGGGCAGGTTTAGTTTTTGCTCACAAAGTTACTCGAGCTGGTGGAACAAACAAGAGCTATAGCGAGCCAGTGACATCCACACTCCGAGGAGCATATGGGAGGTTTAGTTTTTGCTCACAAAGCTACTCGAATTGAGGCTGCAACGGAGCACTATAGCGAACCAGTGACTCCTCCCCACAGTTAACTGGGATAATCAGAGTTTGTTCACTAGCTACTCGGATTGAGCGAACAAAGGAGAGCTATAGCGAGCCAGTGACTCCACCCCCCAGGCAGCAGCCTGGAGGTATCGTTTTTGCTCAAAAAGCTACTCGAGAGGCAACAACAGGGAACCATAGCGAGCCAGTGACTCCACCCCCCAGGCAGCAATCGAGAGGACACCCCAGGGGAGATGTGAACCCGCAAGGCAAAGACAGCAGGGCAGAATGAGATCCGAGCCTTCCGTTCAACCTTCGTACCCTGGGCCATATTACACTCAACCATAGACCTTACTGAAAAGATATGTTTTTAATTGTGATTTAAAGGTTTGAACAGAATCTACATTTCTAACCCAGATTGGCAACTCATTCCATAATAGAGGAGCTCTATAGGAGAAGGCTCTACCTCCAGCTGTTTGTTTCGAAATTTTAGGTACAATTAGGAGACCGGCATCCTTAGATCTAAGGTTACGCGTGGGTATGTATGGCTGGACTAATTCAGCGAGGTAGGTGGGAGCAAGTTGATGTAAAGCTTTGTATGTTAACAGTAGTACTTTAAAGTCGGCCCTCGCCTTAACAGGCAGCCAATGTAAAGAGGCTAATACTGGGTTAATGTGGTCAAATTTCTTAGTTCTAGTTAAGATTCTAGCAGCCGTATTAAGTACTAATTGAAGTTTGTTTACTGATTTATCAGGGTAACCAGAGAATAGAACATTGCAATAATCTAATCTTGAGGTAACAAAAGCATGGATTAGTTTTTCTGCATCAATTTTTGATAAATAATTTCTGATTTTTGCAATATTCCGAAGATGGAAAAATGCTGTCCTTGAAATATATTTTATGTGATCGTCAAATGAGAGATCCGGGTCAAGGGTCACTCCAAGGTTTTTGACGTTTTTTTGTGAAATGACTATACATCCGTTTAGGTTCAGCGTAAGGTCTGTCAATAAATCTCTCTGTTTCTTAGGTCCTAAAACTAGCATTTCAGTTTTATCTGAATTTAGGAGCAGAAAATTCTCTGTCATCCACCTTCGTATATCTGAAACACAAGCTTCCATAGTGGCTAATTTAGGGGCTTCTCCATGTTTCATAGAAATATACAGCTGCGTGTCATCGGCATAGCAGTGAAAATTGACATTATGTTTTCGAATTACATTACCCAAAGGTAACATATAGAGTGAGAACAGAAGTGGTCCTAAGACTGAGCCTTGTGGAACACCAAAGCATACCTTTGATTTGTTAGAGGATAAGCCATCTACACAAACAAACTGAAGTCTATCTGATAAATAAGATCTAAACCAATCGAGAACATGTCCTCTTAGCCCAACAAGGGTCTCTAATCTCTCCAAGAGAAGGGAGTGATCAATAGTGTCAAAGGCAGCACTAAGATCAAGAAGCAATAGGAGAGATGCAGAACCTTTGTCAGAAGCCAATAAAAGGTTGTTTACCACCTTAACAAGTGCAGTCTCAGTGCTATGATGGGGTCTAAAACCGGACTGAAGTTTTTCATATATATTATTTGTCTTCAGAAAGGCCGTAAGTTGTAGTGAGACAGATTTTTCTAGGATTTTTGAAAGAAACGGGAGGTTTGATATTGGTCGGTAGTTTTTTAGGATGTCTGGGTCTAAGTTACATTTTTTTAGCAGAGGCTTAATTTCTGCAATTTTTAGTGAGGTTGGCACTGATCCGGAGGACAGGGAGCAATTTATTATGTTCAACATTGATGGGCCAAGCACAGGAAGTAACTCCTTAAGTAATTTTGTTGGAATTGGGTCTAGTTGACAGTTGGTTGATTTTGAACTATTTATTAATTTTGTAAATGTTTCAAGAGACACAGGTACAAAAGATTCAATTGTCGCCATTGAAACTAAATCAGGGCAGCTCTGCGTGCTCACAGTACAACAACGTTTTTGAGAACTAAGGCAGTTAAGGGTACAATTTGCAATTTCTTTTCTAATGTTGATTATTTTTTCATCGAAGTAGTTCATGAATTCATCACAACTAAAGTGAAGACCCACTTCATTGGTTAAACATTGCTTTTTAGTGAGTTTTGCAATTGTGTCAAAAAGAAATTTAGGATTATTTTTGTTTGTGTCGATTAGATTAGATAAGTAGGCTGATCGAGCACTTATAAGTGATTTGCGGTATAGCACAGTACTATCAATCCAGGCTAGTCTAAATACTTCTAACTTCGTGGAGCGCCACTTTCGCTCCAATTTTCTGGAGGCTTGCTTAAGTGTTCTAGTAGTGTCAGTGTACCAGGGAGCAAGTTTCTTATTTCGTATTGGTTTTGTTTTTAGGGGTGCCACAGCATCTAAAGTCTTACGCAGTATATCGTTTAGATCCTCTATTTGATTGTGTATAGATGATGTAGCTCTACCATCATTTAGCAGGCCGAACGAGCCTGGAAGTGCGTCAATAAATTTATTAGTAGTCGTAGAATTTATGCAACGGGTTTTAAAGATCCCTACCTGGGGGGCAAAAGTGTCACTTGTTTTAATGCTAAATGTTATAAGAATATGGTCAGATAAACCAGGATTTTGAGGAAAAATAGTTAGATCAATTACATTTATTCCCTTTGACAACACTAAATCTAAAGTATGATTGTGACAGTGCGTAGGTCCTGAGACGTGCTGGAGAAAACCTACCGAGTCAATTATGGCATTAAATGCCTTTTGAAGAGGGTCATTGGTATTTTCCATATGGATGTTAAAATCACCAGCGATTAAAATTGAATCTGCCATGACTACAATGTTGGACAAGAATTCTGGAAACTCACTTAGGAACAATGTGTACGGCCCAGGAGGCCTGTAGATAGTAGCTATCAAAAACGAGGTATTGCCCTGATTTGTTCTCATAAGTAATACTTCAAAAGACACAAACCCAGTGATTTGTTTTAATGAAAGATTATATTGTGTAGCATAAATATTAGCAACACCCCCCCCTTTACGGGAAGCACGGGAATCTGATCACTGGTGTAACCTGGAGGGGAAGCTTCATTTAAAGGAATAAATTCATCAGGCTTAAGCCAGGTTTCACACAGGGCAATTAGGTCTAATTTATGATCAGTAATTAATTCATTTACTGTAATTGCTTTTGAGGTAAGTGATCTAATATTTAGGAGACCTATTTTTAGATATGAGATGTTAATGTCAGTTTTATTTATGACTGGACTAATTGAGGGGCTTATATTAATAAGGTTGCTTTTATTAACACTACCTTTTTTTTATTTTATTGAGCCTATTTTTAATGACGGTGTCGATGGTGCAGGGTTTGCTGACTGCTCTGGCTATGCTATCAGCAGATCCCACTAGACTAGCAGGCTGGCTAACAGCCTGCTGCCTGACCTGCACCCTATCTCATGTTAACACTATAGGAGTGAGTCTCCTAGCTATATTCCTAGACAAAAGAAGAGCACCTCTCCAGCTAGGATGGAGTCCGTCGCTCTTCAGCAGATCAGGCTTGACCCTGTTCCTGGGCGAGTCCCAAAAACCTGGCCAATTATCCACGTAACCTATCGATTGCGACGGGCAGAACTCCGTCTTCAGCCAGCGATTGAGCTGTGAGAGTCTGCTGTAGATCTCATCACTGCCCCTAGCTGGCAGGGGGCCAGAGACTATTACTCGATGCCGACACATCTTTTTAGCTAAACTACACGCTAACGCTAGGTTCTGCTTCGTAACCTCTGACTGCCTCATCCTAACATCGTTAGTGCCAACGTGAATAACAATATCTCTATACTCCCTACGCTTTCCAGTTTTAGACTTCGCTAGCACCAACTCCAGATTAGCGGCTACGTCGGTGGCCCTGCCCCCCGGTAAACAATGAATGATCGCTGGCTGATCCTCTAATCTAATACTGCGAGTAATGGAATCGCCAATAACTAGCGTTTTCAGTTTTTCCGGGCTGCCAGCAGAAATTGCAAGCCGTTCGTTCCCATCAGAGCACGGCTCGGGCAGTGGTTTCGACTCTAAGGGAGAAAATCGGTTGGAAAGACTAATTTTCGCCGGTCGGTAGCAATTCTTTCCAGTAGCCGAGAAAGACTTGAAGGAGTTGCCCGGCTGCCAGGGCTGTGCCGAGGGGCTAGCTCTATGCTGTGTTCCTAGTGGCACAGGCGCAATAGCTTGCCTGTCTACTCTACCATAAGCCTTCCCTGACACATGCACCTGTAACCGAGACTCTAACTTCGCTATCTTCTCTTGAAGGCGGTAGTTCTCCTTCAGGTTAAAAGTACACCAACTACAGTGAAAAGGCATAACACAAACGAGTACTTAACTTTCTAGTGCGCAGATGAGTAGCACGACTTATCCAGACGGAGACACAGGAAGGTCCCGGTGAATGTTCGGATAAGTTTGTAAACTGTAAAACAAAATCAGGGAAATTAAGCAAGTAATTATATAAGTACGAACGAGAAAACTAAAGCTAGGTAGGCAGGAGCAGGCGCGTCCAGTTGGAACAAACAGGAAACAGGAACTAGAGCTCAGGAGCAAACAGCTTTATAGATTGTACACATTCCCATTGTACTCAACATGTATAAAGGTGACCTGATATTGCAAAAAAAACAGAAGATAATTCCTAATTAATTTACTGACCCAACTGAACATATTTGATCAGATGTATATTTATTTCATGTTTTGTTATGTTATTTATATATTTATTATTAACAAAGTTTAAGACGTAACTGGTTCGTTTTTTCCTTCTAAAAGACTGTGAAGTGTTATGCACTAACCAAATAGCAACTGTTGTGCTATGTTGTAACTGTGACTAAATCTAAATACACTTACAATTCACATTCGAAGTGTGCATGTTTTCTTACCTCATGCAGGGTTAGTCGTTTTTCATCATTTGCAGGAAAGTTTGGTAGATAGAGGTTGTCTCGGGCATTACTTATGCTTTATTAGACCACAGGAATGTGGGGAAAGATAGAGGATGTCAACTGCTCTGTGGATTTGAATAAATATCAATGGACCCCAGTAGATGGATTAGATGCATGACCCGGTCACTAACCCATACCTGCCAACACTCCCGTTTTTCCCGGGTTTCTCCCGTTTTTTTGCCCCGTCTCCCGGACACCTCCCGGTTTGTTATTTCTCCTGGTAAACTCCCGTTATTTTCATGGCCCAAACTCCTTAATATATATTTGGACTAATATGTTTGTCTAATGTTGACTAGTTGCTAGATCTTGTATATAAAGTATCCTATTCACACAATCCACACACCATACAATGTTCAACACGTTTGTCACCCTGGCAACCTTTAAGTCCGTTGCGACAAACTACAAAAAACAGTGATGTCCCTAATTAACAAATAACACTCATCTAAACCGAGGAAAAATTCCTCACTGGTGACACATACAAGTTGACATGGAAGATTCAGCCTAATTATTGCCTTGCATGGAAGCTTTGTGATAAATGAGACTTTAGCATTTGAAAAAATGTGCATTTTTTCCCTGTAAACTGATAATTTATTAATAGCCTACTAAATTGATTGACAAAATATAGTATATATATATATAATACTTTTTCTTTATAACAAATAAATGCTATTTGTTTTAGACTGCCATAACAGTTTCAATTATTATATAGATAAAAAAACTACAAAACAACAATGCAGCAGTGTATCCCAGCTGTGAGTCCAGAGGAGGGTTTGTGGTACGGGCGTTGCTCACATCATCTTCCTGTCTAGGTTGTTGGCTGCTGTCTGTCCACAACTGACACCTAGGATTGAAACCAAAACAAAACATTTGACCTAAAGTCCTAAATAATATGCAGGGAATATTGAATGTAAGTTCACTGAAGCCTTACTTCCTTTGCTTCTTCTTAGATTCCTCCTGCATTTCGATACAGGCCATTGCAAACTTTTTGAACTCTTTGTAGTTCAACCTCTAGAAGTTGACACAGAAGTATAACATTGCAGTAAGTGATATCACATGTACAGGACACTCCAACATCTGGTTCTTCCTACTCCTTAAACAACTTTCAAAACATAGGATGCTCAAACAACCTTTGTGTCCATGAAGGTTTTATATATGTTATATTATCAGAGAGGGCGAGTGAGAAAGCGAGAGAGCGAGAGATAAGGTATACCTGATCCCCAGACACATCGAACTCGTAGAAGATCTTATTGAGGGCGTGTTCCTCAAAATTGAACAGGAAACCAGCAGCCATAAACTCAGCGGGGCTGATGGTGCCATTTCCATCCATGTCCAACAACTTAAACACCACCCTGGGGTAGCGGGATATGAAGTTCTTCTCCACATTGTACTAAAGACACACACACACATATGCATCCACAGGTTGTCACACAGTCATAACATAAGAGCACAAAAGCTTACAGTCTGCACATATGTTTTCCATCTGTGACTAACTGCACATCTTTATTTTCGGTTGTCAGGGCATTATGTAATATCAATATAGATCAGTTGTTCTACTGTTGGACTGCATGGTTCTGTAGGGACGAACACGGCAATATTCTTCATCAATTAATTACATATCTGATTTTGAATGTAAACACACACACATGTGCACAAATGCATAACCAGATATACTACCTCACTGCAGAGGAGGATGCAAACCAACATGTAAAACTGGTCAAAGTCAATCTCTCCACTGGCGTTCCAGTCTAACATGTTAAATGTCATCAGAATCTCTTTCTTCTTCAGGTCAGTCACATGGTGCATGAAGTGGTAGAACTGGACGTCTGCAGAAAGAAGAAAAATGTGCACTCTTTGTTAAATGCATCGCATGATTTACACACAGATGTAATTGACACATAAGTAACTGTTAAGTTCTAAGGTACACAAAGAAACTCATGCATTAATGATAGACATATTCACCATCTACCATTCATTGTATTTGTTTTGTGGACATCCAGTATTTTGAAGTAATCAGCCAGTATTTTGGTATTGCGCAAAGACAGAAGACAGTAGACGCTGTCAAAATCCAGATAACTTAAAACAACTCCTTCATTTAGCTTCATCTTGGCTTTCTATCTTTATCTTTGTAATTTCTTTTCAAATTCCTGTCCCTCTTAATGTCTCTTGATGATGACATCACAATGTTCAAAAACGTAATTTATGTAAGCATATAGTGGACTAATATTCAAATAAAAATACAATCCCAAATAACATTTTCAATGAATCCCACACTTTTTGGTGGAATTCAAATGAAAATACAAATGCAAAATTTAGATTTTTTTTCCCATTAAAAAGCGATGCATTATTTGAAAATGTAAATGTTAGTTGGGATTGCATTTTCATTTGAATTTTGTCCACTAAATGCTTCTATAATAATTTAGGATTCTATTTTAGAATCCACAATACATTGATTGAATCTGACATACATTTTTCCTGAAGTGGAAAAACAGGAATTAAGCACTATAGTAAGTCCTGAATCGAGTCACAGCCCAATGTGTAATTCGACCCAATAGAAAGGAGACCAACACAATCTCCTTAGGTGTAGTGTGAGAGGAATGAAATGCAGACATAAATCTCATTTTTATTAACCGAAAACAAACAGTGCACAGCAAAAACATGTAACAAACTTGAAAATAAAGTGCGCTAGATAGAGACTACAAAATCAACGAAGACAGCTTACAAGGAACAAACACTCACTTATACAGATAACTGTGATGAAACAATGAAGCACAAAGACATGAGCGAACTGAGGGAACATATATAACCTTCTGATAGGGACCTGGTGTAAAGGATTGGACAAGACACGACAATGAAATGAGTCCGGGGGTGTGTTCATGAATGAAAGGAAACCGGAAAAGACGGGGTGAAGTCCTGATGGCTTCACCTACCGTGATATTAAATACATTAACCTGTGAGTTAAGAGTAACGAACATACTCGGATATTTGCAGCAATATGTCTAAGCAACAAGCAAATGCCACAAAACAGATATTCCTACATTTTGCACAGTGACATTTCATGTCCTGTTCAGTCAGAAAGGTTACAGGTCAGCAACATTAAATATTCTACGCCTATTCTATTTGAGCCACGTTTGGCGTCCGCTCATCACTGGACCCTTAGGAGACTGAATAACTCGTCATTTACGCTAGTGACGCATTATTTTCTCTTACTTTAACATAAATCAATTAACATGACATAATACAAAACAAAACATATTACATTATTGTACATTGCACTACACCAGCGACCTACTAGCGAAATTAAAAAAGTGACATGGAACAACAAACACAGACACTCCTCAGTGACTTAAATATCCCCGCTAATTGCTTATGGAAACCAGCCGTGCTGGTTTCCAAACAAACCACCGGAAAACAGGAAGTGCACCCCACTAATTAGCCCGAGTGGGAACCTAGTGTTCATCAATTGTGACCTAGTTCACCATTCATGACAGAATCAACTTAAGTAAAAGAAGAACAAGGTTGTCCTGATTGTTCAGTCGTACATCTCCGTTCTTCACTACACTGACGAGACAATGTTCTACTTATTCCCTTTACAGGGAATAAGGAGTTGGTTTATTTCAGTGGTAGAGTGCATGCTTTGTATGTATGATGTTCTGGGTTCAATCCTTAGGTCGTTGTTACAAATCAGAATTTGTTCTAAAAAAAAATGTCATATGTTATAATCATATCTCTGAAATTAATGTGTTATCTGTTACAAACATCACAGTTTAAATAATGTGTTCTCTGTCACAGACACTCCAGTTTTGAGAATACATGGACATTCAGAAACACACACTAGAGGCACAGGCCAATCTATATTCACAGAGCTATAAGGGCATCAGCTTGTAACTGTTGAGCGAGCAAAACAGGAGATAAGCCCTGCTATTGAAGATGACGTCATCTCTTGCTCTCATTGGCCATAAACCAGACAAGAGGATTTCCTGACGGGGTGGGGCTGGTGCAGATCTCCACTTAGGAAAACGTTTCTCTTAGAGTTTAAGACATAACTGGTTAGAGTTCTTTCTTTCTAAAAGACTATGATAAGTGATATGCACTAACCAAACATCAACTATTGTGCTGTGTTGTGACAATCTACAATCGAAGTGTGCATGTTTTCTTACCTCATGCAGTGTTAGTCATTTTACATAATTTGTAGGAATGTTTGGTAGATTGAGGTTGTCTCAGGCATTTGTTATGCTTTATTAGACTGCAGGAATGTGGGGAAAGATAGTGAATTTGAATAAAATGGATTAGATGCACAGCATTACCCAGTCACTAACCATGTGGGTGTAGTGTAGAAAGAAAACACTCGAATGGCAAACATATAGACAGGTTTTGAAATAAAAGTGCAGTTACTAAATACAGCATCTAAATACAAACACAAACAACTATATGCGACAAAGAAACATCCAACCGTCACCAGCGATACGGACCGCAACATAAAACAAGGAGCTGCACCCAATATTAGGTGCCGTTATTCCCAACTTGCCCACTAGATGTCCCCAGTAGGCTAGAATTTCTTTAACTTGTTAGCCAAAGTTGGTCTGTACTTTAACTGTTATGCTTTAGTAGTAGCCATGTGATATACAGTAGACAATTGGATTCAGAGCAAGGTACAAGAATGATACAGAACAAATACACTTAAACATTTGACTGCTTTATTTGAAAAGTTCTCTTTTGGCTTTACTACTCCACTGGTTCCCACCTGTGTTTGGTTAATGCACACATATTGAGTATAGCTCTCCATTGAGTACTTCTAGTTGGCAACCACTGTTCTCTCTGACATTTGAATAAACAAAGATTCACTCATACAGAGTTACATTTTAAGAATCCCAATTAAGAAAGACTGATTTCAAGATATATTCAGACACTCACAAACAAGATTTCAGTACCCATAGAGTTCACAAACAATATAGGACTTGACAGAGCATTCAGATGTCATCTTCCATGCACCTGACTTGGTCAACAATGTGCAGCTCTTAGCCCCACTGAAGTCTTTCGGTTCCCCATCTCCCCATTTGGAAAAGCTTATGGGTTGGCCATTCACATCAACCTCACACTTTGCTTGTTCGCATTTGTTAACATTGAGCCATGCCTGTTCCAAACCTCCTTCAAAGATCTCAGTGAGAGCAACATTTTCCTTTTCATTTTTCGGCAGAGCCAGCGCCAAGCCCATTTTGGTACAGAACTGGACAGCTTCATCAAAAGACCCCGATCTCTTGTGTGACACAAAGTATGTTTTGTTCACTCTTCTGGCAAACTCATAGTTAATGGCTGTAGAGAAACCAGGGTTAATGTGGTTTTACATTAAATGTGGAATCAATGGTTGCCATGTTATAATTCACAAGTGATACCGATGATACACATGACACAATAGTATCTCTAAATAACAGAATAATCAATAAGGTAATCGAATGCTGTGTTCAATTCATAACTCTCTGAAAAACACTGTCTTACCCAGCTGCAGTTTTCCCACGGTACTATGTATGTCTTCAAGGGCTGTGAAAATGAAATTATCAAATTAACCTGAAACAACTCAGTCAAAAACTTTACCAAGAAAATAAGTCAGCTGTGTTCAAGTACCTAAGGCAGGGCATCGTTTCTCACATTGTCCTGGTAGTCCAACCATACCTAGGAAGAGAAAGAGAGTTCAGTCCATTATTATTCACAGCTAGAAATGACTCTAACACACATTTATTAAACACTCTTGAGTATTCAATAATATTTCCTGGGGCCACAGTCATTTAGCATACTGCCTTTTGTGCACAAGTACCACTGCAGCATGACTTCAAACCAAACCTACTGATCTTTCACTTTCTTGATCCAGTAAAATAATAACCCATGTTTTAATATATCACCAGTATCACAAGTAGTATTTTTATTATGACTCTGATTCAGTTGTGAACAACACTTAAGTACTTAAAGTCTCGCCAAGAGATAATATGGAAGCATATGGTGGACCAAATTCAAATGAAGTTTTCAAATAAAGACATGTGTTGGTGGACATTATTAAAAAATTGATAAACAGCGTCAAACTTTGCAATTGCATTCTCGTGGACTAAATGACAAACATGAAAATGTCATCTGGGATTGCTTTTCCATGTTCTACCAACCTGTCAGTCACTCTCGGAAGGCGGGACCATTACGAGTCAAACCGTAAACATTAGAATCGTAAGGACCAATGGCAACTACAGTGCTATTGCAAAGAATGTTAGATTGAGCAGATCATATTGAAAGAAATCAATCAAAAAACCTCATATTAAATATGACAATGACTAAAATCGTACTTTGAGAGATGCTCTTCCGGTGTCTGTTAACAGCTTATCTTAAATATTCCAACACAAACGGGTCAATGTCATTATTAGTTATCGCAAAGAATTCAGCTATATTTTCAATTCAATTCATTGATTTTTTTTATTCTGTCATGAGCATCTGACCCAGAAATCATTTCTTTCAATATGATCTGGGTTTTTAATAGTGATATAGAGACCAAAATACATTGGTACATTTTAGTTTATTTTTAAAGACATTACCATATTATTTGAAGAAAGTACAAGGCTGCCACTATTTTAGTTTTTTTTATTCCGGACCTAATATATCCTTTTAAATCAGAACATGCAAAATTAACAAAATTATTGATACCATATACTGAATATTCACTAAACTTTGGCCAAAATAACTACAGACATTGTAGCATTTTGTCTTGAACCATTCATGGGGTCTTTTTCAAGTATGTTTGGGATAACTGTAATACTGGAAGACTCCTGACCTTTGATGGGACCCAGCTTTCTGACGCAGAGTTTCAACATATCAACCGTCTTCTGATTTCATTATGCCGAGCACATATAGAAGGCACCAGGTGCCAGAAGTAGCAATGTCCACAAAACATCACCTAATCCAAGTTTAACTTTAGTGTACTTTCCATATCATGTTATTAAGTAACAAATATTATTAGAATAGTAAATATTTAAGACTCTACCCCTCGATCCTGCTATCCCAGGTGGTCCAGGTAGACCAGGCTTGCCTATGAAAACATTACATGAATAAAATGCATCATTAAACTCAGAAAACATTTAATAATTCAAAACCAGTGAATGAGTGCATACATGCTTCATCACAGGTATGAAAATGATATGGTGAGACTGTTTCACTTAACGTAGGCTTTTACCATCAGAAGGACCAACTGGACCAGGGGGACCAGGGGGACCAGAAAGACCAGGCAATCCACGCTCCCCGGGAAGGCCCAGCTTTCCCGATTCACCCACATGACCTCTGCATTTACAATCCTCTGCCTGGCTTGGCAGAACCAGCAAGGAAAAGGCCCACAGCCCTAAAGTGAGACATTGGCGCATTGCCATCGCTTAAAACTGCAGCTAGAGGACAAAGAAACAATTGGGAAAATAAATCAATGGTGGAATACCAACAGTATCAGAATAAACACCTGCTTGTTTATGATGAGAAAGTTACCAGTCAATGAGATGTCCATTATTGAAAGTAAAATTACTGTTCAAAAGTAAGTGCCTTTGAAGGATCTCTGTAATTTAAACGGCTTGGTTGTTCACAGAAACACTCTCCAAAAACACAGATGGACCTATACATCTCCCATTTTCACAAGGTTGTTCCTAAAACGCCTGGCAGTTGTGTTCCCTAGAGTTGCTGGAGAACAGGATTTGATATCCTTTAAAAACCGTCCATGTCACGGATCCGTACAGGTGAAGTGCAGAAGGAGCGAGATGCAGAGCCAGATAATCACGTTCGTCGTATTTAATTGTAGTCTACAACAAACATAGAACAACGAACGGACAAAACTATACTGACGATAAATGAAATGCGCTTACACAAAGCGACTTGTACATTTACAAACACAACAGTATCAATTGGACTTATACACAACACTCACCTACAACGACACGTAACGTAAAATAATATCAAGCACCAGTGAACCTAACCAGGGGACTTAAATAGCCTACTGATACAAACCTATGCCCGGTGCTTAATTAACCCAACTCAAAACAGCTGTGCTCCTAATTACAATATACATACACAGAAGTGCTCTCCCAACCACCCTGTGTACAGCACAGCTCACCCAATATGTTACAGTATCCCCCACTAAAAGGCTGGCTTCCAGATAGCCTAACCAAAAGGGAAGGGGAACAGAGGAGACATATATTGTCCGTTCAACCCGGAGGCGGGCCGGGACAGTTAGTCCAGCCCTCTTTGGGCGTTCGACAGTCTGCAGCAATCTTGGGCGGCAGCCATCGTGGGCGTCGTGGCGGCGGCCATCGTGGGCGTCGTGGCGGCGGCCATCGGGAGCGTCGTAGCGGCGGCCATCGTGGCGTAGTCGTGGCGGCGGCCATCGTGAGCGTAGTCCTGGCGGCGGCCATCGTGAGCGTAGTCCTGGCGGCGGCCATCGTGAGCGTAGTCGTGGCGGCGGCCATCGTGAGCGTAGTCGTGGCGGCGGCCATCGTGGTAGTCGTGGCGGCGGCCATCGTGAGCGTAGTCGTGGCGGCGGCCATCGTGGCGTAGTCGTGGCGGCGGCCATCGTGGCGTAGTCGTGGCGGCGGCCATCGTGGCGTTGTCGTGGCGGCCCATCGTGGCGTCGTCGTGGCGGCGGCCATCGTGAGCGTAGTCGTGGCGGCGGCCATCGTGAGCGTAGGCGGCGGCCATCGTGAGCGTAGTCCTGGCGGGCGGCGGCCATCGTGAGCGCGTGGCGGCGGCCATCGTGAGCGTGGCGGCGGCCATCGTGAGCGTGGCGGCGGCGGCATCGTGAGCGTAGCGTGCGGCGGCCATCGTGAGCGTTAGCGGGCGGCGGCCATCGTGAGCGTCGTCGTGGCGGCGGCCATCGTGAGCGTAGTCGTGGCGGCGGCCATCGTGAGCGTAGTCGTGGCGGCGGCCATCGTGGCGTCGTCGTGGCGGCGGCCATCGTGAGCGTCGTCGCGGCGCGGCCTTCGTGGGCGGCGATGCGGCAGCCATTGTGGGCGGCGATGCGGCAGCCATTGTGGGCGGCGATGCGGCAGCCATTGTGGGCGCGCTGCGGCAGCCATTGTGGGCGGCGATGCGGCAGCCATTGTGGGCGGCGATGCGGCAGCCATTGTGGGCGGCGATGCGGCAGCCATTGTGGGCGGCGATGCGGCAGCCATTGTGGGCGGCGATGCGGCAGCCATTGTGGGCGGCGATGCGGCAGCCATTGTGGGCGGCGGCGATGCGGCAGCCACTGTGGGCGGCGATGCGGCAGCCATTGTGGGCGGCGATGCGGCAGCCATTGTGGGCGGCGATGCGGCAGCCATTGTGGGCGGCGTGCGGCAGCCATCTTGGGCGCGGGCGTGACGGCGGGGGCCATCGTGGACGCTGGCGTGACGGCGGGGGCCATCGTGGACGCTGGCGTGACGGCGGCAGCCATCTTGGGCGCTGGCGTGACGACGGCAGCCATCTTGGGCGCTGGCGTGACGACGACGGCAGCCATCTTGAGCGCTGGCGTGACGGCAACAGCCATCTTGGGCGCGGGCGTGACGGCGGGAGCCATCGTGGACGTGGGCGTGACGACGGGAGCCATCTTGGGCGCTGGCGTGACGGCGGCAGCCATCTTGGGCGCTGGCGGGATGGCAGGAGCCATCGTGGACGCTGGCGTGACGGCGGCAGCCATCTTGGGCGCTGGCGTGACGGCAGGAGCCTTCTTTGGCGCTGGCGTGACGGCGGCAGCCATCTTGAGCGCTGGCGTGACGGCAACAGCCATCTTGAACGCTGGCGTGACGGCGGGAACCATCGTGGACGCTGGCGTGACGGCGGGAGCCATCGTGGACGCTGGCGTGACGGCAACAGCCATCTTGAGCGCTGGCGGGACGGCGGGAGCCATCGTGGACGCTGGCGAGACGGCGGCAGCCATCTTGGGCGCTGGCGGGACGACGGCAGCCATCGTGGACGCTGGCGAGACGGCGGCAGCCATCTTGAGCGCTGGCGGGACGACGGCAGCCATCTTGAGCGCTGGCGTGACGGCAACAGCCATCTTGAACGCTGGCGTGACGGCGACCATCTCAGGCGCAGGCGTGGTGGCGACCATCTCAGGCGCAGGCGTGGTGGCGACCATCTCAGGCGCTGGCTCCTGTAAGTCCAGCCATGTCCTCCACCACGTCCTAATAATGGCAGTGGGCTGGTCATCCAACCCCTCCGGGGGTTTTTCTGTCCCTGACGCCGGCGGCAGAAAAGGGTCTTCCCACGGCGGGGGTAGTGGCTGTAGCTCCAGGGGTTTTCCTCCCCCTGTCTGCAGCCCCGGAGCAGTGGGTGGCCGTTCCTGCAGCACCAGGACCGTGGGTGTTCTCTCCGCGGTCCTCCCGGAACACCTCCTTAGCTCCCCCCCAAAAACCTTCTTGGGACGCCTTCGGGGTGCCCTCTTGCCTTCCTCCGGGAAGGACCGCGGACCCGATGTAATCAGCCCTGATAGCTGCATAGGTGGTTCGTAGCCAAAGTAAGCGCGGAGACGCCTATACTCCTCCTGGGGTGTCTCCGGCTTAAACCAGTCCCACTGCTCCGTGGGGTGACGGTAGGAGTAAATCTCCCCGGAGGTGTAGCAATAATCTCCGGGGAAACCTCCCTCCGTCAGGCTCTGCTCGCTCATTTCGTCGGCTTGATATTCTGTCACGGATCCGTACAGGTGAAGTGCAGAAGGAGCGAGATTCAGAGCCAGATAATCACGTTCGTCGTATTTAATTGTAGTCTACAACAAACATAGAACAACGAACGGACAAAACTATACTGACGATAAATGAAATGCGCTTACACAAAGCGACTTGTACATTTACAAACACACCAGTATCAATGGGACTTATACACAACACTCACCTACAACGACACGTAACGTAAAATAATATCAAGCACCAGTGAACCTAACCAGGGGACTTAAATAGCCTACTGATACAAACCTATGCCCGGTGCTTAATTAACCCAACTCAAAACAGCTGTGCTCCTAATTACAATATACAGACACAGAAGTGCTCTCCCAACCACCCTGTGTACAGCACAGCTCACCCAATATGTTACAGTCCACTCTACAGTACAACTCAATGGTTGACCTTTCTGTTTGTTACTTGTTCACAATTGCATCCCAAAACATACTGATTTCCTTTAAAAAACAAATTTCGAATTGTTAACCAGTAAACATATAAGTTAACCTTAGATTTGTTCTGTAGACTGGACTGAAAGACAGACTAGTTCTTCAATAATTAATGGTTATATTCATTGCAAGAAGGCTAATTAATTTGCAAAGGAAGTCACATACCAGAAAGTTACGTACCAGTTAAGTGCTGAGAATAGTCGTTTTGCTTTGGTGCAGCTTTGCAGCAGAATGATATTGAAAAATATTGTGTGCAAGCATTTATACAGACACTATTAAGTGGAAACATGTTGCTTTGCAGGATTAATTCTTATCTGGAAGTATTAGGTCATACAATTTACCGGAACAGAATTCATCTTGGAATGTGGGACTTGAGCCGGGATCTTCCCAGCATACATTATTGCGTAACACCTATTCCATGGGTGTACTGAACATAATGAAATCAACATTTTCCAGCCTTGCTTTTGTAGAGCAGCTCCATGGATGGGGCCGTAGAAATGCAACCACAGTGACAATAGAGAGAGCTATTAGAGGTAAACAACGACTGACCATGATTACAACAATAACGTTTGCATCCTATTCTGAGGTTTTAATAGGCTAATAAGATGCATTCTGTTGCAGGTACACAGGAAACAAATCAAATTATTCATGAATTGGGGTTTTGTCACGAAATTGGAGTGTAGTGCAGTCAAAGCCATGTGCAGAGCCAGGTAATCTGTCCGGTCCAGCCCTTTTCTGGCATAGGCGGGTCCATTTCTGTTCCACCCAAAACGGAGGTGGCCGGCCCTGAGGACAATTCCTCTGGGAGCTCCGGCAGAGAGACGAGGGGACACACTGGGAGCTCTGGCAGAGAGACGAGGGGACACACTGGGAGCTCTGGCAGAGAGACGAGGGGACACACTGGGAGCTCTGGCAGAGAGACGAGGGGACACACTGGGAGCTCTGGCAGAGAGACGAGGGGACACACTGGGAGCTCTTGCAGAACCGGAAGGGGCCACTCGAGGCAGAAGGGGGAGGGGTGTGGGGGGGCGGCTTTAGCCCGGAGACAGCTCTGATGTACTGTAGTCTGGGTCCGGTCCTGGCAGCTCGAGCCAAACCCTCCACCACCTCCCAGTCACCTCCGGAGACTGGTACTCCAGACCTTAAGGCGGTCTTTGGGTCCTGGAGGTTGGTGGCTGGAAGGAGTCATCACTAGGCTGGCACTGTGGATGTGGCTGCAGTGGGTGCAGTGGGTGGTGTCCTCTAAGGCTCCAGGGCAGTGGGTGGCGCTGAACCCACAGGTGGCTTTACCCAGCGCTTTGCTCTGCACCGGGCGTGAATGGTGTTTTTCCACCACCTGCTGGCTGGGTCTAGTGCGTAGGTCCTCCTCCACGGCCCCCTAGAACACCCCTTTAGCACCCCACAAAACATTTATTGGTGTGCTTTCGGGGTGCTCCTATGCTCAGTCCTTTGGGGGACCGCGAGCCTGTTGTGGCTAGCCCTGGTTGCCTCATATGCCCGCCCCAGCCGACGTAGGATGTTGCTGGGACTAGTCGGTGTAGGACGGAATCCCAAAGCAGGGCGTCTTCTAGGAAGTCCTCCTCCACTCTCTTGTACCTCGGAGGAGTCTGCCACAATCTTCCTAGCTCGCCTCAATGAAACTAACAACCAACAGCCGTGTACAGATAGTAAACAAATTCCATGTGACACTGAAGCCGTGCACCACTCTAATAGTCCCTGAGTGAAAACAAAACCCTCACCAATCGTGACAGGTTTTCCCAAATTAATTGACCTCTGTGATCCATCTTACATATTACACTTAAGTTTCATTCTGCTTTCAGTGATGTATGTAAATATTTGTGTTTTAAATATGGAATGCACCCAGTAATATGTGTAAAATATGATAGAAAATCATAATGCATCGGCATTATGCGGGTAAGTGCTACCAAAATACAACCTATATATATTCATGGATAGTTAACGCGTTCACTTTAGGTTCTCTTTAATCAAATCTGATATTGTATAGTTTGCTAGTTACAGAATACAAAAACACGACAACCTTTTATAGATACGTTTAAGGATCCGACGTGGAGCTAGTCAGTTACCGTAACTTATAGATGAAGTTGTAGCGTAGACTGCCTTATTTATCATTCCGCGTTTTGTGTTAATTGCGTTTTATTTTTGTTACGTTCTGAATTTTTTACATTTTAAGTTATCATTTTGGAGTTTTGAAATGTGCATAATTAGTTAACATATTTAAGCTCATTTTGCAGCATGTTACCATCCTGCAGTCAGGTACAGTTCCTGCTGCCGTGTGGTGCTCAAACAAAGAGCTTTACAACTGTCCCTTTTGCTTTAGGACATCTCGGATCCAGAAGACAAGCGAGAGGCTCTCTCCCCTTTCATGTTTTTGTTTAGTAATTACAAAGACGGCGAAATATTCATGGAAAAGATAGAAAGACGTGGACTTCGTGTGAATTATGAAATAAGGCTGTAAGGGGAATCTTAGAACCGGGGGTTTTCTAATGGTGTAGTAAATGTTATTTACTACACCAAGTTTAAGTTGATATATTTTTTAGTGTCTTTGCGAAAGGCACTTTATCCAAAGTTGATTTTTGGTTTTACATGTGTGTTGAAGAGGATTCTTTTTAATAACCCTCTAATAAATAACATTTTCTTAACTCACGCCTAAAAGCATTTTTATGTTTTACTTTGGATCAGAGCTTTGATCAACTACAATGTAAATGAATTAATCACCATTCTCAATCATCAACTTTCTAATTATGACTCATCAAACAAACTACGACTGTATGTATGCATGTGTCTGTTAAAACTGCACAAAGAAGCTGCAAGTGGTCTGTTGGAACCTAGAGTTATATGTTGAAAAAATATGAATTAAATCACACGGACTCCAAGATAGTTTAAACGTAATTTTACTGTTAACTTTTTTTCTAAGTTGATACTTTTTTACGATAAGTAGGCTAGGCCAGAGCCATCTCTCTATGGCTCTGGGCTAGGCTACACAACGTCACGTACCACACATGACGCGTCAAACCAGGATGTACCCAAACTAACCAATAGCGAACGTCAGTGGGGAAAACTAACCAATAGCTAACATCAGTGGGCGTAACCTGACAACAATGGGCGTAACCTTGACAACAATGGGCGTAACCTTGACAACATTAGGCTCTGCAAATATACCTTATTGGCTATGGAGGACCAAGTCTGCCAGAATTAAAAATAAATGAATAAATAAATAAATGCATCAGTACATGTATTTTACATCAAAATATACGTAAAAAAAAATAATTATAGATTTCTCCTTTATTTCCACAATCATTTATTTCTGTAATTATTTATTTCTGTAAGTATTTATTTTCGTTTATATTTATTTCCGTTCATATTTATTTCCATATATATTTATTTCTGTATTTCCACAACCATAGGCAAATGAGGGGACGGGACTTAATCGTTCAACCAAAGCAATCAAGCGCAGAGAGCGAGAAATAGATGTAATCGTTCAGGACAGCAGGGGGCGGCAATGCACTGCGAAAGTTGATAGCAACTGTGGTTAAACTAGGAGCGCCAACAGCCCGCGCCCGCGGGCGTTGCAGTTAGTAATTCAAATAAATATGTAATGTTGAAAAGCTACAACCTTGTCCTTCCATGACTTTTCCTAAATACGTGGTTCTATATGAAACTGGACCCGTTTTGGTCCGACATGAACACTGTGCGCAGTGTTACCGGTTTACTTTGTGTGTCCTGCTCAGGACACAACAACTGAAGCAGTGAGCCGACTATGGACGGAGAGATACATATAAATGGATTCGCTTATCGGCCAAATCATTTGATTGTGCACGTCGCATGTGATCTAAAAATGTTTTAGCACTACATCAAAATAGGACATACAGTTTGATGGATTTTCATTTATTCGATTTTTTTTTATTTAAACGCCATAGCCTGTGCATTACTTCCGTAGTTATAGCAGTCTAGACATATAAAGTCGATCTTGGAACTCCTAAACCGATTAACCGATAAGAATACTGATACCACTGTGACGTACTATGGTTGACACCCTCCTCATTTGCCTAAGGTTGAGGAAATACAGTAAATATATACGGAAATAAATATAAACAGAAATAAATGTCAACGGAAATAAATATAAACGGAAATAAATACTTACAGAAATAAATAATTACAGAAATAAATGATTGTGAAAATAAATATGAACAGAAATAAATATAAACGGAAATAAATACTTACAGAAAGAAATAATTACAGAAAGAAATGATTGTGGAAATAAATAAATAGGAGAAAACGACAGATTAAAAAAATAATAATTCTATAATTAATTTTTTTTACGTATATTTTGATGTAAAATACTTGTACTGATGCATTTATTTATTCATTTATTTTTAATTCTGGCAGACTTGGTCCTCCATAATTGGCCTCGTCTCAGCTCTGTGGCGATAGAGAAAGTGCCCCAAGGAGGCGGGTCTATGTAGCAGTTAAGCCAATTGCCAATTTAAGATATGAATGTATGACAAAAAAAATCCAATCAGCGTTCTTAAATCGAATCCAAGAAGCTAGCCCCAGATAAAATAAGGACCGGGCTCTAGGGGCGCCATTTCTACTAGTAAAGCCATATTAGGAAGGGTGAACACCAGGGTATACAAATGGATAACTCTGTAAAGCCATATTAGGAAGGGTGAACACCAGGGTACACATGGATAACTCTGTAAAGCTATAACCATATTAGGAAGGGTGAACACCAGGGCACATATATTTCACATTTCTGAAAAGTTTTTGTATTAGTTAATATTTCACAATGACAGGGTAGACATGTTAAGCTTGACAACACGCAATTACAAACACAATATGATGAACATTTGGAAATATAAAGTTAGATAATTACTGTGTGTCCAGCAGATGCTTTAACCTCCACTAAAGAAAGGTTAGAATGGGGGCGAGGATGTCAATGAGTACGTCAGTTTGTTTCTTAAAGGGGCATTTACCCCATTATGACAGGGTGGACAGCAATATCAGGGACACATGCAAAATACTTAATATTATTATAAAAATAAATAATCAAAATGACTTGTTTTGTTCAATATCTTGTTGAAGACAATAAGTACATTCAAAAAGAATTTACATTTTATGTAATCTAACAACTCTTTGCACTCACTGAAGTTAGCTTAGCAGCGTGTGGGACATGCCAAAATCACGTACATCCAATCAAAATAATTGTATAAAATCAGTAAAATACATTTCAAGAGCCTTATCATTGTACTTGTGTGTGTGTGTGTGTAAATGTTTGGCCATTCAGAATAAAACCTCAGAATGTCATTATTTTGTATTATGTTCATGATTACTGAGGGATTCTGACGAGGACACCAAAGGGACTTTATAGTGATATTGACTCCGTTGATATTTTTCTAAAACATTTTTTTTAAAGAAAGCCAGGTAGACTAGCCTATAGGTAAAATAGGTTGACGCACGAGTTGAGCAAAATGTAATTGAGAATTGAAGGAGGCACAATTGTTTAGTTAGGAAGAGGACACTAGATGGCGATATTGCATTAAACGAGGGAAATGGACACGATCGTTGACTTACCCGGTTGCCTTGTGCTCTAAAACACATGCTGTGATTTTCAATAGGCAATAGAGATATTTTATTAGGCAGTAAAGTGGTCTAGGTCTAGGACATACGCATTTGTTTACTTGGTAAACATAATGTTAAACAGAAGGTTGATATTTTTTTTGACTTTTCAATTAAATTATGATTGTCTGATTTATGAAACATCTGGGGGCTAGAATGAACGGGGTTAATTATCCGGTTAACAGTAACATTGAATCAATCAATCAATCACATTTATTTCATAAAGCCCTTTTTACAACAAAGTTGTGACAAACTGCTTTTACAAACACCCAGCCTGAAACCCAACAGAGCACGCATCAACAAGTCCATAAACAGCAGCTCGAAAAAACTCCCTGATGGGTCACATTTTGGAAGAAACCTAGAGAGGAGCCAGGCTCTGATGTGTGTCCAGTTCTCTCTGGCTGTGCTGGGTGAACTTATAATTGTCTAATAATGATTGAATGCATTTTTTAAATGCAGTGTCTTATAAAATAGTCCAAGTCAAACGCATGAACAGTCTGAGAAGGACAACCGGGAGGGTTGAGGTTTTGGCAGATTGGAAGCCGCAACTGTCAGGTATCATCACCTGATTGGCCAGCCAATGGTCAATAGGAACATTGATGGAAACAGAAACCAGACACAGGAAAAAAGTTAAACACACTAGTTCCCTGGCTCGATAGTATAGCAACGTAACGTCTTGAAACTGAGACAGGGGGGTCCAGTGAAACTGTGGCCCTAAACGGGGTAAACCCGGACAGGGCCTATCAAGCCGGAAAACATCCACCCAGTTTGCAATGCACCAACCAAGGGACACTAGTCAACCGCAAACACTTTGGAAAGGTTTAGTTTTATTCACAGAGTTACAGGATTTGACGTGGACGGCAATGGAGAACAACAGCGAGCTATTGACTCCACCCCCGAGTAGCATTAAACTATGGCATTTTGAACATTCAGTGAAATGGTTATCTTAGCAAGCTGTAGTTTCGCATAGAGAGTGGTTTGGAGAAGTATTCATCTTTCTACGTCTCTATTTATTTCTCTCACTGTCTCTCTCTGTCGAAATTGGAAAACAACTAATTTAATGTGTTAATTATTAACTAATGTAGGTTAAAAGAAATGTGTAGAAAAAAATACACTTTCAAATTACACACTCTGTTTACTCAATTGTATTTGTGGCACAAAGAAGAATAAACACACTCACACACAAATCCCTCAGAAAAGTTAATGTCACATTGCTTGCTATTTCTTGGTCGAAGACTTTCTCAGAATATATGTAAACAGCTACTAGCAGGGTAATAAAATGTCTATTCACATTCATATAATTATCCATATTATTGGTAGTAGTGGAAGTAGTAATAGTAGTAATTCTGTTACTGTTTTTAATATTAAATCACTTATTTTTATTCAAAATCTTTCCTCTCCCAATATTGTGATTGACCCGGTCTAATTAGAGTAAATACTCAATAGGTCCAGGAGAGTTGAAGATTGAGACATGTCCTCCAACGACCATCCTGACAAATCATTTAATCAGTACTTAAAAAAGGTGTTAATTTGTTATGACAGTTTCCATACCATTCCATACACGATTACCAGAAACTAATTAACAGGTTTTTTTCGACAATGAGGAGTGGCAAAATGTGAATGATTGGCATGTGTTTTAGTGTTTATCATGCAGACTGCCACAAACTAGGGAAAAATAAATGGTTACTTGAGCCTACTACTGCCTGGGATTGAAAATGTTTTGGGTGGGCGCATGAAGGTATTGAACAGATATCAACATGTGTCTTGCCAGACTACATTGGTGGCAGACTGAGACTAAAAGTGCATTTCTGAGAATAGCAAGCACGTGATCAGATTCAAAGTAACATATTGTTTTTAATTCCATAGTTTACTATAAACTCAATTCAGTATTTTGAAGTTTGTGATCAATATAACCACATTAATAGTTCACATGTTTTGAGAAATTAAAAAACGTCCTTCTATGTTGAATATGCATTTGTACTCATCAAGTTTTAGTGCCCTCGTTTTGAGGCATTAGAGAATCTGACAGATCTGAAATGTTTGTCTGTTTATGATGTAAAGAGGGGAAATTAAGGGGAGAAACAATAGGTTTTCAATTACAATCGAATGACTAGTTTACTTCATGAGCAAGTTTCCTGTTGTTATACATGGTGTAATAACAATCTTTTACAATATGTAAATATATATTATATACACCCACAGGACAGAAACTATTTCAAAACACAGATTTAGCTGGGGCCACTTGGCATTTGCACTTAGAGCTAGAAGCAGGTGCTTCCCTTGCAGGATATTTGTGGGATTCTTTCATATTTAATTAAGAATGTCATTATTCTTCATAATATAAAATCATGTTGTGTCATCTGTGTCATTATTTTGTTGTCTTTGGGTTCATATGTCTATCAAAAACCACTTGAATCATCAAGCCCACAACTGTTAGAACCTCTTGTTCCTGGATGCTTAGATTTCGTTCACAGGCAGTGTAACTGCTGCAGGATATAAATACGGGGCCCTAGGGACTGCCGAGAAGGCTTGAAGGGCCAGACCAATGTGTGTGCATGTGAAGAGCCAGACCAATGTGTGTGCAATGTGCATGTGAAGAGCCAGACCAATGTGTGTGCAATGTGCATGTGAAGAGCCAGACCAATGCGTGTGCATGTGTAAAAGACAGATAGAGAGGGAGAAACATGTTAAGGAGATGATGAGCAACTCCATATGCGCCGATTGGGGGCGTTACCCTCATCCATATCCGACACGCCTGCTTCCTTTCGAGCTGTGTTCACTCGTGTTCGGTTACCGGAGACCATCAAAAGTGATCCCACTGGGAAGAATAGAACGAAAAGCCACAAATTCCTCTCGATAGATATAGGAAAGGGGAAACGAAGCCTCGCCTAAGCTTTTGCCAATTCTGCGGGACTTCGCTAGACAGTGCTCATGCGCATATCTGATTACAGAGATGTACTAAAGAAACTAAGTATTATTTAAGCAGTATTAGTGATTATTTTTGTTTATTGTAATTTTTCCACTTATTTTGGAATTGTACACATGTTCTCCCTGCTAATAAAGTGTTTTTGAATATTTAATTTACTGAAAACTTTTAATGGCTGTTTGACAACGTTGACTGGTGTTGTTTTGAGTAATGTTTTACATTTTTTGGAGCGCCTCTTGAACAAGAAAACACCCAACCAGCGCCTTATCCTCTGAGCTTCTAGTCTTCGTAGTTTTCACGTGGTGGTCCAGTATGGCTATTCTTCTCTAGAGTTGTTAACGCACAGCTTCCCCCTGGATGTTGACAACTCACCAGCAGCCCCAATACTATATATATATATATATATATATATATATACTTATATATCCACAACTGAGAAACATAGCCGCGCTATAGTTGCGACCTACAATCATCTGTCTCAAAAGCCCCGGAAAAGGCAAGAAGCAAACACATCGAGAGAGGAATTGGCAGTGACGGGGGAGAACTGTTTTGATGTTTGGGATCCAGAACAACATCCAAAGGAGCGGCAGTGTTATGAAAGAAGAGCCCATGGTGGCTGGGATGAACGCAGTGCGGAGCTGGATGCAGGGCGCCGGGGTGCTGGACGCCAACACAGCCGCCCAGAGGTAAGCAGATGGAGCTTGTCTAGCTGGACGGGGGGAATGGATATTAGATGGATTGGATGTCTTTATCCCAGCCCTGTATTCAGACCTCGGCTACCACATCTGTGTTGACTAAAGCAATGTACTCCAAAAGACTGCTGTTCGTTTGCTTGTGCTTTGTTTTCTAGGCATATCCTACCATAAAAGTTGACATGGGAGATTAAGCCTAATTATAGAATTGCATGGACGCTTTGTGATAAATTAGAATATAGCAATATGTATTTATTTTTAAATACAAAGAACCCTAATGTAAAGAACCCTATCAACTTAATTTACAAAACATTTTGAACTATTAAGATTTTAAATAGATTTTTTTTAAAGTTCCTTTTTTGGCTTTCCATGTGCCGAATCAACATCTAACGCTAAACAAATACTTTGACAATTTGTCAATTTACTTCGTTTAAACCATATCTCGTTTCAGACCTTTAAGGATCAGAGAATAATAAATAGATATTTAAGAATTACAGACATTTCAAAATATGTTAAAATGTTAAACTGAGCTAATGTTATTAACTATATTCTTATTTTATGTGAGCAAACGTTATTTCAATCTTTATTATTTTTTGTTTAAATATTTTTCTAACGAATTCATTAGCATGACATGAATATGAAAGTTAATGGAGCTTGCTGCTGCTCCCTGACCCCGCAGTGGAGTGTCTCTCGCCCGGGCACACTTCGAGAAACAACCGCCCTCCAACCTTCGTAAGTCCAACTTCTTCCACTTCGTGCTGGCTCTTTATGACAGACAGGGACAGCCAGTAGAGATAGAGAGAACCTCCTTCGTTGGCTTTGTTGAGAAGGAAAAGGTGAGTTTTCCGCCAAATAATCAAAGAAATTACATACATATTTGGTTGCTACTGACTTGAAAATGCCTGATGCTTTTTAATAATTCACTACCATACTCAAGAATATAATAGTTTTACAGTAAATTCATTGGTTTAAGGCACATTCGTTTGGACCTCATTAATATTTGTTATAGGCTACAGACTACAGGATTAATTATAATGTATAACTTTTGACCTAACTTAGCCAATGTTGTTTTCCAATTCCAGCATTTAACAGAGAATTTTATCACTTAGTTATTGGCAATATTTTACATCAATGAATAGCATAACTTTTTTCAATGAATTGAACAAGTCAGCTGTAAAAAAAAAATAGTGAAAAAGTAATACTACTAAAGTAATTGATTTTGACTATTGTTCCTGTTTCAATGTAAACATTTAATTTATTTGGTTAAAACAAATATAGATTTATGTTATATTAAATAGCTAATTGTCTTAAAGTAATACTTTATTTTTATGCTTTTAAAAGTATTTTGCCATACCCTGTATTTTGTTCTCTGCGACTTGAGTAGTGCGTGTGTGTGTGTGTGTTGGCAGGAAACATCAGGGGAAAAGACCAACAATGGGATACATTACAGACTACAGCTTCTATACAGCAATGGTATGGTCAGCACACACACACACACACACACACACACACACACACACACACACACACACACACACACACACACACACACACACACACACCACACACCACACACCACACACCACACACCACACACCACACACCACACACCACACACACACACACACACACACACACACACACACACACACACACACACACACACACATGAAAACAAATTTACTGTAAAACCAATCCTTGTCATTTGAGGAACATGTGTGGTATCAAAATGTTTGGTATAATACAAAAATGTTTGGAATCAAAATGTGTGGTAAATGCATTTAAATTATTCATAAAAAATCTATTATTAAAAACATTATTCATTTACAAATATGATTTGTGTTTCTCCAATGTTAGACCTTTTAACAAGCCTTTTTTAATAACGGTTGTTACACTTTACTGATCAATCAATGGGTTGTGCTCTCATTGTATTACCGTTTTATACATGTAACATATTCTCCAGCTGGAGATCTAAAACAGCTGTGACAGCAAGAATATTACATGACTGTCCTAACTAAGACAACATTTAACTGACATATACTGTATATACAGTCTCGGTTCATCTCTCTGTATATCTTTCCTCCTTATTGTCTCTATAATCCTTCTGTCCGGCTTTTCCATATCTCTGAATGTGTCCTATCTTGTTGTATCTGTCTGCAGGTATAAGGACAGAACAGGACTTTTTCGTGCGCCTCATCGATTCCATGACCAAACAGGTAGAGGGTTTTTCATGGGTGCATGTGAACATGTGTGGCTTCTGGTTTAATGTTTGGATGGGGTGGGGTGGTGGGGGGTGGGTGAAACAGGACGGAGGCTGTTGGAGGAGGTGTTGGAAGGTCCAGATGGTGCCCCACACTACAGCCTGCCAGGCACACTGCTCAAACGCCTGTTACGTAGCACGCTGCCCAGATGAAAAAACACTTGGTGTCTGTGGAGAATAGAATTAACACCCAAATTACAGTCAAGCTTATTTTGTGCATGCAAAAAAACGTTATATATATATATATTTATATATATCTTCCGTTGTCAAATTATTTCACTCTCTCCCTCTCCAGGCAATCATCTATGAGGGCCAGGATAAGAACCCAGAGATGTGTCGGGTTCTACTGACTCACGAGATCATGTGCAGGTAAGAGATCTAATGTGGGTTGAGAGAGAGGAAGGCTTCATTCTGTGTGTGTGTGTGTGCGCGCGTCCCTAGAGTACAGTAAAATGATTGGTTTATTCAGAAACGGCTTGTCAGTCTGCTCTCCTTCCCCCCTTTACCCAGTGTGCATTGCTCCCCAGGTCCAGTGGGACCACAGCATGACCCAGTTCTGAGAGAGAGAGAGTAATAGGGGAAGATGGAGAGTGGAAGGGGGGAGAGAGAGTTGGGGGATAGGAAGGAAAAAACGGGAGAGAGAACTTGTGAGAAATGAAGAAGATCGGGTGTCTGGTTTTCCAATGATGTCAGAGAGAAATGGAGCTTACAGAGAATAGAGTGCTAGAGGCAACAAACAGCTCTGAACCTTAGGCTCCCCTAAACCTGCCTGCTCCCCCTGCACCTTCTGCACTTGCTGATCCTCATGCTGCTCCTCAGAAATAACAATGTCTAGTCGCCGCCTCTCTAAACACTGCATGACTTGTGATCAAAATGATTTTCGTAACAGCATGCTGATTGTATCGATTGACCAAACTGCAATCCAGAGGTTTATGGATGCCCCATTGAATTCTATGTCCCCCTCTACTCAAGTCGGTGTTGCGATAAGAAGAGTTGTGGGAACAGGAACGAGACGCCGTCTGATCCAGTCATCATTGACAGGTAAGTAGGCACCTTGCCTTCTCCTCTGTCTGGCCCCTGATGGTTAATGCACCTATAAATCCACCAGGGGAGTGGCTGAACGATGGCACCATGGATTTGGGGCTGATCTCTGCCCACAACATTCTCAAACGTTATATCTGCCCCGCACACTTTTAGAGCACCTGCGTGAATTGCAATATTAGTGCAGAGATGAAGTCACAAGGGATGCCAGGTCATGAGTCACCCCTGGTTGTAAAACACAAGGTCGTCCTCCGAAAATGAAGGTAGTCGTGTGAGGGTCTGTGTATGTAGGCCGAGGAAAGGTGTGCAAAAGTGGGTTTGAGCGTTAGCATTGAGCATCTAAGGGCCAATATGGTCATGTTTGGCTGTTTTAAGTGTTTGGCTAACCTTAACCTGTAGCTGTCCTCCCAATAATCACACACAGAAACTCCCTTATTAGTTCACCTGACTTTATATCTTCATTCCTGCGGTTTTGCTGCAGTGGCCTGTTTCTCAATAACCACTCTCATTGAAACCAAGCTAATTAGCCAATTACTCTCATTATTCTTCCTGTAGTGTGTGTTCGTGTGTACAGTATGAGTGTGTGTGTGTGTGTGTGTGTGTGTGCAAGCAGTGCGTTTTGTGTGTATGTGTGTGTCTGAATTAGCGCTAGCCTGGCTAATTATCCCCTGTAAAAGTTAATCAGTGTCTGAAACAGAAGAAAATAACAAGCCATTATTTAACGAGCAAAATAACTTGAGGAGAAGAGAGAGGAAACCTGTAAACAATACAGTGGATGAGAGAGGAAAGAGGAGAGGAGAAAGGACAGATGAAAGAGGAGACGGAGACAGGAGAGAGGAGAAGACAGAACCTGTAAACATTACAGTGGTAGGGAGAGAGGAAAGAGGAGAGGAGAAAGGATAGATGAGAGGAGACAGAGACAGGAGAGAGGAGACAACCTGTAAACATTACAGTGGTAGGGAGAGAGGAAAGGAGAAAGGACAGATGAGAGGAGACAGAGACAGGAGACAGGAGAGTGTCACGAGTGGTGAGGTTGTGTGGCTACTTGGCTCTGCATATGACTTTATACGCTACACCTTGGGACTGTCGTGACAGAGAGAGGAGAGAGGAGAAGAGAGAATCTGTAAACAATACAGTGGTAGGGAGTGAGGAAAGAGGAGAGGAGAAAGGACAGATGAGAGGAGACAGGAGAGAGGAGACAGGAGACAACCTGTAAACAATACAGTGGATGGGAGAGAGGAAAGAGGAGAGGAGAAAGGACAGATGAGAGGAGACAGGAGAGAGGAGACAGGAGACAACCTGTAAACATTACAGTGGATGGGAGAGAGGAAAGAGGAGAGATGGGAGATGTTGGAGGAGAGAACCTGTGAACAGTACTGTGGATAGTGTTTCTATGTTAATTTGATCTACGTGAAGTGGCTGTGGTATTTTTCTGGTTTTTTAACAGTGTCCGAAAGAAACTGACCAAAGAAATAATTAAAAAATAAATAGCAAATTCAGTAACCGTTGGTTTTTATTAAATGCATACCTAGAACGTGGGGGGGGGTCATTTTACTATTTATGTTTATTGGATCCATAAAATAGTACCATTGCAATATCCCTTTTGGCCGTGTTTTGTAAATTTGTAGAAACCCGTTTGGTTAATTCATTTAATAAATACAGTGTTGCGTTTGTGCTCAATGTAAAGGCATTCTTGGTTCAGTTGGTTTTCTTTTTCTTTCTTTCAATGCATCGGAAATCATCCATCTCTAATTGAAAGTCATGTTTTCTTACTGAATTATTTTCTTATGGGTTTTTAAAGAGATGTAGCTGCTTTTGTTTATTTCCCAGTAGTCTGTTTACCTTGCAAATGATATGTACAGGTTTAAAATATATTTATTATATGTGTATTATGTACGTAATTTGATCATTGGGGATCCTTGGCTATGGGCTCAACATGTTGTGGCAATTTTTACAGAGAAAGTTTGAAAAGTCCTGATCGAATTAGGTCTCCTAGTTGTCTGTATGTTTGTGGACTTGCTGAATAAGCTACTACAACACCGAATAATGTAAAATAGAGTAGTATTAAAAGAACAGATGAGGAGGGACTTTCCTCTATTTTTTCTCGCTCTCTTCCTCATTTCGTTTTCTCCCTCTCTCTCTCCATTTCTCTCTCTTTCTCTTCTCACCTGACCTATTTTCCAGTCCACGAGGCTTGTGTGATGGAGAGGAAAGAGATCATCTTTTTTCCCCTGTGTCCTAATTTCTTGTTTAGCTAACGCTTCCCTCACACCTGAGCCACAGTCCAGTGAGCCAACAGCACCACGTAGCCCATTCGGGATCCTGAAGTCAGGTAGGGTTAATGCTAGCAGAGCGGATTGAAGTTAGGTAGGGTTAATGCTAGCAGAGCCTAGCTGAAGTCAGGTAGGGTTTATGCTAGCAGAGTGGAGCTGAAGTCAGGTAGAGTTAATACTCGCAGAGCCTAGCTGAAGTCAGGTAGGGTTAATGCTAGCAGAGCCTAGCTGAAGTCAGGTAGGGTTAATGCTAGCAGAGCCTAGCTGAAGTCAGGTAGGGTTAATGCTAGCAGAGCGGATCTGAAGTCAGGTAGGGTTAATGTTAGCAGAGCGAAGCTGAAGTCAGGTAGGGTTAATGCTATCTGATCAGAGCTGAAGTCAGGTACCCTGCAAACAAGCCTGCACTGGCCCTTTACTAGCCTTTGCTAGCCTAAGGGCCCCCAGTGGGCTGCCAGCGCAGGCCCCATGAGAATTTGCTCATTGGCAAAACGTTGGCCCCTTAGCGCTGGCCCTGCACGGGCAGCCCTCACTAAGCCCGCACAGGGCCCACACAGGGCCCACACTATTAATCTACAACAATAAATCTGTTTTACTATAGATACTTTTTAGCTACTATAACCATCTTTGGGAAAAACAATTATTCTATACATCTGAAATGGATGCATTTACCACTTAACTAATGTCTTTATTGTAAAAAATGTACAGTAGTCAAAGGTATTTCAAATTAATGTATTTATTAATTACAAAATATAAAACATTCAATTCAGGTTAAAGGATTAGTTCACCTCAAAATGAACATTTCCTGATAATTCACTCACCCCAATGCCATCCAAGATGTTCATGTCTTTCTTTCTTTAGTGGAAAATAAATGAAGTCTTTTGAGCAAAACATTTCAGGATTTTTCTCCACACAATTGGCTTCAGACAACCAAAATCTTGAAGTTCAAATCCATGCCGTTTCAATGGGCTCTGAAGTGTTTTAAAGGGCTCTGTACGATCCCAGCTGAGGAATCGGGTATTATCTAGCGAAACAATCGGCCATTTAAAAAAAAAAAATTATATACTTTTACCACAATTGTACGTTTTGTGCTGGTCTGCGATGGGCCACGTATTGCGTCATCACGTTGGAAAGGTCACGCGTCACGTCATCTAAGTTATTTGTCTGTGTACTCCGGTTCAAAAAGGAAGGGAAGGGCGAAAAATTCCATCTAATTTTCTCTACCATCTTCAAAATCGTCCGAGACCTTTCTTTTAATATATTATAAAAAAAATGTGTGACCTTTCCAACTTGATGACGTAATACGTGGCGCATCGCAGACCAGCACAAAACGAACAATTGTGGTAAAAGTATATAAAAACTTTTTGCAGTGCAGTACCCTAACTCACCACTCGTGACATCTGCTGATATCCTGTAAAATACATGTTGAATCCATGTTCAGGTGCATAGCACAGCGTAATTTTTTATTGATTTACTAGTGTAAAAAATATCAATATTTCAATTCCCATCGATCCTAAACATTTAAAATCTATTAATGCATCATACTCAAAGATACTTTAATGCCAGGGATAAGGGAGAGGCATTATCATTATCAAGTATTATCAGTGTCCTTTCAACATTTGTGGCGGAACACATAACTTCACAATTCAAAATATATATTCTGCTTCATTTTAATTTGGAATAGTATGTATATTCTGTTATGATGGTCAACCTCTTACAACCTATGAAGTGCAAAGCAATACACATGTATTTTACCTGAATAGCCAGATGGTTTTGCTTGTGACATAGCTTGCTGTAGTTGCTGCTTGAGGGCACTTTGTCAAATGCAATGTTGCTTTGGGCTTCAGGACGAAAACACAAAAACAAAATTATACATTAAAACTACAGAATCATGTAACCAAAATTAACTGTACCACTGTCAAACCAATGTATTTATAATAATATGCTGTCAAAATATTAAGAAACAACGCTCTAATCTAAAAATTACACATCTTTCATACAGAAACGGAACCATATCTACATGTTTAATCTTAAAGTAAGAATATCCGGCATTTTTACCGCGTCAAAAAAGCAGTGGCACATAGCTGGTCTAGATTCACGTTGCTCTATAACCACTAAAAAGGATGGTAAATGCGACATTTCAACAAGTGGTGGTTATATTAGTTGAAAAATTAGTTTAATGAAGTATTTTCATATATAGAATAAAACTATAAAGCCACAGTAAGAAACAGCAAAGAAAACTCATTTAGGCAAACCCGCAATGTATTCACATCATCTAGTGAAGGGTTAATCATACAGTCAGCAAGTGAAAAATAAAAAGAGGTTAGCTAGCTGGTTAGTTAGCTGACACATGTTGTTGAACTGGACACGTTATATAAATAAAGAAAACCACCATCAACTTTACTTTAAAAGAACTTGCTCGACCGCTCGGAAGCCAATACGTTTCATAAACAAAAAAAACACTAGTTCTAACGTTTTTTAAAAATAAAAACGATGGTGGAGCTCATAACTTGGGCACTTACCAAGTGGACACTGCAAAGTCTAACAGCTTTTTGCCCGGGGTGCACGAGCCAAGTCCACATATACGTAGCGTTTAGTGACCATAGTATAATAAGCTACAGTGATACCTGATGTGTGATAATGGCAAGTGGGATACTATTATATTTGAACTCCGTTACATATGCAAGAAAAACCCTTAATGACTTACCTTGACGATTTAGCTGCTCCTGCCTCCATTAAACCTGATCACCTTCGCCGTCTTTTCGTGTTTTGGCGGAAAACGAAGCGCATCCGTACTGTATGCGCGTCACAGGGCGCATGCGCGGATTCAAAACACCCAGCACTATTTAAATGTATTGGTACTTCTAAGTTCATGTGCAATGACTATGAAACCTTTGAATATTATGTGAAAATACATAGTAAAACTTACTGTTCCCACACAGTTTATTTATAAAATGAATAACATATTTAGTTTTACTTGAATAATTTCCTGTCGGGTGCAGTACGTTGGTCTACCACCTGATGATCTCCCGGTCAATCAAAAATCGATGGACTTTCAATCATATTTCCCGGTCAATTATAGATCAATGTTGTTCCAATGTTGTTGCCTTTAACATTAATAACTTCGGGTTTCATCGATATGGTAATGATGATTCAACATGTATTTTGCATTTTAATTTCAACAAAAAAATCTGAAAAATCTGATCTATAAATCTATCTAATTTAGCCTATTCAATGCTGTCTGGGAAAGAAGTGAGAAGTAAAAAATTTAATTTAAACTCAACTAACTCTGCCAGAGTGATGGATATCATAATAACTAGTTATGACTACTTAATATCTCTGTACCATCAATAACTTTACATTTTGACCTTGTAGGTCTTATTTAATTTCACATTTAATTTTAAAAAGCAGCCAAAACATGTGAAAGTGGTGGGCTACCTAAGCAAAACCTGCATGGGCCCAAAGGTACAATATCTGCGCTGGGCCCGAACGGGCTGGCTTGCAATGGGCCATCATGGGCTTAATGTGGGCAGCCCGCTGGTGTGGGCTGCCCACAGATTGCCCGCAGTGAGCCCAAAGCTGTGGGCCTCGTCTGGGCCTGTTTAGGTTTGGTGTAGGCTGGCCCTTGCCCACTGTGCCCGCAAAAAGCCCGCATGGGCCCCGCAGGGGCATGTTTGCAGGGTAGGGTTATTGCTAGCAGACAGGAGCTGAAGTCAGGTAGGGTTAATGCTAACAGACAGGAGCTGAAGTCAGGTAGGGTTAATGCTAGCAGATTAGAGCTGAAGTCAGGTAGGGTTAATGCTAACAGACAGGAGCTGAAGTCAGGTAGGGTTAATGCTAACAGACAGGAGCTGAAGTCAGGTAGGGTTAATGCTAACAGACAGGAGCTGAAGCAGGTAGGGTTAATGCTAACAGACAGGAACTGAAGTCAGGTAGGGTTAATGCTAGCAGACTGGAGCTGAAGTCAGGTAGGGTTATTGCTAGCAGACAGGAGCTGAAGTCAGGTAGGGTTAATGCTAACAGACAGGAGCTGAAGTCAGGTAGGGTTAATGCTAGCAGACTGGAGCTGAAGTCAGGTAGGGTTAATGCTAGCAGACAGGAGCTGAAGTCAGGTAGGGTTAATGCTAGCAGACTAGAGCTGAAGTCAGGTAGGGTTAATGCTAACAGACAGGAGCTGAAGTCAGGTAGGGTTAATGCTAACAGACAGGAGCTGAAGTCAGGTAGGGTTAATGCTAACAGACAGGAGCTGAAGTCAGGTAGGGTTAATGCTAGCAGACTGGAGCTGAAGTCAGGTAGGGTTAATGCTAACAGACAGGAGCTGAAGTCAGGTATGGTTAATGCTAGCAGACTGGAGCTGAAGTCAGGTAGGGTTAATGCTAGCAGACTGGAGCTGAAGTCAGGTAGGGTTAATGCTAGCTGAGGAAATACTCAAATACTTGGATGAAACTACCAGTGAATTGGTAAACCACTTTGCGGAGCAATGTGTGGGACTAAATGAACACACACTTTACTGCACACACACATTACTGCACACACACACACGCACATTACTGCACACACACACATTACTTACTGCACACACACACATTAATGCACACACACACATTAATGCACACACACATTACTGCACACACACTCATTACTACACACACACACATTCAGGGAAAAGGCAGGCTGTGGTGTTGGGGGGCAGCTGTCTAAGGGAGCATTGAGGTGAGGTCTTCTGCTTCACTGAAGCACAACAGGGTCACTCACACATAATACTGCACACACACACACACACACACATTTATGCACACACACATAAGGGAGCATTGAGGTGAGGTCTTCCGCTTCACTGGAACACAACAGGGACACTTCCACACGGGCACATTGTGGATTCATATGAATTTGCTAATTCCATCTTCATTTAAACTGGAATCAAATCTCACTAAGCATATTATATGTGTTGACACTCAGGGGTAAGAAGCAGAACCTTCTCCTGAAAATGACATTGAGCAGTACCTTTTTTAAAACATGACCTCTGACATGGAGCAGTACCTTTTGTAAAACATGGCCATGACCTCTGACATTGAGCAGTACCTTTTTTAAAACATGACCATGACCACTGACATTGAGCTGTACCTTTAGTAAAACATGACCATGACCTCTGACATTGAACAGTACATTTTTTAAAACATAGCCATGACCTCTGACATGGAGCAATACCTTTTTTTTTAAATACCACTTAAAAAATGATTCACATTCAAAGACACACATACACTCTAAATTAGGGCATTTCTTTTGTTTCCTATTGGTAAAAAAAGAACGGGAGTTTGTGCGGCTCTCTATGACTTCCCCAGGGAAACATGTGTGGCTCTCTCTATGAATTCCCCAGGAAAACATGTGTGGCCCCCTCTATGACTTCCCCAGGGAAACATGTGTGCCCCTCTCTACGACTTCCCCAGGGAAACATGTGTGGCCCCCTCTATGACTTCCCCAGGGAAACATGTGTGCCCCTCTCTATGACTTCCCCAGGGAAACATGTGTGCCCCTCTCTATGACTTCCCCAGGAAAACATGTGTGCCCCTCTCTATGACTTCCCCAGGGAAACATGTGTGCCCCTCTCTATGACTTCCCCAGGGAAACATGTGTGCCCCTCTCTATGACTTCCCCAGGGAAACATGTGTGCCCCTCTCTATGACTTCCCCAGGGAAACATGTGTGCCCCTCTCTATGACTTCCCCAGGGAAACATGTGTGCCCCTCTCTATGATTTCCCCAGGGAAACATGTGTGGCCCAATTTGTCCCTTGATAATGAAATGGACACTGCTCTTCTGCTTCCGCTCCACTCTTAGCACTGAGTATATGTGGCGTATGTTGATGTAAGCTGCTTCCTATAAAATGAGTGTGTGTGTGTGTTTATGCAGGTTGTTTCCTGGCTAGTGTGAGTATGTGTGTGTGTTTGATCTGGATGTGTGTGTGTGTGTTGATTGAGGTTTCCTGGTGAGTGTGTGTATGTCTTGAGTGAAGAATGTCAGACAGGAAACTCTCCTCCCGGGGAAAGTGATGTCATCGCTAGCAACTTCCTGTTCAGAGGGCCATATCTCTCACTCTTCATCTCTCGCTCTGTTTTGATTCCTCCATTTCCACCTCCATACTTCACTCCCTCTCTTTTTGGCTCATCATGATGCAGACAGACCTTCCCTAAGGTGCTGGTCGCTTCACACCACCGGCCTAAACACACACTATACACACACACACACACGCACACTGACCGGCAGATACCTGCTTGTGTTTGGTCTCCCCTTGGACCCAGGGGACAGAGAGGGGATAGATGTGATTGACAGGTGGGTTTTCGGAGGAGGAGGCTGTTTTAAAATCCCACAGTTGGGTTCCGTCCCTGTGCCCCTATCTCATCCCACCATGGCTCAGTTTCTGTCTCCCTCATGTTTCATCTGTGGTGATTTTGATATTCTTGGCAGTGCATCATCATATGCTATAAATAAAACGTTCCACATCTCCAAAATATATTACTTTGTCATTGTTCTTCCACTCTTTCATTTTTCTTCTCACCCTGTCTTTTATTTAGCGTAGTCTTTTTGGGAATGAAAGGGTGTCTGGCCAGAGTTGACCTAAATGACTGTCGTTCTAGTTCCTTGTGATCCAAAAGCTATTTTAAACATTCCGGTTTGAAAATTGCAGGCCAGAGTGAGAAAGAGAAAGAGAGGGAATTCTATATCATTCTATAAAAATATTTTGTAAGATTTCTCGTAAATAGAAGTCTGAATCCAGAGAATGCTGGCAAATGGGATAAAAGAGACGCCTGCATGTTTATTCCCGAGGCAACTGGTTGATTTAGGTTTTTGGTTTGGTTTCCTTAACCAAAATCAGAAATAAAACTATAAACATGGCCATGCTGTTTTTTTTATTTGCAAACCTGAGATTTTAAATGTGAGTTTTAGTTTCATAGAGTTCCATTTACAATGCCTCAGCGTGAGAGTAAAAAGATATGTTTATCAGCAATAAACTATTAGAAGTTTTGTTCTAAACTCGACCCGTCAGGGAGTATTTCCTAGCCGCTGTGTATCCACTTGTTGATGCGTGTTCTGTCGGGTTTTAGGCTGGGTGTTTTTTAGAAAATACTTTGTGACATCTGTCATTGTAAAAGGGCTCTATAAGACAAACTTGATTGACTGATGGATTGAATAAACCCATAGAAAAGCATCACGACCGTGACAAACATCACATTTTGAAGGGATTCTGTGATAGCTTTCACAATACATTAAGTGCAGCGTTAAATCATGATTCAATCATCCTTTCTGTCTGTCTCTTCTTTTCTCTGAGGTAATTGTCTACTGCTGGGCTGCCAACATCTTGCAGAAAGAAGGACAGAAACTCTGTATTACAGATTCCCCCATTTCTCTTTTTTCTTTTCCCTCCTGTCTCTCCTTGCTCTCTCCCACTCTCTCTCTCCCGCTCTCTCTCTCCCACTCTCTCTCTCCCACTCTCTCTCCACTCTCTCTCTTTCACTCTCTCTCTCTTTCTCTCTCTCTCTTTCTCTCTCTCTCTCTCTGTGTCCCTGAGGCTTGCCCAAGAAGATGCACTTAATTTGCTTTTGAAATGAAGCATGATAAGTGTCTGTCGTAGTGGCAGCAGCTCTGTTCTCACACCCCCCTCATTAGACCTGTTGACAGCTGTCTGTCTAAGAGCCACAGAAGAGTTGGTTGGCTACTCTGGCTCTTTGCTCCGCCCAAACACCGTGCGGTGTCCACAGACTTTAGAATACCTCCAAAATCAGTTATAGATATTGAAAAAAACGAGTTTGACTCCTGGATGCAGCTTTTCTATAATGTCTGGAGGTCCAGGATGAGTACTGCTTTTTTGGCTTAGCGTTGCCTGAGAAGCGTTGTATGAGGAGCGTTGCCTGAGGAGCGTTGCCTGAGGAGCGTTGCATGTGGAGCGTTGCCTGAGGAGCGTTGCCTGAGGAGCGTTGCATGAGGAGTGTTGTCTTAGAAGCGTTGCCTGAGGAACGTTGCCTGAGGTTTTGCTCTAGTGACTCCTTGTGGTAAGTCAAGTGTATGCGAGCTTAATCGTGGCGGTTGGCTGTGGATAGCGCTATTCTCCCCAGTTGAGCGAGTGGCTTGGCAGGGTGTGCTCGGAGGACACATGACTTGAGTTGTTACGTTAAGGCAAAGCCCCAGTTGCAAATTAAACATGACAAAAATGAAAAGGGAATATTGATGTAAAATTTAGGTAAAATAATCCACACCTTGGCTTCGTTGGGTGGTTGAACGTGTTATCGCTGATTAATTTAATGTGTGCACACAAGCGATAAACAAGAGATTATAAACAAGATCTCAGAAATTGGCTACAGAATCAGATGTTTATATATTAAGGATACAGGTTATTGTGAGAATGTGGGTATTCATTCTGACTGTAAAGACCTTACGTCAGAGTAATTTCCTTAACCGGCCTTCCACCTCCCCAAGTGTCCACGTCCTCTATAGACATTTTCCCCACGTGGACAAACGTCTAACATAGACGTTGATCTGGTGTGCACCCTTGATAAAACGATTGCAGGGGCTGGTTCTATTAGTTAGGTATGGTAATGGAGCCTCACGGCATTAATGGATGTTGTAATATTCACTTCCTGCACTCATTACCTACACACACACACACACACACACACACACATACAAACACACACACACTCCCCCTCCATTGACCCTGCAGCAGAAGTCTGCTCTTCTCTAATGAGAAATGGAAATTACCCAATCCCGTCTAAGACACACACAGAGAAACAGACACAGAAACACACACACACGCACGCACACACGCACGCACACACACAGTGTTTCTGTAGAAAGTGGAGTGGTACATGTGTAGTATCACACTGAACAACCCAAGGAAATGATGGTGACTGTGATCACATTATCAAAGTCTCATAAAGCAGTTATCCTAATGGATAGAACTGGCTGCTGCTTTATGCTACTGCATCATTACAACACATGTATTTAGATATTATTAAGTAGACCATTATAACAAAATAAAGTCACAGTTGTGAGGTACTTACTGAATACACACACACACACAGAGGTTCTGGCTAGAGCCCTTTTATCATATGTTAAATGGTACTTAAGAAGTGCTAGACGGGAAGACTTGAACTTGAGTTTACAGAACGGAGAGAAATAGAGACAAAACAATCCCTCATTGCTACTTCTAGCTTGTGGCAATAAATATGATAAGAGCGATTCCTACCCTGTAAACTTTCAGTTAAAACCCAACAACGTGTAATTAATGTCCAATCAGTTGATTGGCTTGCAGCGGTGATCAACACAGGTACCACTAATTAGCTCCCTTTAGACCAGTGTGTATGCATTTGTGTGTGTGTGTGTGCGTGTGTGCGTGTGCGTGTGTGTGTGTGCTTGCAGGATGTTGATATGCAGGACTGGGTCCCTGGTGAGACATAGAGAGTTTTAGAATCAAGCTCATTATTAAACCAGGCCAACCTGATTCTAAGGTGTTCTGCTCAACACAATTTAGAGAAACATGTAGCTGTGTATTCATTTTCAACCTCTTTCTCTGTTTCTTTTTATCTCTTTATCTACTGTGTCTATCAATTTTTTATTTATATCTATCTCTCTTTTCATCTCATTTTATCTCTTATCTCTTATTTTCGTCTTTTCTCTGTCCTAGACTATTTATTGACTTTCCATGGGTTGTTTTAACTGAAGTACTGCCTCAACTCAACACATCACAGGGCAAACCGTAGACAGGCCCTCTGAGATGGGAGGGGTGATTCTCCTGCTCAGAAATGAGAGATAGCCCGGTCCATTAAAGCCTTACCCCGATCCTCCGTGTTTTCAGGGCTATTACAAGAACAAGCTAATGGCTTATCACGTTGTGGTAAAAGTGAAGTCGCACAGTACAGCAGTTTGACCGGCAATGTTGAAAATGGGGACACCCAAAAATATGAAACGAACACGTAGGCACACTCACCTCATAGCCTGTTTGTGCACTCATGTAGGTGTTGAATAAGTAATGAATGGCTGTGAACGCTGGTTTTCCTGGAGAGTGTGTGAATGTGACGATTTATATTTGATGCCCGTGTGTGTAAGAGTGTTTTATGAACCCCTGAAAGTAAAATGGGGAAAACGAACCCTGAAACTGGCGCACACACATTACCGACACACGCCTTTATATCTAGGCTCCATGCGTGTGTTTCCGTTGACATTTCTCTGCTTGGATAACCGTCTGGCCCCCATAATGTCACCTCTCCATCACTCACTTTCATTCCCCTCCGAGTCCCCTCCTCCCCCTTTGCCCACCTCACCCCTCCTCCAACCTCATACCTCCTCCCACCTCATCCTTCCTCCCACCTCTCCCCTGCTCCCACCTCATCCCTCCTCCCACCTCTCCCCTGCTCCCACCTCATCCCTCCTCCCACCTCACCCTTCCTCCCACCTCATCCTTCCTCCCACCTCATCCCTGCTCCCACCTCACCCTTCCTCCCAACTCATCCCTCCTCCCACCTCATCCTTCCTCCCACCTCATCCCTCCTCCCACCTCATCCTTCCTCCCACCTCATCCTTCCTCCCACCTCATCCTTCCTCCCACCTCACCCCTGCTCCCACCTCATCCCTCCTCCCACCTCACCCTTCCTCCCACCTCATCCCTCCTCCCACCTCACCCTTCCTCCCACCTCACCCTTCCTCCCACCTCATCCCTGCTCCCATCTCATCCCTCCTCCCACCTCATCCCTCCTCCCACCTCACCCCTCCTCCCACCTCATCCTTCCTCCCACCTCATCCCTGCTCCCACCTCATCCTTCCTCCCACCTCACCCCTGCTCCCATCTCATCCCTCCTCCCACCTCACCCCTCCTCCCACCTCATCCTTCCTCCCACCTCACCCCTGCTCCCATCTCATCCCTCCTCCCACCTCACCCTTCCTCCCACCTCATCTCTCCTCCCACCTCACCCTTCCTCCCACCTCACCCCTCCTCCCACCTCACCCCTGCTCCCACCTCACCCTTCTCCCACCTCATCCCCCCTTATCTTTTATTCCACCTCCTCCCACCTCACCCCTCCCATCAACTGTCAGCACTGGAGAGAAGTGTCATGATTGTAGTCTGGTCTGGTCCTGTCTTGTCTGGTTATGCCCCCTCCTGGTCCTTGTGTTCAATTGTTTCGTGATTTCTCCTCTGTAGTCTTTTGATTCGCAACACCTGTGTCTAGTGTACCCTCATTAGTTCTTGTATTTAGTTTGGTCCTTTTGTGTCAGTCCTTGTTGGTTGTTAATGTCAGTCCGTGTTAGCGGTGAATGTCATGTCAGTGAGTCATTGTGGTTTGTTGTTTTCTTTGTATTTGCTCCAGTTCCAAGTCCTAGTTCTAGTAATAAAGAGAGTTTGTGTGGCTGAAACTCTGCATGTGTCCTGTTTACCTGCTAATCGCTAACCTGACAACAAGAGAAAGAGGGATGAAGAAATAGAATGAGAGGTAGTGTTGTAGTTGATTAATCACATTTTCTCAAATGAAATGAAGCCTTTTTATATGAACAGGTACAGTACAAGTATAATGCTGGAAACTTTATTCTTTCTTCCATTGATAATTTACATGGTATTGTTGATACTCCAGAAACTCTGGTCATTAGTTTACAAAAGGGTAGTTAGCAAGGTTGAATTCGAGGGAGGGGGGGAGATTTCATTTTAGCGTGTGCATGTGTGTCTGGCTGCTTGAGTCTGTGTGCACGCATATAGCGTGTGTATGCATGTCTGTAAGTGTGAGTGAGATTTTGCGTACGTGTCTGTGTGCGCGTGTATCTTTAACTCTACTCGCTGAACTCACTAAGTGTCCCATCATAGCGTTAATCAAATTATTCCTCAACCAAATGTGACAGTTTTCATTAATTATAAAGGATTACTCTAATTGCCATTCAAATTTATTCATTCAGAACAGACGGCATTCTCTAATGTCTCTGGGAATTTGCATATTAAATATAGAGGGTTGTTAATTAGGTATGCTAATGTATGCATGATTCCTTATTTTGTGATTGCTGACCATATGTGTCTAGGCAGGTGAGGACAGAGCCTAGAAGGAAGTTATTAATGTGTTTTGATAAACGGAGAGACATAGAGGGACAACACATTTAACACGCGTTTACTGACACAACAGACACACGCGCGCACACACGCACAACAGCTGATTCTAAGCTCATTGGCTTTTCTTCAACCATGAAATCAGTAACGTCAATGCTCTTACTGCAGTCCCATCCTAGAAGAAATAACTGCTCAGAACAAATGTAATCTCAGAAATACCAAATGACTGGCCAAATGACTGGCCAAATGACTAGCCTCCGTGGAATTTTAAAGGGTCCACTTTAGAATTAAACGGAGGAAGATGATTGGTCTGAATGTGTTCTGGAGGTGCGGCCCAGGGGGACGAGGGACTCCACAAACAGGACTCTCCCAGGGAAGGGAGTAGAAAACTCCCATAGCCTACCTAGTCATGCATGGGTACTCTAGTTAATGACAAAGGCAAAACCCCTAGGCCTGACACACACACACACACTGAGACATACACACACACACACACTAAGACATACACACAGTGACACACACACTGAGACAAACACACAGACAGAAACACACACACTGAGACACACACACTGAGACACACACACAGACACACACACTGAGACACACACTGAGACATACACACTGAGACACACACACACACACCCACACACAGACACACACACACACCTACACACACTAGACACACACTAGACGGCACAGAGGATGAATGTTTCAGTATGGGGAGTTATTGTGCTTAAATAAATAATTGCCCTTTCTACATGATGGGAGAATTATTACAGACTACTCTTACAGCATGCAGCAAAAGTGTTAATGATGCGTGGCCCATTCACTGTGAGACGAGGGAACAGGACAGAGGAGACAGTGTTCAACTGTGTTGTGTTTACCCCTGAGACTAGAGTAATAAGTTACACCTCTGACTGGGTCCTAAATAGCACACTGGTCCCTACGCACTACTTTATACACGGAGGGTCATAGAACTGATGTGGGAGATGAAGCTCCATGTTGAGAATGGACTATCAGTCAACACTGATGGACTGGAGTTGGGGAGAATCTGTATGACCGTGTACATACCTCAGAAAGATGGAGAGAGTTGGAGAGGGAGACGGAGAGATTGAGGAAAAGAGAGCGGTGGAGAAGGAAATGGAGAGAAATGTGTGTAAAAACAGTCGGCAGTAGAAGAGGAAGAGGGAGGAAGAGGGAGACAATGAGAAAGTAGATTAAATCAAGTGATTGATGAAAGTGGGGATGTCAGATAGAAGCAGATCTATAGCATAGCCTACAGACGGCCACATTGCCTATTGCCAGGAGCACAGAATCGAAGACAGGCAAACAGGATAGCTACAGATGACTAGAGAAGTGAATGGTTGAAGAGCTGGAGAGTCGGAACCAGAGCAGAAGCTCCCTGATAATATTCAGGGATACGGGAGAGAAACACAAAAATGTGGCTGACTTATAGTAGAGGAAAGTTTTGTTGCTGATTGAATCAGTTGTTGCGTCAAATGTAATCCAATTAGTTTGCTGCAGGGATTACTTGAAAGTGCTGTTATTATTGCTCTTCTACTGTTTATTGGTGTGTGTTTTTTCATTCCGCCGATGATTGTGTGTTTAATTGTGCTAAAGTGACAAATAATCCCTGTCATAATTTGATGAAAGCGTGGGATCATTAAATTATCACACATATGGCTTTCTGTCTTGGTAATTATTAACACCACTTTTCAGCCGCCAGGCTCAGCATGTGTGTGTGTGTTTTCGGTTGCCAGGCTGGGAGCGCGGACACACACTCATCTGCGGAAATTTACTTGCACAATCATTTGTGTTTGTCTGGATAATTATGAGAGAGAGATAAATGTTTTTATTTCATTAAACAGCGAAAAAGTCTAGTAATTTCCTATGTTAATAATGCAGCTCCGTTGCCTAATTGTTGTAGTCCTGAACAGCCTGGATCCAGTGATTACCGCTAAATAACGCCTCACCCTATTTCCAATAAAGCTCACTACATTTAATTAAAACCCTATGGGTCCTGGTGTCAAGAAGTGCACTAAAATGGGATAGGGTGTTATTTGGGACAACGAATGAACAGGTACAGGGCCAACACATAACAAACCCCTTATTGGAGTGGAGGAGCTCACAGACAACATGTGGCGGGGGAGGTCTACTGAAAGACACCAAACTAACTTGGCGTTAAACAGCGATTCATATTTGCCATGTGGATAAAGTTGAAACAATTTGTTGCTTTGAGGCGGGGCTTGGAGATCCGCAGTAACAAACAAACTTCCACCGTTGTCTTTCCAGGTTCTTCCTCAAGTTCTTCCTAAAGTGCAACCAGAACTGTCTAAAGAACGCAGGGAACCCACGAGATATGAGACGCTTTCAGGTAAGAGAGAACCAGCACACCACATGTGTTTATTCGGAATCAGCATGTGACATGTTTTCTGTTGAAAGAAAGGTCTTCTCGTTTGCAACTGTCTCTGCTGTCTTGTCACCCTTCTGTCCTGTCTGTCACTTGTCTGTCCTCTCTGTCCTCTCTGTCCTGCACGTCACCTGTCTGTCACCTGGCTGTCATCTGTCTCTGCTATTTTGTCACCTGTCTGTATTGTCTGTCACCTGTCTCTGCTGTCTTGTCACCTGTCTGTATTGTCTGTCATCTGTTTCTGCTATTTTGTCACCTGTCTGTACCGTCGGTCATCTGTCTCTGCTATTTTTTCACCTGTCTGTCACCTGTCTCTGCTATTTTGTTACCTGTCTGTACTGTCTGTCATCTGTCTCTGCTATTTTGTCACCTGTCTGTACTGTCTTTCATCTGTCTGTTTTGGTCAGGTGGTGGTATCTACCACGGTGAGTGTCGACGGTCACGTCCTCTCTGTATCAGACAACATGTTTGTCCACAACAACTCAAAACATGGCCGACGGGCCAGAAGACTTGACCCCTCAGAAGGAACTCCTTCATACTTGGAGCATGGTAAATACTCTCCATCTTCCTCCTTTTCTCTTTTTGTATTGTCTTCCTTCTCACCCACAGACCTCTCCTGTCTTTCTTAAGATCCTTAGAACTAAGGAGGAGAACATAAGGAAGCAGTGAATTGAATTGTGTATTCTCCCTGTATTCCCCCTGTATTCCCCCTGTATTCTCCCTGTATTCACCCTGTATTCTTCCTGTATTCTCCCTGTATTCCCCCTGTATTCCCCCTGTATTCTCCCTGTATTCTCCCTGTATTCACCCTGTATTCTCCCTGTATTCTCGATGTATTCCCCCTGTATTCCCCCTGTATTCCCCCTGTATTCCCTCTGTATTCCCCCTGTATTCCCTCTGTATTCCCTCTGTATTCCCCCTGTATCCCCCCTGTATTCCCTCTGTATTCCCCCTGTATTCCCCCTGTATTCCCCCTTTATCCCCCTGTATTCCCCCTGTGTTCCCCCTGTATCCCCTGTATTCCCCCTGTATCCCCCCTGTATTCTCCCTGTATTCTCCCTGTATTCCCCCTGTATTCACCCTGTATTCTCCCTGTATTCTCCCTGTATTCCCCCTGTATTCCCCTTTATTCTCCCTGTATCCCCCTGTATTCCCCTTTATCCCCCTGTATTCTCCCTGTATTCCCCTGTATTCTCCCTGTATTCCCCCTGTATTCACCCTGTATTCTCCCTGTATTCTCCCTGTATTCCCCCTGCATTCCCCCTGTATTCCCCCTGCATTCCCCCTGTATTCCCCCTGTATTCCCCCTGTATTCCCCCTGTATTCTCCCTGTATTCCTCCTGTATTCCTCCTGTATTCTCCATGTATTCTCCCTGTATCCCCCTGTATCCACCCTGTATTCCCCCTTTATTCCCCCTGCATTCCCCCTGTATTCCCCTGTATCCCCCTGTATCCTCCCTGTATTCTCCCTGTATTCCCCCTGTATTCCCCTGTATTCACCCTGTATTCTCCCTGTATTCCCCCTGTATTCCCTCTGTACCCTCCCTGTATTCTGCCTGTATTCTCCCTGTATTCCCCCTGTATTCACCCTGTATTCTCCCTGTATTCCCCCTGCATTCCCCCTGCATTCCCCCTGTATTCCCCCTGTATTCCCCCTGTATCCCCCTGTATTCCCCCTGTATCCCCCTGTATTCCTCCTGTATTCCCCCTGTATTCTCCCTGTATTCCCCCTGTATTCCCCTTTATTCCCCCTGTATTCCCCCTTTATTCCCCCTGTGACCTGCTCATGTTAGAATTACCACAGTGTCTTATGAGAGCCATATGTTACAGTCTGTATTTCATATGTAGCCCAGGGAAGCTTAAAGCTGATGCTGTGCTTATTTCCTATGAGACCTGGCTGGGTTTATTTGCTCGTCTGCATCTCTATCTGTCTCTCTCCTTTTCTCTCCTTAAGCGTTGCCCAGGTTAACACACACACAGACACACACACACAGACACACACACACACACACACACCCACAGACACACACAGAGCCAAAACCATAATACTTCATGATGATTAAGAGACTGCTCTGATTTCTTCAAATTCCAAATAATCCAGTTACATTTTCATTCTGTTTTTCCGGATGCTAAATACGAGGAACATATTTCCCTGTGCAGATCCACGTCGACCCCAAAGACCATAAAGACTTAACTTAGAAGTATACCAGATTAACATGGAACCTTATGTTTGATGTCTCTGTGATGACTGCAGGCTGCGTTCCAAATGGCAACCTATTCACTTATACTACTACTAGAGCCCGTAGAGAGAAGTGAGGTCAGACTGAGAGGGGTCTGAACTGAATATGATTTGAGAGAGAGTGGACAGAGGAGAACTGTGTTGTGTCCCATGTAACACTGCAGTAGAGGATCTAGGTGATTTGAGTCCAATGACATCCAGTAAGGCATCAAAGCCAGTGATAGGAGAGCAATGAGCACAACAGATGGCCAAGAGGAGGAAGATCCCAAACTGTAATCCTATCACATGGATTCATGTTTCACCATCTGGTTGGCACAATCACACACCATCAGCGCCTGTGAAAGAAAACACGTCTTCGTTTGCAGGAGGAAGAGGAGGAGAGATAGAAGGTAGAAGCTGAATGAGCGAGAGAGAAAGGAGGATAAACAGAGAGATTAAGGAAAGAGTGGCGAGAGAGAGAGAGAGAGAGAGAGAGAGAGGGGGGAGAGGAGAGAGAGAGGGGGGAGAGAGAGAGAGAGAGAGAGAGAGAGAGAGAGAGCAGAAATCATTTTGTAGTAAAGTGGATTACACTGCTTTGGAGAATTACATCATGTCTGACAAACTGAGGATCTGTAAAGTAGAGGAGATAAAGCCTTTATTTATTTGTATTTCCACTGTTGGTCTTTTCTGCAATCTGATCCAGTAATCTAAAGCCTATAATAATAATAAGGTCCCCAGGCCAGTGGTACGGAGCACAGCAGGTCTGGATCTGAATTGGGCAATTTCATCTCTCTTGTAGAATCTGAATGGCGACACTCTGGTTCCATTTAATCCCAGATTCTGTGAGGAACGAGGGGAATGTCTTTATCACGGGATTGTCTTCAAGCCCACTGCTGTTCAGGGTTGGCGTCTGTCCGTGCCTGCGTCAATTTCAACTCTGTCACGCGTTCACTTCTTTTCATTTCTATACTTTGTGAGATAATCTGTCCAACACTACCTTCACAGCGACACCATGCATCAAGGCCATCAGCCCCAGTGAGGGCTGGACCACGGGAGGAGCCACAGTAATCATCATAGGAGACAACTTCTTTGACGGCCTCCAGGTCATCTTTGGCAACATGCTGGTCTGGAGCGAGGTTAGAAACCCTACTGAACCCTACTGAACTCTACTGAACCTTACTAAACCCTACTGAACCCTACTGAACCTTACTAAACCCTACTGAACCCTACTGAACCCTGCTGAATCCGCCTGAACCCTACTGAACCCTACTGAACTTTACTGAACCTTACTAAACCCTACTGAACCCTACTGAACCCTGCTGAATCCTACTGAAGCCTACTGAACCTTACTAAACCCTATTGAACCTTACAAAACCCTACTGAACCCTATTGAACCCTACTCAACACTACCGACCCCTTCTTAACTCTAATGAACCCTACTTAACTATAATGAACCTTACTAAACCCTACAAAAGTCTACCAAACCCTACTGAACCCTATGGGTATATGGGACTCGACTACAGTGAATGTGCATGTGTACAACTGCAATTCATTGCATTGAACTGCATTGAACTGCATTGAACTGCATTAGACTGCATTAGACTGCTGTGAGTAGAATATGGCGTATGTTTAAACCCTTTATGTCCTCTTTCCCTCTTCCCAGCTGATCACAGCCCACGCCATCCGGGTGCAGACTCCGCCCAGACACATCCCCGGGGTCGTGGAGGTCATGCTGTCATACAAGTCCAAACAATTCTGCAAGGGCACGCCGGGTCGTTTCATATACACAGGTAACAACACAGTGGGTTCTGGGTCCAGGATGATGATTGGTTCTAGAGTGGATGATGAGAGGAAGAGACAGTCCAATCTGCAACAGTGGCCATACACACACACACACACACACACGTGCACTTGTGCATACACTAATGGAGTGTGGGGCAGATGGATGGACAGCCTCACCATGGTCAAGCTGTCTAACTCCATGCCAAACGAGATCTGGACAGGACACACTTCTATATTTGATCACTGTGTCAGATCTGTGTTTAGTTGGAATCCTGTCGTTACGGGTGTTGTGGTGTTTGTTTGGGCTTTGCTTCCTCTCTGACTGCGAGCTGTCGGTTGTCCTGTTCTGTGGGTGTGAAGGGAGAAGGCGCTGGGCCGGGGGATTACTATCACGTCGGCCATCTTGGTCTCCTGGGTGCTGGTTGGCACTGCTCTGGGTCCAGTTGCCAGCGGGTACTAATCATAGAGTATTGGCATGGTGTGGTCTGGCAGCTGGCAAGGGAATGGCACATGTAGCAGACAGACACACACACACACACACACATACATGCGCGCGCACACACTCACACAACACACATAAACATTGACATTTATTCTGACACACTTTCGGCAGAAACACTGAACAAACACACAAACACACACACACACAGGCAGGCGCTAACATACGCATGAACATACTCACACACACACACACACACACACACCTACACACACAGGGACAGCTGGCATACCTAATCAACTTGAGTTTGGGAAATGAAACGAAGCAACTCGCAGACCTAATTAAGTCAATACCCAATACTGGACTACAGACACACACTCAATACTGGACTACAGACACACACTCAATACTGGACTACAGACACACACTCAATACTGGACTACAGACACACACTCAATACTGGACTACAGACACACACTCAATACTGGACTACAGACACACACTCAATACTGGACTACAGACACAGACTCAATACTGGACTACAGACACACACTCAATACTGGACTACAGACACACACTCAATACTGGACTACAGACACACACTTAATACTGGACTACAGACACACACTCAATACTGGACTACAGACACACACTCAATACTGGACTACAGACACACACTCAATACTGGACTACAGACACAGACTCAATACTGGACTACAGACACAGACTCAATACTGGACTACAGACACACACTCAATACTGGACTACAGACACACACTCAATACTGGACTACAGACACAGACTCAATACTGGACTACAGACACACACTCAATACTGGACTACAGACACACACTCAATACTGGACTACAGACACACACTTAATACTGGACTACAGACACACACAAACAAACACACACCCATGAATACACACAAACCCAAATCTGGACTACACACACCTCTGTTTTTTTACCCTTGACAAATTAATCACTTTTCGTTCGAGGCTACAAGCCCTTTTAGCAGTCATTGTATTACTGCTTATGACTTGCAAGGATCTAGTAGGGGTGTGTCTGCACTGTCCTAAATGACATCCCATTCTATACAGTGCACTACTAACCCATATCCACTATATAGTGCACTACTAACTCACATCCACTATGTAGTGCACTACTAACTCACATCCACTATATAGTGCACTACTAACCCATATCCACTATATAGTGCACTACTAACTCACATCCACCATATAGTGCACTACTAACCCATATCCACTATATAGTGCACTACTAACTCACATCCACTATATAGTGCACTACTTACCCACATCCACTATACAGTGCACTACTAACCCATATCCACTATATAGTGCACTACTAACTCACATCCACTATATAGTGCACTACTAACCCATATTTAATATATAGTGCACTACTAACCCATATTTACTATATAGTGCACTACTAACTCACATCCACTATATAGGGCACTACTAACCCTTATCTACTATTTAGTGCCCTACTAAACCAAATTCTACTATATAGTGCACTACTAACCCATATCCACTATATAGTGCACTACTAACTCACATCCACCATATAGTGCACTTCTAACCCATATCCACTATATAGTGCACTACTAACTCACATCCACTATATAGTGCACTACTAACCCACATCCACTATATAGTGCACTACTAACCCACATCCACTATATAGTGCACTACTAACTCACATCCACTATATAGTGGACTACTAACCCATATCCACTATATAGTGCACTACTAACTCACATCCACTATATAGTGCACTACTAACCCACATCCACTATATAGTGCACTACTAACCCACATCCACTATATAGTGCACTACTAACCCATATCCACTATATAGTGCACTACTAACTCACATCCACTATATAGTGCACTACTAACCCATATTTAATATATATTGCACTACTTACCCACATCCACTATACAGTGCACTACTAACCCATATCCACTATATAGTGCACTACTAACTCACATCCACTATATAGTGCACTACTAACCCATATTTAATATATAGTGCACTACTAACCCATATCCACTATATAGTGCACTACTAACTCACATCCACTATATAGTGCACTACTAACTCACATCCACTATATAGTGCACTACTAACTCACATCCACCATATAGTGCACTACTAACCCATATCCACTATATAGTGCACTACTAACCCACATCCACTATATAGTGCACTACTAACCCACATCCACTATATAGTGCACTACTAACTCACATCCACTATATAGTGCACTACTAACCCATATCCACTATATAGTGCACTACTAACTCTTCATCTTCATCTTCATCTTCAACCGCTTATCCGGGGTCGGGTCGCGGGGGTAGCAGCTCTAGCAGGGGACCCCAAACTTCCCTTTCCCGGGCAACATTAGCCAGCTCTGACTGGGGAATCCCGAGGCGTTCCCAGGCCAGTGTGGAGATATAATCTCTCCACCTAGTCCTGGGTCTTCCCCGAGGTCTCCTCCCAGCTGGACGTGCCTGGAACACCTCTCTAGGGAGGCGCCCAGGTGGCATTCTTACAAGATGCCCGAACCACCTCAACTGGCTCCTTTCTATGCAAAGGAGCAGCGGCTCTACTCCGAGTTCCTCTCGGATGACTGAGCTTCTCACCCTATCCCTAAGGGAGAGGCCAGCCACCTTTCTGAGAAAACCCATTTCGGCCGCTTGTACCCGCGATCTCGTTCTTTCGGTCATGACCCAGCTTTCATGACCATAGGTGAGGGTAGGAACAAAGATTGACCGGTAGATCGAGAGCTTTGCCTTTCGGCTCAGCTCTCTTTTCGTCACAACGGTGCGGTGAAGCGAATGCAACACCGCCCCGCTGCTCCGATCCTCCGACCAAACTCCCGCTCCATTGTTCCCTCACTCGCGAACAGGACCCCGAGGTACTTGAACTCCTTCACTTGGAGTAAGGACTCATTCCCTACCCGGAGTAGGCACTCCACCGGTTTCCTGCTGAGAGTCATGGCCTCAGATTTAGAGGTGCTAACCCTCATCCCAGCCGCTTCACACTCGGCTGCGAACCGATCCAGTGAGTGCTGAAGGTCACCGACCGATGAGGCCATCAGGACCACATCATCCGCAAAAAGCAGTGATGTGACCATCAGCCCACCGAACGGGAACCCCTCCCCCATGACTACGCCTTGATATCCTGTCCATGAATATTACAAACAGGATTGGTGACAAAGCGCAGCCCTGGCGGAGGCCAACCCCCACCGGGAACGAATCCGACTTACTGCCGAGGACACGGACACAGCTCATGCTTTGAGCGTACAGAGATTGGATGGCCCTGAGAAGAGACCCCCTCACCCCATACTCCCGCAGCACCTCCCACAAAGATCCCGGGGTACCCGGTCATACGCCTTCTCCAGATCCACAAAACACATGTAGACTGGATGGGCATACTCCCAGGCCCCCTCCAGGATCCTTGCGAGAGTAAAGAGCTGGTCCGTGGTTCCCGGCCAGGACGAAAACCGCATTGTTCCTCTTCAATCTGAGGTTCGACTATTGGCCGAACCCTCCTTTCCAGCACTTTGGAGTACACTTTACCAGGGAGGCTGAGGAGTGTGATACCTCTGTAATTGGCACACACTCTCTGGTCCCCTTTTTAAAGAGGGGAACCACCACCCCGGTCTGCCACTCCTCTGGCACTGTCCCAGACTTCCATGCAATGTTGAAGAGGCGTGTCAACCAAGACAGCCCTTCCCCACCCAAAGCTTTTAGCATTTCTGGACGAATCTCATCAGTCCCTGGGGCTTTGCCACTGTGGAGTTGTTTGACTACCTCAGCGACTTCCCCCAGGGAAACTGACGATGACCCTCCATCAGCCTCCAGCTCTGCCTCTGTACTAGAGGGCGTGTAGGTCGGATTCAGGAGCTCCTCAAAATGCTCTTTCCAGCGCCCGATCACATCATCAGTTGAGGTCAACAGTGTCCCATCCTTACTGTACACAGCTTGGATGGTTCCCGTTTTCCCCTTCTGAGGTGCCGAACGGTTTTCCAGAAGCATTTTGGTGCCGACCGAAAGTCCTTCTCCATAGCTTCTCCAAACTTCTCCCACACCCGCTGCTTTGCCTCTGACACGGCAGCGGCTGCAGCCCTTCGGGCCTGTCGGTACCCTGCAACTGCCTCCGGAGTCCCCAGGGCTAGCATATCCCTGAAGGCCTCCTTCTTCAGTCGGACAGCTTCCTGACCACCGTGGTCCACCACGGTGTTCTAGGGTTACCACCCCTTGAGGCACCTAGGACCTTGAGACCACAGCTCACCGCCGCAGCTTCAGCAATAGAAGCTTTGAACATTGCCCACTCAGGTTCAATGCCCCCAACCTCCAGAGGGATGCCTGAAAAGCTCCGCCGGAGGTGTGAGTTGAAGATCTTTCGGACAGGGGCCTCCTCCAGACGTTCCCAGTTCACCCGCACCACCCGTTTGGGCTTACCTGGTCTGTCCAAAGTCTTTCCCCACCCTCTGATCCAACTCACTACCAGATGGTGATCAGTTGACAGCTCTGCCCCTCTCTTCACCCGAGTGTCCAAAACATGCGGCCTTAGATCAGCCGATACGATCACAAAATCGATCATTGACCTTCGGCCTAGGGTGCTCTGGTACCATGTACACTTATGCGCCTCCTTATGTTCGAACATGGTGTTTGTTATAGACAATCCATGACTAGCACAGAAGTCCAATAACAAACGACCGCTCGGGTTTAGATCAGGGAGGCCGTTCCTCCCAATCACGCCTCTCCAGGTGTCTCCATCGTTGCCCACATGTGCGTTGAAGTCTCCCAGCAGAATGATGGAGTCCCCTACTGGAGCCCTATATAGGACTCCTTCAGGGTCTCCAAGAAGGCTGAATACTCCGAACTGCTGTTTGGTGCATAAGCACAAACAACAGTCAGAGTTTTCCCCCCCACCACCCTTAGGCGTAGGGAGGCAAACCTCTCATCCACCGGGGTAAACTCCAACACCGCCGTGCTCAGACGTGGGCTCGTGAGTATCCCCACACCAGCCCGCCGCCTCTCACCCTGGGCAACTCCAGAGAAGAACAGAGTCCAACCCCTATCCAGGGGTAAGGTTCCAGAGCCACGGTTGTGCGTAGAGGTAAGTCCCACCAGATCCAACTGGTATCGCTCCACCTCACGCACAAGTTCTGGCTCCTTCCCCCCCAGTGAGGTGACGTTCCACGTCCCCAAAGCAAGCTTCTGCCGCCCGGGTCTGATCCGTCGAGACCCCCCACCTTCACTGTCACCCATATGACAGCGCACCCGACCCCTGCGGTTGTTCCTGTGAGTGGTGGGCCCACAGGATGGAGAGGAGAGAGATGCCACGTATCTCGTTCGGGCTGTGCCCGGCCGGGCTCCGTGGCAAACCCGGCCACGGTTGCTACTAACCCACATCCACTATATAGTGCACTACTAACCCATATCTACTTCGTGCACTACTAACTCACATCCACTATATAGTGCACTACTAACCCACATCCACTATATAGTGCACTACTAACCCACATCCACTATATAGTTCACTACTAACCCATATCCACTATATAGTGCACTACTAACTCACATCCACTATATAGTGCACTACTAACCCATATTTAATATATAGTGCACTACTAACCCATATTTACTATATAGTGCACTACTTACCCACATCCACTATACAGTGCACTACTAACCCATATCCACTATATAGTGCACTACTAACTCACATCCACTATATAGTGCACTACTAACCCATATTTAATATATAGTGCACTACTAACCCATATTTACTATATAGTGCACTACTTACCCACATCCACTATACAGTGCACTACTAACCCATATCCACTATATAGTGCACTACTAACTCACATCCACTATATAGTGCACTACTAACCCATATTTAATATATAGTGCACTACTAACTCATATTTACTATATAGTGCACTACTAACTCACATCCACTATATAGGGCACTACTAACCCTTATCTACTATATAGTGCACTACTAAACCAAATTCTACTATATAGTGCACTACTATCCCATATCCACTATATCGTGCACTACTAACCCATATTTAATATATAGTGCACTACTAACCCATATTTACTATATAGTGCACTACTAACTCACATCCACTATATAGTGCACTACTAACCCACATCCACTATATAGTGCACTACTAACCCATATCTACTTCGTGCACTACTAACTCACATTCACTATATAGTGCACTACTGACATCCATTTATATACAGTACCTAGCAGAATACTGTTTGGGTTTCAAACTGGAGGTGCGTGATTGTAAAACGCTCAGATCAAAATGTAGCCTCCACCACTTAGCAACCTATAATCTCTGTTCGTTGTTATTAAAAGACCGTCCTGCCAGAGAACATCAGGGTAGTTGTTTATGTGTGTGGGTGCAGGAGAATGAAAACACAACAACAACACGCCTGCAGACACACACACATTTGGTCAGCAGGTAGCCTGGGGCTTAACACGATGGTTCAGTAACCCCTAAGTTGCCAGCTTGAATCCCTGAGCCGCCAAAGCAACAAATATGTTTGTTTGACCTTAAGCAAGGCACTTAACCCTAATTAAGGGTCAACACCTGTAATGGCTGATCCCTGCCTGTAGTCCTACTCTCTGGAGGAACTGGAATATGGAAAAATACAGTCCCATTTCACACCTACACACACGTACAGGATGCACACACAGCAGAACAGCTCTCTCTCTCTCTCTCTCTCTCTCTCTCTCTCTCTCTCTCTCTCTCTCTCTCTCTCTCTCTCTCTCTCCCCGTTTTTCTCTCTGTGTCTCTCTGTCTTTCTTTCTCACACACCCACACACATTAAGTGTACTATTTCAGTGGGCTGTACTGATTAGGTATCTGTGAAACATCAGTCATGGGAACTGAAACTGCCTTTAGACCGGGACAGGAGAGGTCTAAAATACAGGGACAGAATATTAACCAGCTGAAAGTCTCTGGGTTCTGGCCAAATGGCACACTATCCTCTACTTAGGGTATGCGTCTTGTTTTGACCAGCGGCGTGTACACGGAGTAGGGAGTCAGTTAGAACCCGGTCTCTGAGTCTATTTGACAACTGTATCACTGGAGGATGGGTAGGAGCTGTTTGTCATTTTTATGTCACCGCAGAACTGGGAAATAGGATGACTTGTCTTGCACTGCAATCTGCACCTGGATTAAGGTGGCATTAGCATCAGTGTATGGTATATGAACTTCACACACACATATACTCACTTCCTCACCTTTATCTCTTACACACACACACACACACACGCACACACACACGCACGCACACACACACACACATACTCAGTCCCTCACCTTTCTCTCTTACACACACACACACACACACACACACACAAACACGCACACACACACACACACACGCACACGCCAACACAATAAAAGAGAGTGCAGTAGTGAGCTGGTCTATTGCCTTCTCTTCTCCTAGCATTTTTGAATCCTGTTCTTTATTGAGCTGCTGTAGAGTCTGCTGTTGATTAAATCTGCTGGATTCCCCAAGTAGAGATGGAGAGCACACACTGAAGTCACACACACTCACACACACAGCCTCCGTTTCTACGGTACCTCTAAGTGAGTCTGGTTGGTGTTTACATTGACGGGTTTTTCAAATGACAGCAGTCTATGGACTTTTTACCTTTATGAGACCCAAATAACACCATATTCCCTATATAGTGCAGTACTTGCCAACAGAAGTGAAGGGAATAGGTTGCAGTTTGTGACTCCTTCCAGTTGAACGGCATGGCAGAGGAAGGACATCATAGATGGTGACAACTTGAACTATTCTTGTCTATTCCGAGGATTAGTTCTTAATTTATTTAGCTTGTATTCAATTTTCTGTATGGCATTTTTTGATAGCATGGATTGTTATAGTCATTTCATCGTAGTCTGTTACCTTCAATTTTAAATATCAGTCATAAAATCGTCAAGCATTATTTTTACAGAAATAGGCCTTCTTCTACTAAGGTCCGTAAAACGGGTCTTAATTTTCTCGTTGTCCATTTTTTATCCTCCTGACATTTTCAAGCGATGCATCATTTAGCCTTTCCGATCCTCAAAGTAAGCGCAATCACCAGTTTATGGAGGAATTGATAAAAAGGAGATTGTACATATTGATCTGCTACGTTTGGGGGTCCTGGCCAGAGTGGGTGTGCTTGTTTCAGTGTGTGAAGAATGAAGCAGTAATTCAGTGCTATTGAACCGCTTGTTGGCAGCTGAATCGATCCCAGTCTCGCTCTTATGAGGACTACCTGAACACAGAAGGGAGGGGATTGGCTAATGAAGATATTGAGAAAGGGACAGAGAGAGGGAGTTTAGACAGAGGTTGAATAAGAGAGAACAGGGAGGAAACGACAGAAGGGGTACATGTACAAGCGAACCAGTGTTCCTACAGTAGGGTAGGTGCCTCCTTCCTCATTCATACTTCTGAGTGATAGATCACTGCCAGTCCATCTCATTTCAATCCTACTCCTCCACCTCCCACAACCCTTACCTCCCCTCTCTCCTTCCCTCCACCTCCTCTCCTCCTTCTTCCCTCTTTCTACTTTCTCCTCCTCCCCTCCTCCTCCACTCATAGCTAGCGCTTGTCCTCCAGTCCTGTGAACATAACAGTGAAATATAGTATGTGGCTGGAGACGTGGCCTCATGAAACTCCTAGGAGTATTGATTGAACTGATTGAGGTGATTGGAAGGTGAATTCCTTTTTTGCTTTTTTATATAGTCCTTCGTCAATGTTGTTTCATGTTTGTTTTTCAGAAAAGGCACGTTGAATTGAAAGTTTCTCTGTTTCTCTCCTATGTTACTGCTTTTCTCACACACACACTCTAATGTTTTAATTAGTTGACGTTGTGTAAGTCGTGAGCTTCAGATGGGAGGGTCCCAGGTTCCATCCTGACTGTTAGCTTCATAAATAGGTATGTAATAATATCCGTAAGATCAGTACCCAACCATAAGGCATCATAATATAGAAAAAATTAGATGTTCTAATAACAGCCTCTTTGCATAATAAACTTCTAAATAATCCCAAGACTAATCCCTGACACACACAGACTTTTAGTGTAGTGTAATAACACTCAAGGATAATCCCAGTCTGAATCCTACTCAAGGTTTTTCAAAGGAGATGTGTTCACATCATTGATTTGGTTTGTGTTATATATTCTAAAGCTCACACTTCACCCTCTTCTCTTTCTGAATAAGCTGTTTTCTTTCATATTATTTTCCTTCTCTCCAATTCTTTGTGTGAGATGACAATTGTGAAGAGACAAGTGTGTGAATCGAGTGTGAAACATAAAGTGTCTACAAAAGGTGGAAATATTACAAAGCAAGTGCTTGGATGTGTTCCCCAGTTTAAGGGGATGAAGATCTAAATGACAAAGTTAAGGGAGGTCACAATTATCCAGTGAATAATGAAAAACTAGAGCATGTGTTAACCTCTCTATCTTAATGTCTAGCTGCCGTGTGTCCATAATAAAGAGCCTTGCAGACCAGGACAGCAGCAGGAGCACAGCTTGTCCATCGCTCCTTCAGGGCTCTGATTGTTTCTGCAGGCCGGTGGGTCAGGCTGTCCCCTCAGATGGGAGGCGAGCTGGGCTTAAACCCTCAAGAAACACCCTGGCTACGGCCTACAGGCCCAACAGACGGCAGGCCACGAGAGACAGACACAAAGACAGAGATCCCCCCCTCCCAAACACACACCCTTAATGTTTTTTTTTCTCTGAGGACAGTCAGCTGTTGGCCTTTTCTGTTTCTCCTGTGGGTGTTATTCCGTATGGGAGTTTCCTCAGGCTAGACACACAAAGGAAAAGGAGAGAGAAAGGGAGAGAGAAAGGAAGAGAGAAAGGGAGAGAAAGGGAGAAAAATGGAGAGAGAAATGGAGAGAGAAAAGGAGACAATAAGACAGAGAAGAGGAGTGAAACACAGGAGTGTGTGGTTTGTCCATTGTATAGTTCTCTCTGTGATAGTGACCTCAAGCTTTGTATTTGCTTGTATTAAATCTCTGATCATCAAAGGTGAGATCCTAAAGTAAAAAACCAACACCCATCCACACAAACACACCCACCCACATCCACCACACACACACACACACACACACACACACACACACACACACACACACACACACACACACACACACACACACACACACACACACACACACACACACACACACACACACCAACCAACCCACCTACACACACAGATGTGCACTTACACATGCACACACTCAAAAAGCACTCGCAGACATATTGTCTCACCTCGAGTGCAAGTTATAGAACCCTGTGGACTTGTTTACAATACACTACATTTTTCTGAGGCGTTTCGCATAAGACTTGAGAAGCTAGCTCATTCTGTTGTATACCTGTGAAGTGACTTGTTCTGTGGGACCGTTGGACACATTTTCATAGAGACTGTGTCCTAACCTGGCGAATGTATTACTGTACTGAATTTCCCTAACTCCTCTTTCTGTCTATCCCTCCCCGTTCTCTTCCATCTCTCTCTCTGTCTGTCTTTTTTTATCTCCCCCCCTCTGTGTTTCTCAATCTCCCTCTGTCTCTCACTCACTCTCTCCCTCCCTCTCTATCTCTCTCTCTCTCTCCCTCTCTCTCCCTCTCTCTCTCTCTCTCCATCTCTCTCTCTCTCTCTCTCTCTCTCCATCTCTTTCTCTGTCTCACCATAGCTTTGAATGAGCCCACTATAGACTATGGTTTCCAACGGTTACAGAAGGTCATCCCCAGACATCCAGGAGACCAGGAGAGACTACCTAAGGTCAGTATCTAAATACACACATCAATGTATAGACATACACTCCCAGGCATGGAGGAGGGGGTGAGGAGAGGGAGGAGAGGAGGACGGTAGATGGGAGAGGAAGAGGAGGTGGAGAAGGGTATCAAATATCTGTGTGTCAGGACGTTATTATTACTGACCTGATACACACACCTAAACATACAGCTTTATTGCTTGTTTAACACTGAGAGCCAGAAACTGGAGATAAAGAGAACCACTGAAGGTTCTGAGAGAAATCAACGGGTCCCTAGTCTGGGTTTGTCTGGAATTACAGGAAGGAACTGTCCACATTTACAAGGATTTCCCGCACAAACTCCCATTTCTCTGTTAAGAAATTATTAAATTATAAATTATTTATATAAACATTGTGATAAAAAGTGGAAATGTTGAATATATGCAAATGATTTGTCTAAATATGTCTATGCGATCACAATTTCTTCCACTTGCATGACGTTTAATAATAACTCAAAGCTGTTAGTTATGTTGAGGAACACGTTCACTGACAAAAAGATGCCATAAATTAGAAGCTCAAAACTACTTAACATAACTGAAATACTGTGGTGACTTTGACATAGATTTGACTTGATTACATTAAACTATGAATGTGTATTTCTCAATATACATTATCATCATTTCAGATTCATTTTTGCTGGTATAACGCTTTTAAGTGGCACTTCAGTTTTGAATGGGAATACAAGGAAGGCTTATCGTGTCTTGCCTTTTTTCTCTGAAAAAAGTGCTGATTCTCAGAAAATGTTAAACCCAAGTCTGGGGGTGTGGTCTGGGGGTGTGGTCTGGGGATGAGGTCTGGAGGAGAGGTCTCGGGGTCAGGTATTGGGGTGAGGAAAGGGGCTGAGGTCTAGTGGTCAAGTTTGTAGATTAGGTCTTGGTTACACATCAATACTCCAAATGTGAGGCATTTATACACACACCCCTAATATCAAACCTAACAAACCCCTGAATTCAATTCACAATCCTACGTTCTCTCACTCTTTTCTTTCTCTCTGTCTTCCCACTCACACTCCTTTCACACTCCCCTCTCTCTCCCCTCTCTCCCCTCTCTCTCCCCTCTTCACTCTTCCATCTTTCTCCCATCTCTCCTCTCTCTCTCTCTCTCTCTCTCCCATCTCTCCCCGATCTCTAAATGAACAACAGTATGTTGGTTGTTAGGTGAGTGTGATTTGGTAGCAGACAGGGTCAGTTGTTCATTTCACCAATTCATCACAGTCCTTATTGAGCTAATAACAGTTTGTTGTTGACCACAACTGGACTCCATCAGTGTAGTAGCAGTGTTACCACTAGTGCCCTGGCCAATACCATTGTGAGTCACACATTGGGGAATAGGGTGTCCCTGCTGTTGACCTCAGAATGATCACTGATGCTGAAGCTAGCTCTCTGTGTATCACTTTAATCAAGAACAGAGAGCTAGCTTTAGCATCAGGGTTGACCTCAGAATGATCACTGATGCTGAAGCTAGCTCTCTGTGCATCACTTTAATCAAGAACAGAGAGCTAGCTTTAGCATCAGGATTGACCTCAGAATGATCACTGATGCTGAAGCTAGCTCTCTGTGCATCACTTTAATCAAGAACAGAGAGCTAGCTTTAGCATCAGGGTTGACCTCAGAATGATCACTGATGCTGAAGCTAGCTCTCTGTGTATCACTTTAATCAAGGACAGAGAGCTAGCTTTAGCATCAGGGTTGACCTCAGAATGATCACTGATGCTGAAGCTAGCTCTCTGTGTATCACTTTAATCAAGGACAGAGAGCTAGCTTTAGCATCAGGGTTGACCTCAGAATGAACACTGATGCTAAAGCTAGCTCTGGGTCCTTGATTAAAATGAAGCATTTGACATCCTACATCAACTTATCCGGTTGTTCTAATTTAGCTAACAGAATATGTCAGCCAGATGTGCCTCAATGTTACATTTTTGGTTTTATGTTGTTTTTACATGCAAACCTTTGGTAGCATTGTGAGGAGATGTGGTGTAGATTTTCAGTGGATAAAATTATGAAAAGTTGGAGAACCAATTCACAAGAATATTTTCCTTCTTACTTTGTCACATCCTTGCCCACAGGAGTCTGTCGTCTGTGACAATATCCATTCATTCAGTCATTTACTGTTTTACGGATCTGTGTTATTAGTAGGGCCAATGTGTTGTGTTTTAAGCTGCTACAAGCTGCTTGTCTACTTATCATTTATCAACGGTGTGTCCCACATTGCCTTTTCAAGGTTCCCTACCGGTTATTCAGGCTCAGGTTACCGGTTGTCTGCCAATTAAGCACATCTCTTGCTACTTGCTATGTTATCTATTTATGATTTTTATTATTATTTTATTTGTGAATTTCTTCACCATATATCCCATCTATGTGCTCTATTCTGTTATTTGAAAGATCGTAATGATTTTAAACACAAAACCAACATTTTAACTTACCATCTTTGTCCTCAGAAACAAGCCTCTATTGAAGTACTGCTACTTAGTATGACTGTTTACAGTAGCCTGTTTAGCCATTTTACAGTAGATGGGAAGCCACCGACAATCAGAAGAAATTCAACAGACACACATTGTTGACGAAAGCATTTAAATACTAAGACTGAGTATTGATACTGCTTTTTTATTTGATGATTGATTGATAGCGGTCTTAACTGAATCATACCTCTGTGCATTCCGTCTGGCTCATGGCTTGGTTCCGTCTGGTTTGTAAAGGTTCCGTCTGGATCCTGTACGGTCCGTCTGGTGTGGCTAATGATTCTGTTGACCGCCAGACAAAAGCAGGGCAGGGTCTGGATCAGGTTCCCATCCTGTTTTAGTCTGTCTCTCATGGCCTTTACGAGAACAGTCTATGTGCGCGCACGGACACACACACACACAGAAACACACACAAAACACACAGTCCAGGAAATACTTTACGGTAAGCGGTAGTGGAGTACAGACCCAGCTAACAACATTTCTGTGTTTATCATTAGAGTGACTCTGGACCCAAGTCCTCATAATCACTTTATTAACTTAACAGACCCAGGAATTAACCAGATGGACAGAATCAAGAATGACAGGAGAGAACGATTGCGACCTATTGGGGTAGAGTGATCTGACCAGAGAGACGGAAGAAAATAGATGATAGAGAGAGAGACAGGAAAGAACGATTGAGACCTATTGGGGTAGAGTGATCTGACCAGAGAGACGGAGGAAAAGAGATGATAGAGGGAGAGACAGGAAAGAACGATTGAGACCTATTGGGGTAGAGTGATCTGACCAGAGAGACGGAGGAAAAGAGATGATAGAGAGACAGACAGGAAAGAACGATTGAGACCTATTGGGGTAGAGTGATCTGACCAGAGAGACGGAAGAAAATAGATGATAGAGAGAGAGACAGGAAAGAACGATTGAGACCTATTGGGGTAGAGTGATCTGACCAGAGAGACGGAGGAAAAGAGATGATAGAGAGAGAGACAGGAAAGAACGATTGAGACCTATTGGGGTAGAGTGATCTGACCAGAGAGACGGAGGAAAAGAGATGATAGAGAGAGAGACAGGAAAGAACGATTGAGACCTATTGGGGTAGAGTGATCTGACCAGAGAGACGGGAGAAAAGAGATGATAGAGAGAGAGAGAGAGAGAGACTGGAGAATATAAGAGGGAGGCTTCTCTCCTCCTTGTACCACACAGTGGGGTTTCTGTCTGTGCCCTAATACCTCCCTCACCTCATTCTCCTCTCTTATCCTCATCCATCCATCCATCTAGTCATGGGATGTCAATAAAAAGAAGGGAGGAGAGGAGAGAAGCCAGAGCATACATACTAAAGATCCACTTAGCTTCCTTGGGACCCCATGTCTTTCAATCACCTGGACCAGGCTGACGAGACAGGGGCTGAGCTCTGCCTCTCTGCATTCTCCTTCTTCACCTCCCTCTATATCTCGGTGATTCATCCCCCCGTATAGATCTAGTAATGGGAGGTTAACACAGAAGCAGGACTCCCATTATTGAGTGAATTTAGCACCTTGGACAGCGCTCCACAATCTTTATTGCTTTGCTGACCCTTCTGTCATGTCCTGTGTGTGTGTGTGTTGGGGTGTGTGTGTGTGTGTGTATCATAGGCTGATTGAAAGGTAGTGTGTCAGGGTTGAGAGCACACGCATGCTCCAGGGCTTGTTCACTGTGAGACACATTTCACACTGGAGGAAAGCACTGTGCGCGCGTGTGTGCGTGTATGTGTGTGTATGTGTGCGTTTTTGCGTGTGTGTGTGTGAGTAAGATTCACAGCAACACTCTAAAGGGGAGAGCAATTTTCTGCTTGTCACCTTTAGCACATCTTATGTCCCCAAAAGGGTTTTACACTGTTTGGGGAACTACTTTACACACACAACCGCACAACATACACTATTCTCACACACATGTTAACGGATATACATGTATGCACACACGCATATTAAACGGCTAATCAATTATAAAAAATATGTATTCAATTCAATAAATACATCATTGACATAATTGACAGTATTATTATATTATAATTTGAACATTTAATATGCAGTTTTTTAAAACGTCAACCAGATTGATGGGAAAAAACAATTACACAAAAAACATGTAGAAAAACAACTTTTATTTACTAAATTAAATATGTATATAAAACATATGTAATCCTAGATTAATGTTTTTTCTTATTTAATTAGTTCAAATATTTATCATGCAACTATTTAACACAGAAGTCTAGAGACAATATAACACACATAACGAGAATCAGAAGTACCAGAAATGACCAGTACTTGTCTTGGGATTTGATCACATAGATTGCAAATAAATACATATTTCTGGTATATATATTTATATATATATATTATAAATATTTAACTGAACAACTGGGTAATTCATCTTCCCTTTACAACATACCGTAGGTAGGTGACAGAATGGCTTGACAGGATAAATGCAAGGCACTAATACTATAATATAGTGGTTCCTTATATACTAGGGTATTAGTATGCATCATAATATAGTGGTTCCTTATATACTAGGGTATAGGTATGCATCATAATATAGTGGTTCCTTACATACTAGGGTATTAGTATGCATCATAATATAGTGGTTCCTTATATACTAGGGTATTAGTATGCATCATAATATAGTGGTTCCTTATATACTAGGGTATTAGTATGCATCATAATATAGTGGTTCCTTATATACTAGGGTATTAGTATGCACTATATTATAGTGGTTCCATATATACTAGGGTATTACTATAATATACCATAATATAGTGGTTCCATATATACAAGGGTATTAGTATGCATCATAATATAGTGGTTCCTTATATACTAGGGTATTAGTATGCACTATATTATAGTGGTTCCATATATACTAGGGTATTAGTATACATCATAATATAGTGGTTCCATATATACTAGGGTATTAGTATGAATTATAATATAGTGGTTCCTTATATACTAGGGTATTAGTATGCATCATAATATAGTGGTTCCTTACATACTAGGGTATTTGTATGCATCATAATATAGTGGTTCCTTACATACTAGGGTATTAGTTTACATCATAATATAGTGGTTCCATATATACTAGGGTATTAGTATGCATCATAATATAGTGGTTCCTTATATACTAGGGTATTAGTATGCATCATAATATAGTGGTTCCTTATATACTAGGGTATTAGTATGCATCATAATATAGTGGTTCCTTATATACTAGGGTATTAGTATGCATCATAATATAGTGGTTCCTTATATACTAGGGTATTAGTATGCACTATATTATAGTGGTTCCATATATACTAGGGTATTACTATAATATACCATAATATACCATAATATAGTGGTTCCATATATACAAGGGTATTAGTATGCATCATAATATAGTGGTTCCTTATATACTAGGGTATTAGTATGCACTATATTATAGTGGTTCCATATAAACTAGGGTATTAGTATGCATTATAATATAGTGGTTCCTTATATACTAGGGTATTAGTATGCACTATATTATAGTGGTTCCATATATACTAGGGTATTAGTATGCATCATAATATAGTGGTTCCTTACATACTAGGGTATTTGTATGCATCATAATATAGTGGTTCCTTACATACTAGGGTATTAGTTTACATCATAATATAGTGGTTCCATATATACTAGGGTATTAGTATGCATCATAATATAGTGGTTCCTTATATACTAGGGTATTAGTATGCATCATAATATAGTGGTTCCTTATATACTAGGGTATTAGTATGCATCATAATATAGTGGTTCCTTATATACTAGGGTATTAGTATGCATCATAATATAGTGGTTCCTTATATACTAGGGTATTAGTATGCATCATAATATAGTGGTTCCTTATATACTAGGGTATTAGTATGCATCATAATATAGTGGTTCCTTATATACTAGGGTATTAGTATGCACTATTTTATAGTGGTTCCTTATATACTAGGGTATTAGTATGCATCATAATACAGTGGTTCCTTATGTACTAGGGTATTAGTATGCATTATAATTAGGTGGTTCCTTATATACTAGGGTATTAGTATGCACTATATTAATGTGGTTCCTTATATACTAGGGTATTAGTATGCACCATAATATGTGGTTCCTTATATACTAGGGTATTAGTATGCACTATTTTATAGTGGTTCCTTATATACTAGGGTATTAGTATGCATCATAATACAGTGGTTCCTTATGTACTAGGGTATTAGTATGCATTATAATTAGGTGGTTCCTTATATACTAGGGTATTAGTATGCATCATAATATAGTGGTTCCTTATATACTAGGGTATTAGTATGCACTATATTATAGTCGTTCCATATATACTAGGGTATTTGTATGCATCATAATATAGTGGTTCCTTACATACTAGGGTATTAGTATACATCATAATATAGTGGTTCCATATATACTAGGGTATTAGTATGCATTATAATATAGTGGTTCCTTATATACTAGGGTATTAGTATGCATCATAATATAGTGGTTCCTTATATACTAGGGTATTAGTATGCATCATGATATAGTGGTTCCTTATATACTAGGGTATTAGTATGCATCATAATACAGTGGTTCCTTATGTACTAGGGTATTAGTATGCATTATAATTAGGTGGTTCCTTATATACTAGGGTATTAGTATGCACTATATTATAGTGGTTCCATATATACTAGGGTATTAGTATGCACTATATTATAGTGGTTCCATATATACTAGGGTATTAGTATGCATCATAATATAGTGGTTCCTTACATACTAGGGTATTTGTATGCATCATAATATAGTGGTTCCTTACATACTAGGGTATTAGTTTACATCATAATATAGTGGTTCCATATATACTAGGGTATTAGTATGCATCATAATATAGTGGTTCCTTATATACTAGGGTATTAGTATGCATCATAATATAGTGGTTCCTTATATACTAGGGTATTAGTATGCATCATAATATAGTGGTTCCTTATATACTAGGGTATTAGTATGCATCATAATATAGTGGTTCCTTATATACTAGGGTATTAGTATGCATCATAATATAGTGGTTCCTTATATACTAGGGTATTAGTATGCATCATAATATAGTGGTTCCTTATATACTAGGGTATTAGTATGCACTATAATATAGTGGTTCCTTATATACTAGGGTATTAGTATGCACTATATTATAGTGGTTCCATATATACTAGGGTATTAGTATACATCATAATATAGTGGTTCCATATATACTAGGGTATTAGTATGAATTATAATATAGTGGTTCCTTATATACTAGGGTATTAGTATGCACTATATTATAGTGGTTCCATATATACTAGGGTATTAGTATGAATTATAATATAGTGGTTCCTTATATACTAGGGTATTAGTATGCACTATATTATAGTGGTTCCATATATACTAGGGTATTAGTATGCAACATAATATAGTGGTTCCTTACATACTAGGGTATTTGTACGCATCATAATATAGTGGTTCCTTATATACTAGGGTATTAGTATGCATCATAATATAGTGGTTCCTTATATACTAGGGTATTAGTATGCATCATAATATAGTGGTTCCTTATATACTAGGGTATTAGTATGCATCATAATATAGTGGTTCCTTATATACTAGGGTATTAGTATGCATCATAATATAGTGGTTCCTTATATACTAGGGTATTAGTATGCATCATAATATAGTGGTTCCTTATATACTAGGGTATTAGTATGCATCATAATATAGTGGTTCCTTATATACTAGGGTATTAGTATGCATCATAATATAGTGGTTCCTTATATACTAGAGTATTAGTATGCATCATAATATAGTGGTTCCTTATATACTAGGGTATTAGTATGCACTATATTATAGTGGTTCCATATATACTAGGGTATTAGTATGCACTATATTATAGTGGTTCCTTATATACTAGGGTATTAGTATGCATCATAATATAGTGGTTCCTTATATACTAGGGTATTAGTATGCATCATGATATAGTGGTTCCTTATATACTAGGGTATTAGTATGCATCATAATATAGTGGTTCCTTATATACTAGGGTATTAGTATGCATCATGATATAGTGGTTCCTTATATACTAGGGTATTAGTATGCACTATATTATAGTGGTTCCTTATTTACTAGGGTATTAGTATGCATCATAATATAGTGGTTCCTTATATACTAGGGTATTAGTATGCATCATAATATAGTGGTTCCTTATATACTAGGGTATTAGTATGCACTATATTAATGTGGTTCCTTATATACTAGGGTATTAGTATGCACCATAATATGTGGTTCCTTATATACTACGGTATTAGTATGCACTATTTTATAGTGGTTCCTTATATACTAGGGTATTAGTATGCATCATAATATAGTGGTTCCTTATATACTAGGGTATTAGTATGCATCATGATATAATGGATCTTTATATACTAGGGTATCAGTATGCACTATAATATAGTGGTTCCTTATATACTAGGGTATTAGTATGCATCATAATATAGTGGTTCCTTATATACTAGGGTATTAGTATGCACTATATTATAGTGGTTCCTTATATACTAGGGTATTAGTATGCACCATAATATGTGGTTCCTTATATACTAGGGTATTAGTATGCACTATATTATAGTGGTTCCTTATATACTAGGGTATTAGTATGCATCATAATATAGTGGTTCCTTATATACTAGGGTATTAGTATGCATCATAATATAGTGGTTCCTTATATACTAGGGTATTAGTATGCACTATATTATAGTGGTTCCTTATATACTAGGGTATTAGTATGCACCATAATATGTGGTTCCTTATATACTAGGGTATTAGTATGCACTATATTATAGTGGTTCCTTATATACCAGGGTATTAGTATGCATCATAATATAGTGGTTCCTTATATACTAGGGTATTAGTATGCATCATAATATTGTGGTTCCTTATATACTAGGGTATTAGTATGCATCATAATACAGTGGTTCCTTATGTACTAGGGTATTAGTATGCATTATAATTAGGTGGTTCCTTATATACTAGGGTATTAGTATGCACTATATTATAGTGGTTCCATATATACTAGGGTATTAGTATGCACTATATTATAGTGGTTCCATATATACTAGGGTATTTGTATGCATCATAATATAGTGGTTCCTTACATACTAGGGTATTAGTATACATCATAATATAGTGGTTCCATATATACTAGGGTATTAGTATGCATTATAATATAGTGGTTCCTTATATACTAGGGTATTAGTATGCATCATAATATAGTGGTTCCTTATATACTAGGGTATTAGTATGCATCATGATATAGTGGTTCCTTATATACTAGGGTATTAGTATGCATCATAATATAGTGGTTCCTTATATACTAGGGTATTAGTATGCACTATATTATAGTGGTTCCATATATACTAGGGTATTAGTATGCATTATAATATAGTGGTTCCTTATATACTAGGGTATTAGTATGCATCATAATATAGTGGTTCCTTATATACTAGGGTATTAGTATGCATCATAATATAGTGGTTCCTTATATACTAGGGTATTAGTATGCATCATAATATAGTGGTTCCTTATATACTAGGGTATTAGTATGCATCATAATATAGTGGTTCCTTATATACTAGGGTATTTGTATGCACTATATTATAGTGGTTCCATATATACTAGGGTATTAGTATGCACCATAATATGTGGTTCCTTATATACTAGGGTATTAGTATGCACTATATTATAGTGGTTCCTTATATACTAGGGTATTAGTATGCATCATAATATAGCGGTTCCTTATATACTAGGGTATTAGTATGCATCATAATATAGTGGTTCCTTATATACTAGGGTATTAGTATGCACTATATTATAGTGGTTCCTTATATACTAGGGTATTAGTATGCACCATAATATGTGGTTCCTTATATACTAGGGTATTAGTATGCACTATATTATAGTGGTTCCTTATATACTAGGGTATTAGTATGCATCATAATATAGTGGTTCCTTATATACTAGGGTATTAGTATGCATCATAATATAGTGGTTCCTTATATACTAGGGTATTAGTATGCACTATATTATAGTGGTTCCTTATATACTAGGGTATTAGTATGCACCATAATATGTGGTTCCTTATATACTAGGGTATTAGTATGCACTATATTATAGTGGTTCCTTATATACCAGGGTATTAGTATGCATCATAATATAGTGGTTCCTTATATACTAGGGTATTAGTATGCATCATAATATTGTGGTTCCTTATATACTAGGGTATTAGTATGCATCATAATACAGTGGTTCCTTATGTACTAGGGTATTAGTATGCATTATAATTAGGTGGTTCCTTATATACTAGGGTATTAGTATGCACTATATTATAGTGGTTCCATATATACTAGGGTATTAGTATGCACTATATTATAGTGGTTCCATATATACTAGGTATTTGTATGCATCATAATATAGTGGTTCCTTACATACTAGGGTATTAGTATACATCATAATATAGTGGTTCCATATATACTAGGTATTAGTATGCATTATAATATAGTGGTTCCTTATATACTAGGGTATTAGTATGCATCATAATATAGTGGTTCCTTATATACTAGGGTATTAGTATGCATCATGATATAGTGGTTCCTTATATACTAGGGTATTAGTATGCATCATAATATAGTGGTTCCTTATATACTAGGGTATTAGTATGCACTATATTATAGTGGTTCCATATATACTAGGGTATTAGTATGCATTATAATATAGTGGTTCCTTATATACTAGGGTATTAGTATGCATCATAATATAGTGGTTCCTTATATACTAGGGTATTAGTATGCATCATAATATAGTGGTTCCTTATATACTAGGGTATTAGTATGCATCATAATATAGTGGTTCCTTATATACTAGGGTATTAGTATGCATCATAATATAGTGGTTCCTTATATACTAGGGTATTTGTATGCACTATATTATAGTGGTTCCATATATACTAGGGTATTAGTATGCACCATAATATGTGGTTCCTTATATACTAGGGTATTAGTATGCACTATATTATAGTGGTTCCTTATATACTAGGGTATTAGTATGCATCATAATATAGCGGTTCCTTATATACTAGGGTATTAGTATGCATCATAATATAGTGGTTCCTTATATACTAGGGTATTAGTATGCACTATATTATAGTGGTTCCTTATATACTAGGGTATTAGTATGCATCATAATATAGTGGTTCCTTATATACTAGGGTATTAGTATGCACTATATTATAGTGGTTCCTTATATACTAGGGTATTAGTATGCATCATAATATAGTGGTTTCTTATATACTAGGGTATTAGTATGCATCATAATATTGTGGTTCCTTATATACTAGGGTATTAGTATGCATCATAATATAGTGGTTCCTTATGTACTAGGGTATTAGTATGCATTATAATTAGGTGGTTCCTTATATACTAGGGTATTAGTATGCACTATATTATAGTGGTTCCATATATACTAGGGTATTAGTATGCACTATATTATAGTGGTTCCATATATACTAGGGTATTTGTATGCATCATAATATAGTGGTTCCTTACATACTAGGGTATTAGTATACATCATAATATAGTGGTTCCATATATACTAGGGTATTAGTATGCATTATAATATAGTGGTTCCTTATATACTAGGGTATTAGTATGCATCATAATATAGTGGTTCCTTATATACTAGGGTATTAGTATGCATCATGATATAGTTGTTCCTTATATACTAGGGTATTAGTATGCATCATAATATAGTGGTTCCTTATATACTAGGGTATTAGTATGCATCATAATATAGTGGTTCCTTATATACTAGGGTATTAGTATGCACTATATTATAGTGGTTCCATATATACTAGGGTATTAGTATGCATCATAATATAGTGGTTCCTTATATACTAGGGTATTAGTATGCACTATATTATAGTGGTTCCATATATACTAGGGTATTACTATAATATACCATAATATACCATAATATAGTGGTTCCTTATATAGTGCACTTGTAATAGGTTGACATTATGGACGCAGGCTTACACATTTCCAACTCTTACAGATTACAGACACAGATGGGCGGTGTAGGGTCAGACAGCAATGTCGTGTTAAATTGATGGCTGATCTTACAAAAGGTTAGATTGAGGGAAGATGTCGAGTCAGACGATTGCTTGTTGATGGTTGAATGATTGAGATCCTCATGTTTTATTCATAAATATGGTGGTGAGTTATTATGGCAGGTCTCTTAATCTGAAAACTCTCCTGAGCCGTCCGGTATTCAGAAATAATGTACACTCTATTCTGTGTTACTAATGCAAGATGCCTATAGGGAAGACAACTCTCTGCCTCTGAATTCAATTCCCATTTAAAGGATTTTATTGACATGGAAAACATTGGTTTACATTGCCAAAGCATGTGTAAAATAATGATACGATAAAAACATAACTTAAAATCATGAAATCTTCCCTGTAAGCAATGAAATTAGTATATCTTCATTATACTCACTGCAGCTCAGAGTTGGCGACCCATTTGTGGTAGTGCGGCTGACTCTCAGTTTAAAGGTGGGACTTTTATTGTGCCAAAAGTGATGCGCCTCGCTCGTGCGTGTTCAGCATGATAGCAGAGGATTAGTGATTAGTGAGATTAGTGACCGAAACACTTATTAATTATCTCGGGTTCAGGCTGGTAAAACTGAGTATGTGCCTATGTTACCGATAGCCTACTCATAAAATGAAATAATAAAATAGTTTTTAACAACCGACGCGTTTTTACCAACAAAATAACTAGACCATGTGAGTCTCCTTGTTCTGGACCTCAGTGAATGCAGGTGTTAATCTCAAAATATTAATTATCTGTTTATTGGACACAGTACAGGTGACAACAGAAAATGACATAAGGCAGTAAAGTCCAGGAAAAAAGGGAAAAAAAGAAACCACCCCCCCTCGCCCAATGGGACTTAACAGAGTAGGGGAGAGGTAAAATAATTGAATAGGGCCCCCATGATCCCATGGATTTTAAGGTTTTTGATTATTTTGGTGGTCGATTAACTCAAAATGTACGCTTGAAAAGCATACGATATATTGGTCTTTATAGGCAATACCTTTATTGCCTATAAATGTAAAGAATATTATATGAAATGTTCTAAAATGTTATAGGAAATGTTATAAAATGTATTGTAACGTCTCGACACAGGAAGTGATTTTGAAGAGGGCAGCAGACCTGGTTGAAGCTTTGTACGGGATGCCACACAACAACCAGGTGAAAACAAGCACTTTGTGCTTCATTTATGGACTTCCACTATCAAACTCATAGCATGAAATCTGATAATATTATCAGATGGACAACACCATTTGAGATGTGCGGATGACTAATTTATGAGGAGAATTCAAAGCAACATATAAACAAGGTTTCCCCTCAAGGAAATGATTCTGAAGCGGGCCGCAGACATTGCAGAGGCGTTGTATACGACGGTGCCACGCGGGCACAACCAGCTGACCAGCTTGGGCACTTGCTCCGTCCACACTGGCATGATGGCCGTGAACTCTTTTCCTGGGTCAGAGGTCACACAGACATCCAATCAGGGTGAGTCAAAGCACAGCAATCGGGAAGTGCAATGTTTTTCTATGAAAATATAGACTGACTGAATCTCATTGTTACAGTTTAGTATAGTGGATATAAAAAGTCTACACACCCCTGTTCAAATGCCTGTTTTTTATGTGAAAAAATGAGACATAGATAAATCATTGCAAAACTTTTTTCCACCTTCAATGTGGCCTATAACATGAACAATTCAATTGAAAAACAAACTCAGTCATATGTAAACATACTGTACCTCTCATAATTGTTTAACTCTCATAATTGTTTACCTCTCATAATTGTTTACCTCTCCCCATCTCGCCCCCTCCTAGGTTACAATAGGAGCAGCAGCAGTGTATCTCCTCACAGTTACGTCCCCAGCACCACACCTCAACAGACCAGCTACAGCTCCGTGTCCACTAGCATGAATGGCTACACTAACTCTGGCATGACCACGCTCGGCACGTCGCCCAACTTCCTCAATGGTTCGGCCGCCAACTCACCCTATGCAAGTGAGTAGGACACTCTAGTGTTTACACTGTACACTAAACCTTCCACTCTATTATATTTGCTAGTCACCACACTACATCTGTGAACACTTTACCCTGAACGTTCAATACCCTAAGCATGTAAGTAGCCCGTCAAAAAACCTTTTACCTCACGCCTAAAGCTACATCCTAGCCTCACAAATTTGTATTCATCTTATTTTGGTACTTTTTATAAGAAAAGCATTATTTCAATCTGTTTCTCTCAACAAAGTCAACAAAGAGATTGGAGGAGCCTAACCAAATATTTGGGGTCAGAGAATTTATACTTCGGCTCTGAAATGTCCATGCCTGGGACTCAAGTGGGCCTCCCGTTGTAACAGCAAACGTAATACGACAGTGTTCCGATATTTCAAGGAAAAATAATAACATCCACAAGTTATTTATTCCTCAAGACAGGACTAAGTCTAAGGTGTAATTGTGGCTATGTGTAGGCCTCGGGACATGGTGGTGAAGCTTTAGCCAGGTTTCACACAGACCAATTATATCCATTTCATGATCACAGATTAATTAATTTACTGTAATTGCTTTGAAATAAGGGATCTAACATTACAGAGTCCCATTTTGAGATACAAGGTATTATAGTCATATCTTCTTATGACCGAAATGAACGAATGCTTGATTAGGATGCTATAAAACACTACCTTGTTTTACCTTTGTCAGCCTGGATCTCATTAAGGACCACTATGCTAACTACTCTGACTATGGTATTAACAGACTCCACTATGCTAACTACTCTGACTATGCTATTAACAAACTCCACTATGCTAACTACTCTGACTATGCTATTAACAAACTCCACTATGCTAACTACTCTGACTATGCTATTAACAGACTCCACTATGCTAACTACTCTGACTATGCTATTAACATACTCCACTATGCTAACTACTCTGACTATGCTATTAACAGACTCCACTATGCTAACTATACTCTGACTATGCTTTTAACAGACTCCACTATGCTAACTACTCTGACTATGCTATTAACAGACTCCACTATGCTAACTACTCTAACTATGCTATTAACAGACTCCACTATGCTAACTACTCTAACTACGCTATTAACAGACTCCACTATGCTAACTACTCTGACTATGCTATTAACAGACTCCACTATGCTAGCAGGCTGGCTAACAGCCTACTGTCTGACCTGCACTCTATCTTGTTCATCACTTCAGCTAGGATGGAGTGTGTCGCTCTTCAAGTGATCAGGCGTGGTCCTATTTCTGTGACAATCCCAAAAACCTGAGCCAATTATGAACAAACTCTACCGCCGGCGACAGTCAGAACTTCGTTCTTATACAGCAATTGAGCTGTGAAAGTCTGCTGTAGATCTCATCACTGCCCCGAGCTGGGAGTGGACCAGAGACAATTACTCAACGCCGACACATCTTTCAATCTACACACTGACGCTGTGTTCTGCTTTGTGACCTCTGACTGTTTCATCCTAACATTGTTGCTGCCACCATGAATTACAATATATCTGTACTCTCCCTGGTAAACAGAGTATAATCTGCGGTGGATTTTCACCTCCATACTGCGGGAAATGGAGTTGCAGATAACTAGGTTTCAGGGACACCGATAGAGGATGGCTGCCAATCGATCCCCTCAGAAGAGGCTCTGGCCTTAATTCTGACTTCAGACGTCTCTAAGTTTAGCACGTCGGTTGAAATGTCTTCCTTGTGACCAGGAGAAATTTGCTCTGCTTTTAGGGCTGTGCTGAGGGGCTAACACTATTGTGTCTTCCTCGTGGCATAGATGCTGTTTTTCAATTTCTACGCTAACCTTAGGGCTTGACATTTGCGTCTGAAACCGGGCAACGGGTTAACTTGCCAATCTTTGCCTGAAGGAGGTTATTCTCCTTCATGTTGAAATTATAATATAAAAATAAAATATAACACGTTGTTAAACATGTCAAAAAAGAATTATGCCAAGTTAGTGTAGTGAAGTTTGAAAAGTATGGCAGGTGGCCAGGTGGGTAACTGCAAACTGCACATAGCACGTCAATAATAAGATCTGTCATGAATCAGTAATTGGTTTGCCAGTAGTTGTGACTGGAGGGTAGTGACCCAGTCATTGAGTACTTTATTTTATCTAAGAAAAAAAGACTGAAATTACAACTGACTGGATGGGGGCTATAAAGACCATAATAAATGATTCCCCTATCCATTAAAGACGCCGAGTTAAATCAATGAAGTAATTGCACAAGAATCATTTAAGTTCTAGCTCTCTGATTCTCTTCGACGTTTACCCGTATTTTAACAGCCTCTCTCACTACTGTGAGGCATCTTATTTGAAGTGTGAAATGTTCTGTGTCTGTGTTCTACGGCACAGCTCAACTCATGATGCACTTCCTGTTGTCACCCGTGGACCAGTCCCCTTCTGTTCCTCTCGTCTCCCTCTCCTCTGTCCTCATCCCTCTCTCTAACCCTGTGTCAATATGTCCCTCCTTTTTTCCTCCCTCTTCTCCAATTCTCTCCCCTCTCCATATTTTTCCTCCTCTTTCTATCCCTTTCTCGCCCTCCAGTCGTTCCCTCCAGTCCTACGATGACGTCATCCGCCAGTCTGCCCTCCAACTGCAGCAGCTCCTCAGGCATCTTTTCCTTCTCCCCGGCCAACATGGTGTCCGCTGCAGTCAAACAGAAGAGTGCTTTTGCTCCCGTCGTACGCCCACAGACGTCCCCTCCGCTCACCTGCACTAGCGCTAATGGACTACAAGGTGAGCTAGCGCGCTCATTTGTTAACCTGTTAGCAACTTGTTTATGATACCGGTGTTCTTCACAAATGTTTCGCCTGAGCCTCTTTAGGCGACGAGGGAAGAGTGTGAGGGCAGTCGCTGGGCAATGTGATTTATAATGCAATAGGGGGGCATGACATGGTTCATCGAAAATCACCATGGGCATCTTGCAATGAAGTACACTGGTCTTTAGCCATTTAGCACGTTAGCACTTAAGCTTCTCTATTGCAAACTCACCTCCTGCAGCGTATCTTCACATGATATAACGGTGCTCTCGTTTTTATATCCTATTTTACTCTTCCTCCTCCTATCCTTCACCTTTTTCCTCCTTCCCGTCTCCAATCGGTCTCCTAACTCTTCTAATCCTATCTCACCTCTCTTCTTGTCTCTCTCCCCTTCTCCCATCTGTCTTCTAACTCTTCCAATCCTATCTCACCTCTCTTCTTGTCTCTCTCCCCTTCTCCCATCTGTCTCCTAACTCTTCCAATCCTATCTCACCTCTCTTCTTGTCTCTCTCCCCTTCTCCCATCTGTCTCCTAACTCTTCCAATCCTATCTCACCTCTCTTCTTGTCTCTCTCCCCTTCTCCCATCTGTCTCCTAACTCTTCCAATCCTATCTCACCTCTCTTATTGTCTCTCTCCCCTTCTCTCATCTGTCTCCTAACTCTTCCAATCCTATCTCACCTCTCTTCTTGTCTCTCTCCTCTTCTCCCATCTGTCTCCTAATCCTATCTCACCTCTGTTCCTGTCCTCCTCTTTTCTGTTTCAGTAGATCCATCTTTTGTGGACTCTAGCAAGTACTCCTCCTGCAGTTCTCTTCAGGGTTTGGCCTTCTCCTGAAGTATGTTACCCATCCCTCTCTCTGTCTTTTTGATCAATCATTCATACACCCGACCATCTCTTCTCCCTTTCATTTAGTTTTATTGGTTCTATTGGGTCTCCACTTTCCTCTCAGTATTTGTATTTTTCTTTTCCTCCCAGTTGTTGGTTTCTTCCCTTTTTACTTTCTATAGATTTGATTGATGAATATTTTTTTACCTAGTAATTTCCTCTATGATGAGGAGTCAGTGTTTTTTTGCATCTAATACTAAACTAGCTAAAAATGGCTCAAGACGTTCAGACCTTGGTTCCTGAGAAGATAATCTCAGAAACCAGAAAGGTTGGTTACAGCAACCAGCAAAAGAGGTTGGTTACAGCAGAGAAAATGTGAAAATGTTTTGAATTTTTTTTGGTGTAATGACTTTGCTGATTTACAAGATGGCAAGATGATGAACATAAGGTTTTTATAGAAACAATTTCCTCTATTGTGTTGACAGCCGTAACCTGGCCACTGGTCTGCTGCTCACTCACACACACACACACACACACACACACACCAACAGAGACACACGCAAGCACACACACAGCCACTCCTTTAATCTCAAGGAGCTGCAGACACTTAGGAAATAACCAGAGAATTAGTGGATTGGAGGGGGTAGGGAATCAATACAGAATCAATATGTTGTATGAAATATTCTCTGTGTAGTGGCCTCAGTGGTGGGGGGTTGAGTAGGTGGCCTGGGTCGAGGGGAAAATGTAAGGTGGGGGGAGTTAAGAGAGGGGATGTTGAGTAGAATCAAACCATTTGTCTGGAGGGTTATATTTTATATAAAAATGTCATTATACAGTCAAATACACAGTGTCTCACAAAAGTGAGTACACCTCTCACATTTTTAAAAATATATCTGTTCATGTGACCACACCGAAGAAATGACACTTTGCTACAATGTAAAGTAGTGAGTGTACAGCTTGTAAAACAGTGCACATTTGCTGTCCCCTCAAAATAACTCAACACACAAACATTAATGTCTGGACCGCTGGCAACAAATAGATATAATCAAATATTTACGAAAATGTGAGGGGTGTACTGACTTTTGTGAGATACTGTGTGTGTTCCAATGGCACGTTGTGTTTGCTGTTGGTTGCCGATAATGGGCCTTTATACGACCTTTATACGCACATTGGGTAAATATGTAAATATTTCATTGAAAATCTGCCGTTTTCTGACACAATGGTAATTTACAACACTAACAATGTCTGCACTGTATTTCTGATTATAGATAGATTATAGATTATGGATATAGATAATTTTTTAAATGACAAAACATTCTTTAATAAATGTCTAATTGAACCCAAACATTTGAACGGTAGTTTATTTGTCACGATTGGTGTGGTGGCGTTGCTACACTTCCATTTCGGTGATCCACTTCCGTGTTTTTGTTCTCACTAGCTGTGATTACTTCCTCTTTCACGTGGTCACAGCTGTTAGTAATCTGTCACTTTATGTGGGGATATAAAGGGGTCGCTAGCAAGTCACTCCTTGCTTAGCATTGTTACATGTCACGAGCTATTAGGGGTGAGTGTGTTTGCACTACTGAAGGTATTGGAGTGTGTTTTGCTTAAGTTGCTATATGCACGTTTTCCTTTCAATCCTACAGTTTAGTGTTTTATTCGCCGGTCTCGGTTTGTTTTGTGTTCATTATAAATAAATCGGTATATTGAACCAGCTTCTACGGCTCTGCAAATGGCTTTCTCCGCACTACGCCGATCTGTTCATGACAGAATGCTAAGCCACCCAAGAAGCCCGCAGAGCCGGACGGTGAGTGGATTCCTCGGAGGGGCAAGCTATAGCGCTCCGAGGTATGAAGCTCACCGTCAACCCACGGAGCAGCAGGAGCAGCGCTATACCTGGCAGGGTGATTGGGGGTCCGACTCCCTCTCCTCGGATGATGAGGAGGCGGTCTACGAGCGAGTGGAGGAGGACTCCCTGGAAGACGCCCTGCTATGGGATCCCGTCCTCAGTCGACTAGTCCCCGCAACATCGGACGTCGGCTGGGGCGGGCAGAAGACACCGCCCACTGTTCCGGGGCTGCAGCCAGGGCCAGCAAGAGCCCTGGAGCTACAGCCACTACCCCCGCCGTGGGAAGACCCTTTTCGGCCACCTACGTCAGGGACAGAAAAACCCCCGGAGGGGTTGGATGAACAGCCCACGGCTGTTATTAGGACGTGGTGGAGGACATGGCTGGACTTACAGGAGCCTGCGCCCGAGATGGTCGCCACCATGCCTGCGCCTCAGATGGTCGCCACCACGCCTGCGCCCGAGGCTGTTGCCGTCACGCCAGCGCTCAAGATGGCTGTTGCCGTCACGCCAGCGCCCAAGATGGCTGCCGTCGTCCCGCCAGCGCCCAAGATGGCTGCCGCCGTCACGCCAGCGCCCAAGATGGCTGCCACCGTCACGCCAGCGCCCAAGATGGCTGCCACCGTCCCGCCAGCGCTCAAGATGGCTGTTGCCGTCACGCCAGCGCCCAAGATGGCTGCTGTCGTCCCGCCAGCGCTCAAGATGGCTGCTGTCGTCCCGCCAGCGCCCACGATGGCTCCCGCCGTCACGCCAGCGCCCAAGATGGCTGTTGCCGTCACGCCAGCGCCCAAGATGGCTGTTGCCGTCACGCCAGCGCCCAAGATGGCTGTTGCCGTCACGCCAGCGCCCAAGATGGCTGTTGCCGTCACGCCAGCGTCCAAGATGGCTGTTGCCGTCGTCACGCCAGCGCCCAAGATGGCTGTTGCCGTCGTCACGCCAGCGCCCAAGATGGCTGCCGCCGTCACGCCAGCGTCCACGATGGCCCCCGCCGTCCCGCCAGCGCCCAAGATGGCTGTTGTCGTCACGCCAGCGTCCACGATGGCTCCCGCCGTCTCGCCAGCGTCCACGATGGCTCCCGCCGTCACGCCCGCGCCCACAATGGCTGCCGCATCGCCGCCCACAGTGGCTGCCGCATCGCCGCCCACAATGGCTGCCGCATCGCCGCCCACAATGGCTGCCGCATCGCCGCCCACAATGGCTGCCGCATCGCCGCCCACAATGGCTGCCGCATCGCCGCCCACAATGGCTGCCGCATCGCCGCCCACAATGGCTGCCGCATCGCCGCCCCCACAATGGCTGCCGCATCGCCGCCCACAATGGCTGCCGCATCGCCGCCCACAATGGCTGCCGCATCGCCGCCCACAATGGCTGCCGCATCGCCGCCCACAATGGCTGCCGCATCGCCGCCCACAATGGCTGCCGCATCGCCGCCCACAATGGCTGCCGCATCGCCGCCCACAATGGCTGCCGCATCGCCGCCCACAATGGCTGCCGCATCGCCGCCCACAAAGGCCGCGCCACGACGACGCTCTCGATGGCCGCCGCCACGACTACGCTCACGATGGCCGCCGCCACGACTACGCTCACGATGGCCGCCGCCACGACTACGCTCACGATGGCCGCCGCCACGACGGCGCTCACGATGGCCTCCGCCACCACGTCGCCTACGACGGCGGACTCTGAGCCGCACAAGATGGCGGCCTCTCAGCCGCACTAGATGGCGGCCTCTCAGCCGCACAAGATGGCGGCCTCTCAGCCGCACAAGATGGCGGCCTCTCAGCCGCACTAGATGGCGGTCTCTCAGCCACCGAGGCATATCCAGGGCCTTGTAAGGACTGGACCCGTCCTGATGGACTAACCCATTGGGTTTAACTGTGGGTCCTGTCTTGTTGCTCCCTTGTGGTTTTTGTTGGTTCGTTCGGCTATCTGGGGAGCTAGCCTTTTAATGGGGGATACTGTCACGATTGGTGTGGTGGCGTTGCTACACTTCCATTTCGGTGATCCACTTCCGTGTTTTTGTTCTCACTAGCTGTGATTACTTCCTCTTTCACGTGGTCACAGCTGTTAGTAATCTGTCACTTTATGTGGGGATATAAAGGGGTCGCTAGCAAGTCACTCCTTGCTTAGCATTGTTACATGTCACGAGCTATTAGGGGTGAGTGTGTTTGCACTACTGAAGGTATTGGAGTGTGTTTTGCTTAAGTTGCTATATGCACGTTTTCCTTTCAATCCTACAGTTTAGTGTTTTATTCGCCGGTCTCGGTTTGTTTTTTGTTCATTATAAATAAATCGGTATATTGAACCAGCTTCTACGGCTCTGCAAATGGCATTCTCCGCACTACGCCGATCTGTTCATGACAGTATTTGTATGAGTATATATGTTCTAGATACAGTTTGTCATATATATGTAGATATGTATATGTGGAACACTCATGATTTGTATCTTAATATGTTCACCAATCAAAACATCTTCCATTTAACCATGCATATATTTTTGGTTTCCCTCTTCTACACTGAAATGCTGGGATAATGTTGCATATGTTTATTTAAAATCACTTATCCCAGATCACTGTGTAGTTTTGAAAGTGGCACGACGAATATCCAAAGGGTTAAAGTTAACAGGCCTTTAGTTCAAATACTAAATGCAACTTTTTCCCAATATCGTTTACTTTGTTTTTTCGCCAGTGATCAAACATTGAAATAGTGCACTCCACAGGAAACTAGATGGCATCTGGGGACACAGGCTAGTTAGACCACAACATAGCATGGAGGTATTCACCAAATACAATGAGAATAGATGATGCTTCAACCGTTCCCTGTGTGGGCTGTAATGGAGAAGGCAAGAGAGAAAACACAAAGACAGGAGTGGGGAAGACAGAAAGACACCAGATGCTCAAACACATTTGCCTTTTTGATGACAGATGAAACACAACAGTCACATGGCTGACCTCTCTCTCTCTTTCTGTGTGTGTTTCTTTTTCTTTCTATCCCTCTTTTTTCCCACAAGCAGTAATTCCCGCCATGATTGTTGCATCCATGTAGGCGATCTGGGAACAGTGAGGAGTTGAGTCCGACTCCAAATCCACAGACCTGATAAGAACGGGAAATGTAGACATCATCATGATCAGGCCTTTGTTTAAATGACTCTCGGTCGAAGGAAAAGGGAAGACGTGCAACATTTTAAATGGTTGGTCATTCCGGAGACTTTTTTCAGACAGACCTCAGCTCGGAGTACACGGATGAAGAAAAGGATTAAATCGAATGAAGAACTGTAAGCTCTCATGTCGACAAAGATAATATGAATGATATAAAAATAATGCATTTATTGATGTTTAATAAGTATTTATAGTTAAATGTTTGGGTTTGTTCTATTGTATGCCTACTTGTTGACCTCCACACACCCAACAATACAGCTGATTGTCTGAAATAATAGACAGTTTAAATATAGTTAGATGGTCGTTAAAAACGGTTGCACTCAAAGAAAGTGTACATTTGACATGTGAAGTATTCCTGAAAACCAAAAGAGTTTTGCTGCTTACCACATTGATTCAATGATGTGCAACGCCATTTTAGTTTCACGGTCAGAAAATGATTAGAACTTGTTCAACAATTATTGTTATTATAACTTTTTACTGAAAAACTGTGATGGTATTATACATGTTTTTCAGCTTGTCACGTTTAAACTGAACGTTGAAGAAGTTAAATGAGAATAAAGGAATATTGTGTCTGCAATAAAGACTATTTCGGTTAACATTTGGGTTTACTGTTAAGTGAAATACTTTTTTGTGACACATTTTAGGCAAAATGTCAGGATGTAATTTTATCCAATAAGGCCTTAACAGTGTACAATTCTGTCTCATGAGAATACAGTGTACAATTCTGTCTCACGAGAATACAGTGTACAATTCTGTCTCATGAGAATACAGTGTACAATTCTGTCTCATGAGAATACAGTGTACAATTCTGTCTCACGAGAATACAGTGTACAATTCTGTTTCACGAGAATACAGTGTACAATTCTGTCTCATGAGAATACAGTGTACAATTCTGTCTCACGAGAATACAGTGTACAATTCTGTCTCACGAGAATACAGTGTACAATTCTGTCTCACGAGAATACAGTGTACAATTCTGTCTCACGAGAATACAGTGTACAATTCTGTCTCATGAGAATACAGTGTACAATTCTGTCTCATGAGAATACAGTGTACAATTCTGTCTCATGAGAATACAGTGTACAATTCTGTTTCATGAGAATACAGTGTACAATTCTGTCTCACGAGAATACAGTGTACAATTCTGTCTCACGAGAATACAGTGTACAATTCTGTCTCACGAGAATACAGTGTACAATTCTGTTTCACGAGAATACAGTGTACAATTCTGTCTCATGAGAATACAGTGTACAATTCTGTCTCACGAGAATACAGTGTACAATTCTGTTTCATGAGAATACAGTGTACAATTCTGTTTCATGAGAATACAGTGTACAATTCTGTTTCATGAGAATACAGTGTACAATTCTGTTTCATGAGAATACAGTGTACAATTCTGTCTCACGAGAATACATTGTACAATTCTGTCTCATGAGAATACAGTGTACAATTCTGTTTCATGAGAATACAGTGTACAATTCTGTCTCATGAGAATACAGTGTACAATTCTGTCTCATGAGAATACAGTGTACAATTCTGTTTCATGAGAATACAGTGTACAATTCTGTCTCATGAGAATACAGTGTACAATTCTGTTTCATGAGAATACAGTGTACAATTCTGTCTCACGAGAATACAGTGTACAATTCTGTCTCATGAGAATACAGTGTACAATTCTGTCTCATGAGAATACATTGTACAATTCTGTCTCATGAGAATACATTGTATAATTCTGTTTCATGAGAATACAGTGTACAATTCTGTCTCATGAGAATACATTGTATAATTCAGGCACACACAGTCATGATCAATATAATAATCTGTCAAGACTTAGAGATTGCATATGAGAAACGGGCCTTTTCATTTACCTGATTATTTTGTAGTGTTACCGTTTGATGCTATAGCAACTTGAAAGTTAATCAGAAAAGGCCATATATTTCCACTTTGTATTCCCCACTTTTATGTGTCCAGCCAGGGCAATAGGTTTTCACTGCTCTGAACCATCTATATTTTCCAGACTGATCCTGTGGGAAGATAAAACAAACACAATGCTGGATATTTAATTTAGGCCATTCAACTAGGCCCCAGGTATTTACAGCCTGAGACTCATCAAATTCCAAATTAGAAGTACTTTGATATGCATGTTAACATATATAAAACAAAGTTATTATTTATAGATATTTTTTTGTTCACTAAATTCTTACACTTAAATATGATGAAGAAACAGATTTAAATTTCACTGAATTGTCTAGCTTTCATCATGATATACTTGAATGGAAAGCATAAATTTGAATACAGAAACAGGGATAACAGCAGAGTATCATATAAATCATGTATTCAGCGTTTGAAGTTGTCTGTTGTACATTGGTCCTTGGTCCTAATTCTATTTTGTTGTATGTGTAAATAATTAAAATTTAATATCACATTTTATTTGTCATGTATTGTCAAGCCGTGCTTCCATTACAAATGTTTCATCCAAAAATGTCGTTTTCCATTTTTGTCAAATTTCCTTCTCTGATTTGAAAAATGTGTATCTATATGTCCAAATCAGCTACCTTTTGTAAGAGTGGTTGGTTTACATTTTTATCAGCTGTCGTGTTCTCATCTAGACTCAAACGTCAGTTCATGCTGTAGAACCCTGATAACTACACTACATTATTTAAACCGACTTAACACATTTTGACACTATTCACCAGTCATCTCTTTCTTCCTTTTACTCACCTCCCCTCTTCTCCTTCTTCCTGACTCCTGCTCCCCCCAACTGACCGACCAAGCTTCAAAGGGAGATCTCATCTCCTGAACAATCTCTGTAGTGTTTTCTCTTCCTTTCCATCCACCCGCTGTGAGTTGTCAAGCTGTTGCTCGATAGAGAATAGGGCTTATTCTCTTCTGGAAAGTTTGGTTTAGTCTTTAGAAAATGCCCATTTTAGCAGAAGACAGTCTGTTAGCATATGGCTGTATTCCAAACCACCTCTATTCACTACATATGGCATTACTTTTGACCGTAGCCTCGGGGCCTTGTCAAAAGCATTGCACTAAATGGAATTGGCTGTATATTGAGACGTATGCTTCTTGCTGATCAATGTGTGTTGTCAGGAATTGAGTGTGATGCTGTCCCCATCCTGTTCAGATCTAACACAGGTTGGTTTCTGTTCTAGCATACCGAACCTCTGGGTGACACACTGTTTGCTTTCTGCCGTTGCATCTTAATAATACGGTTTTCTCTTGAAGTGACAAATATATCCAAACCAAACTGCTGTTTTCTGTTCTTCCTTTGCTTTGTCAAGATACGGTAGTGTTTATTAGTAGAAATGTATTAAATACAAACTGCAGTATCAATAGTTATCCATTTTTAAGGAAAATGTAGCTGTAAAATAACTTTTGGATTTTGAAAATAACTGTAAATTAAAGTTACCTCCTGTCTGTAACGTTGGTCCTGTGATATATAGTGTTTTTATGTGTTGTCTGTAGATTCTTCACAACTCGATTATGTTTATCCAACAGCCCTAAATGAATGATCTTGGAACATTGAAATAGAATTATCCCACAGCATTTTTGTTCTCCATGATTACCTCCTGGACCTGCCAGGTGTCGATTCAGCACCAATAAAACTAGGGTCCGGGGCCAGACTGCATACAAGCTTTTAAACGAATTAGTAAGTAATTATTCCGGCGTGATTAATTGCTCACTGCACACACCGCGTGTAATTGAGTCAACCTATGCATCAACAGCAAAAATGTTTTAAAACATTTGCATATCAAATTTGAAAGCTTGTAAGTTGATTAGCTTCAAAAGGATATTGTGTCCCAGTGTCTCCCTGGTTACCTCAGAGTTCTGGAATGCAACAGGAAGAAACCCAAGCTAGGAACATAATCCAATCGTCAACCTAGCACCTGTGAAAGTCTCTCCGCTAGGTGTGATGATGAAGATCCAATTTAGTCCTTCATGTTTTGAGATGGCGATTACTCCAAAGTCAGAGGAGCAGAGACTACGGGGAAGGAAGGTCTTTGTGGACGTCAGAGAGGTCAGGGAGGGTAAGGCCATGGAGGTGCTTGAAACACATGCAGTAGTACAATGTGTACCAGATCTTTTTGGCTGATGTGAATAATACCTTTAAGCGGGTTAACCATCTCAAGGCCTCTGGGTCAGACGGGAGACATCGACACATACCAGTTTGCAGGCCACCCTGACCCAGTCCATGACACCAACTGGAAGACCACGATGGACCCGATACCAAGAAATGCCATGACAAACCACCTATTTGGACATACAGCGGTATGCACATCTGAAGCGATGAAATGAAAGTCTGATCATGGCTCTCATCGTGGTGCGTGTTGGGTCTCCTTATGTTCTTCCATCCACATCCAGATATTAGGTGGAGCTGTAAGAGAGCTTCAAGTTCCTTGGTGACGTCACCAATGAAGGAGATTAAGTGGAGCTGTTAGAGAGCTTCAAGTTCCCTGGTGACATCACCAATAAAAGAGATTAGGTGGAGCTGTTAGAGAGCTTCAAGTTCCCTGGTGACATCATTAATGAAAGAGATTAGGTGGAGCTGTTAGAGAGCTTCAAGTTCCCTGGTGACATCACCGATGAAGGAGATTAGTTGGAGCTGTTAGAGAGCTTCAAGTTCCCTGGTGACATCACCAATGAAGGAGATTAAGTGGAGCTGTTAGAGAGCTTCAAGTTCCCTGGTGACATCACCAATAAAAGAGATTAGGTGGAGCTGTTATAGAGCTTCAAGTTCCCTGGTGACATCACCAATAAAAGAGATTAGGTGGAGCTATTAGAGAGCTTCAACTACACATGAACATGGTCCAAACACACCCGGATAGTTTAAAAGAAAGCATGTCACTGTTTGATATGACAACCGCATCCTCCTTGAGTGCGAAACACTTCAGAAGGTGGTGAGAATGGATGAGTCCACGACCTGGGCCAAGACCTAAGCCAGCCAAGACCTCCACACCAGGCAGAGTAAGAGAAAGGCCCCAAAAGAGTACCTTTACTGATAGACCTACAGCCATCATTTACAGGATTAACACTAGAAGCGCCAAGGCACTAACACCCACCTCTTTCGCGGTTATGGGTTATTTGACCCATGCATGTTATGAATGGGAGAAACCTGCTGACACACAGTGACACATAATGACCAGTAGATGGCGCATCTTGTTCATCTTTGCATCAGAAGGACTGTTGTAAAATCACGGCGGCACATGAAGTGAAACCAAAATGTTAAAACCTCCGGCAAATGTCTATTGATGGCCTACATGTGTACACTGTAATTTAATAAGTGCACATATATTAAGGCCTTTATGGTACCATAAGAACACACTAGTCATTTTTAATTAAAGAATGCATTTTTACGTATTGTAGACCTGATTGAGTTAACATGAATGATATGAAAATGGTCCTGTCTCTTCGGTCTAATGTGTGTGTGTGTGTGTGGGACGAAGCGAATCTGGGTTCTAAACGACAGCAAATGCACAGCCAAAGAATCAATCGCCCTTTCATCCTTAAGTTAGGAAGCATACGACTATATAAATTGTGTTCCATTTGGATCTGAGGTAGTAGTTACGGGGTATTAATATAATCCTTTACCCACTCTGTGCCTTAACATAAAATACAACCAGGAGGCTTATTGTAATCACACAGTGGGTTTGTGTGTCGAAATGTGTGTGTGTGTATCAGCGTGCGTGAGTACATGTGTGTTAGTGTGTGTTGATGTGTGTGTACGTGAGCAAGCGTGTGAGTGTGTGTCATTATTAAGCTGCTAACTGGTTAGCCTGTGGCTTCAGCACTGCAAGGGTTGTTTGATCTAATCTGCTGACACACCACACACAAAGCACACACAAACACACACACACACAAGGTGTTAGCAATGGGAGGTTGATTGATTGATGGGGGTTACAGACTTAATGTTGGGTTCACTTTGACAAAGCGAGTCCCGTAACCTAATGATTTTAATTAGGCAGCAGCCAGCTCTACGGCGTGACTCAAGGGAGACAGCTTTTCTGCGATTCAGCATGCACAGAAACAAACAAATACCAGGTACACACAAACACACGGCGAGGTGGGCTTTCTCTTTGGCGTGTGCGCTTTTTTCACACAGAAATCCTTGCCGTAGCCGCGTGTGGCGAACAGATCTGTTTGTATATCAGCTGACATTTCTGCTGGTAATGTACTGCGCTAATGAGAGGTGTGTGCTAGGGGGGGGTTATCTCTTCATCTAATAAGTGTATGTAATAAGTGGGGGAGGTGATGGGTGAGGTAGCTAATGGATGTTAGAGAGGCAGAGATGGAGGGATGGATTACACCCAGTGTGAGTGAAGAGATGGAGAGGGAGAGGAGGTGAGTGGAGAGATGGAGAGGGAGAGGAGGTGAGTGAAGAGATGGAGAGGAGGTGAGTGGAGAGATGGAGAGGGAGAGGAGGTGAGTGGAGAGATGGAGAGGGAGAGGAGGTGAGTGAAGAGATGGAGAGGAGGTGAGTGGAGAGATGGAGAGGGAGAGGAGGTGAGTGGAGAGATGGAGAGGGAGAGGAGGTGAGTGGAGAGATGGAGAGGGAGAGGAGGTGAGTGGAGAGATGGAGAGGGAGAGGAGGTGAGTGAAGAGATGGAGAGGAGGTGAGTGGAGAGATGGAGAGGGAGAGGAGGTGAGTGGAGAGATGGAGAGGGAGAGGAGGTGAGTGGAGAGATGGAGAGGGAGAGGAGGTGAGTGGAGAGATGGAGAGGGAGAGGAGGTGAGTGGAGAGATGGAGAGGGAGAGGAGGTGAGTGGAGAGATGGAGAGGAGGTGAGTGGAGAGATGGAGAGGGAGAGGAGGTGAGTGGAGAGATGGAGAGGGAGAGGAGGTGAGTGGAGAGATGGAGAGGGAGAGGAGGTGAGTGGAGAGATGGAGAGGGAGAGGAGGTGAGTGGAGAGATGGAGAGGGAGAGGAGGTGAGTGGAGAGATGGAGAGGGAGAGGAGGTGAGTGGAGAGATGGAGAGGGAGAGGAGGTGAGTGGAGAGATAGAGAGGGAGAGGAGGTGAGTGGAGAGATGGAGAGGGAGAGGAGGTGAGTGAAGAGATGGAGAGGGAGAGGAGGTGAGTGGAGAGATGAAGAGGGAGAGGAGGTGAGTGGAGAGATGGAGAGGGAGAGGAGGTGAGTGGAGAGATGGAGAGGAGGTGAGTGAAGAGATGGAGAGGGAGAGGAGGTGAGTGAAGAGATGGAGAGGGAGAGGAGGTGAGTGAAGAGATGGAGAGGGAGAGGAGGTGAGTGGAGAGATGAAGAGGGAGAGGAGGTGAGTGAAGAGATGGAGAGGGAGAGGAGGTGAGTGGAGAGATGAAGAGGGAGAGGAGGTGAGTGGAGAGATGGAGAGGGAGAGGAGGTGAGTGGAGAGATGGAGAGGAGGTGAGTGAAGAGATGGAGAGGGAGAGGAGGTGAGTGAAGAGATGGAGAGGAGGTGAGTGGAGAGATGGAGAGGGAGAGGAGGTGAGTGGAGAGATGGTGAGGGAGAGGAGGTGAGTGGAGAGATGGAGAGGGAGAGGAGGTGAGTGAAGAGATGGAGGGGAGGTGAGTGGAGAGATGGAGAGGGAGAGGAGGTGAGTGAAGAGATGGAGAGGGAGAGGAGGTGAGTGGAGAGATGGAGAGGGAGAGGAGGTGAGTGAAGAGATGGAGAGGGAGAGGAGGTGAGTGGAGAGATGAAGAGGGAGAGGAGGTGAGTGGAGAGATGGAGAGGGAGAGGAGGTGAGTGGAGAGATGGAGAGGAGGTGAGTGAAGAGATGGAGAGGGAGAGGAGGTGAGTGGAGAGATGGAGAGGGAGAGGAGGTGAGTGAAGAGATAGAGAGGGAGAGGAGGTGAGTGGAGAGATGGAGAGATGGAGAGGGAGAGGAGGTGAGTGGAGAGATGGAGAGGGAGAGGAGGTGAGTGGAGAGATGGAGAGGGAGAGGAGGTGAGTGAAGAGATGGAGAGGAGGTGAGTGGAGAGATGGAGAGGGAGAGGAGGTGAGTGAAGAGATGGAGAGGGAGAGGAGGTGAGTGAAGAGATAGAGAGGAGGTGAGTGGAGAGATGGAGAGGGAGAGGAGGTGAGTGGAGAGATAGAGAGGGAGAGGAGGTGAGTGAAGAGATGGAGAGGAGGTGAGTGGAGAGATGGAGAGGGAGAGGAGGTGAGTGGAGAGATGGAGAGGAGGTGAGTGAAGAGATGGAGAGGGAGAGGAGGTGAGTGGAGAGATGGAGAGGGAGAGGAGGTGAGTGGAGAGATAGAGAGGGAGATGAGGTGAGTGGAGAGATGGAGAGGAGGTGAGTGGAGAGATGGAGAGGGAGAGGAGGTGAGTGGAGAGATGGAGAGGGAGAGGAGGTGAGTGGAGAGATGGAGAGGGAGAGGAGGTGAGTGGAGAGATAGAGAGGGAGAGGAGGTGAGTGGAGAGATGGAGAGGGAGAGGAGGTGAGTGGAGAGATAGAGAGGGAGATGAGGTGAGTGGAGAGATGGAGAGGAGGTGAGTGGAGAGATGGAGAGGGAGAGGAGGTGAGTGGAGAGATGGAGAGGGAGAGGAGGTGAGTGGAGAGATGGAGAGGGAGAGGAGGTGAGTGGAGAGATGGAGAGGGAGAGGAGGTGAGTTGACTCTATGTGATGAGCCAGTGTGTAACACATATCTCTATTGTCTAGCTGAAATGAAAAACACCACATAGCTTATGTGAGCTCTCCTGTCTCTCCCTCTTTCTTTCTCTCTATCTCTTGCTACAGTTTTCTCTGTTTCTATAGCTCCCTCTTCTCATCTTTTTTTCCGGTGTTTCTCTTGTTATCTTTTCCATCTGACTAGAGGCTATGGAATAACACATGGGCGAACAATAAATTGTAATTTTGTTTCTTTATCAAAGGGCAGTAAGCTTATCAGAGTTATGCGTTGTGTTTTAACCTCCAAGTCCGGCTAGCATTTGGTACTTATAACCAAATCAACCAAATGGAACTTTTATTTTCAAAAGTTGTTGCGTCTCATCCTCACGAGAATTTGACGAAGCTTAGTATAATGTTGTTTAAAAACAAGAGGATCTATGACCAAACCCTACGGGCCATGAGATGTCCCGCCCTGGAGAGAAGGACGCGATGGTTTACATTGTCAAATCCCATCTAGAAGAACAAGAACACAGTAGAGACAGTATAGGCAATGCAAAGAGTCTCTGTTGATAAGAGGAGAGCGAACTCAGTTCAGTGACCCATCTTAAAAGCTGAATAGTTAATATTTTTTTAATTTATTTTAGTTAATAAAAGTGTAATAATGAATCAAGGTAAGATGCTTGGGTGACTTAGTGACATTGGGCTAACCTGTACGCTCTTTTCTTTCTCAAAAAACTTCACAGAACAACTCAGCAACTTTGTTTTGGGCACCAATACAGTAGCTTGACAAAAGTGCTTAGAGCAGTAAATGATAGATTTGGAAATGCTTTATTACAAACACTAATTGATGCCTAACCAGCAGAGGAGAATCCACTCCCTCTCCAATAAAAGCACTGATTACCCAAACAAGGTTAAATTGCGCCTGAGGTTTCGTCCCTATTTCTTTAGTGCTTCATTTTATATGGATGTTCATTTAAGTAGTGCATTCAAGTATGTAAAAAATAAAAACGTTCTCCTTTCTATATTTTAGAAAATAATACACAACATGTACAGAAGCAAAAAAAGATAGAGTTTTTATTCACACGTTTAATCTTCAGTGACACCTACGCAGAGCGACACACACACCCTTCATTTAATTCTAATGGGGTCAGGATGCAGGCCGGTGATATGCACACACACACTTAGTGATATACACACACACACACACTTAGAATGCACACACACACACTTAGTGATATGCACACACACACACTTAGAATGCACACACACACACTTAGTGATATGCACACACACACACTTAGAATGCACACACACACACTTAGTGATATGCACACAGACACACACTTAGACGCACAAACATTTCCTTTACATTCACTCTGTTTCACTCACACGTCACACACACTCTTGGATTGACAGGGGCCATGTTTGATTGATGCATCATGGTTCCTCAACATGTCCTACAGCTCATTGATATAATTGCGTTTCCTAAGCGTCATTAAGTCCCGTTAGATTCCATTCTATTCTAATGACAGAGACAGTGAGTGGCAGAGATGCTAATTGGTGATTAATGTAGTGTATCTGTGAGAGAAAATGCAACATTTAACGTTTAATGAGACAATGCTGTGTTTAAATGCTGAATATGTAAAAACACAAATAGCCCGAGAAATTAGGTTAAAGAAACGTAATGAGCAATGCCACAGATCCTATCTGTTGAACTTTTTAATTTCTCCCTTTGTTCTTTCTATTTTGCGTTTGTTCTCTCCAGTGACCAATACAGCCATTTGTAATTTATTTTTACACATGACATGCACACACAAACACACAGTTAACTGAGTATTGATGCTGAATGAGGCTGTAGGTGTTTCTTTTTAAACCCGATCAATAGCTGTAAGTATCTAATGTAAGGAAAGAGGTCAGTAAACCAGTCAAATTAGTGGTAATGAATGACCAGCCATACACAGAGCCAGTCACAGACACACACACACACACACACACACATGCACAGCTGCAATGGACTATAAATTACAGTAAGTTATACCGATCCTAACCCTTGCTTCACACAGGATGACACAGACACACACGCGCACACACACGCGCTGCAAAACCAACACATCACTCTGTCAGCGTAAAGTGGATAGCTCTGGGTTGTGGTCACACACTCTTTCCAGGCCCCCCGCTACAACAGAAAGAAAGCTGAGAAGGATGAGGAACCGGAACTGATTGGGCTAAGAGACCAAGGGTGAAAAACAAAGAGAACGGGACAGAGTACAGCCAGAAGAAGAACTAGTCAACAGGCGAGAGAAGGCAGCGTTGTAATATTCATACTGATTCAGTTTCCCGGTAAAACGAGATATTAAGTCTGCAACACTACAACGGAAAAGACAGAGACGTTTTCTTGTCTGTGTTTACGAAGGAATCGAGGAAGTGTTGATTTAACAAACCAGGGATCAATCCACAGACCTCTGGATATTTCTGTGATTACACACATATGCATACCCACAAAGACACACACAAACACAGGGACAAACGCACACACACACAGGGACACACACACACACCTCGAGTCTGAATGTTAGTTTTGGCTGAGGTTTAGATCTGAGGGTAAATACAGGAAGTGAATATGGAACAGGTAATTCAGAGTCAACATGTGCATGATTCTGAATTGCACAGCAGGATTGTTCAGAAACTTTTTCTCATATTATATCCAAAACATTTGCTTTCGAAACCAAACACACCCAATATTTTGCACACAGCTCTGATAAAAGGGGTGTCGTTTTATCCATTTTGTGGTATCAGTCTTCCAAGTTATTTTCAGGGATCACAAAAAGTTAAATGAACATGAAGTGAATTAAAAGGAAACAAATGTGGAAAAACACCAAGCATCCGCTCTGTCCTTCATTGACATTTCATACATATTGTTTGGTTGCTGTAAGTCACTCTGGACTAGAGCATCTGCTAAATGACTAAATTGTTCATGTTTTTGTAAAGTATAAAAAAACGAAAGCGTGGACAATTTAAGGGCCGTGCTTAGAGGAATTAAAAATACTTTTTACTTTGTCTGCATGGACAATGCGACCGCCAACTTCTCAGAAGCAACAACACTGAATTTCTGGTTTTAGCTTTACATTTTCAGAAATGTTTTTAAGTAAAACACACAATTACCTTGACAATTATTTACATTAAAGCATTTGTTGTTGTTTATGTTGTAAAATGTTTAGAATCTTAGTTCCTAAAACTTTGTTAAAGTAACTCCAGTACAATAAAATAATGTACAATACAAATGTAAAAAATACCAATCACATAAAATTGCGATTTTTATATATATATATTTTTTTATATTTTTTATATTTCATTACACTGGAGCCATGTAAAAATTGTAAAGTGACATGAGTTTTATGTTGGGAACTATGTGTGTGTGTGTGTGTGTGTGTGTGTGTGTGTCTATGTGAGTAAAACAATGCCATAACATGACAGTTTGAGTCAAAAACAAATTGGACAAAGGAGACAGTGATATCCCATTATAGTATCACTAAGTACACAGTATGTTTCAGCACAGACACACATTGGTTATCTGACATCAGACAATGCAACTCCACACACTCTGACTGACTTCACAACAGTAGTCCCGCCAAATCTGATTCTGTCCATTATTCACAAGGAAAAAGTTTTATGCATTGTCAGAAATACTATAAATGGACAAAAATATTTAACAAAGAGCCCAAGAAGCCATACACCAGAAAATGCAACTAATGGAAGATGAATTAGATCTCCGGATTAGTTCACTTTACCTCCAATTGAAGACGCTTTTTGACAACACATAAATATATGACCACGTCTTCTGTCATTGCAGTATTCTGTTCTATTAGCGACACCTGCCTGACTAAGAGAACAGAAAGACATTTAGAGACACAAATAGGCAGAGAGCACACACACTTTTTAATGTGCGCACACACACTAGCGGACAAACACACACTTTAACGTGCGCACACACACTAGCAGACAAACAAGAATTGTCCATTAGAATGGTGGTGTTCTGTTGATGATAAGGTGCAAATGGACTGTCTGAAAAACACCCCACACATCAATAACCACAGACTCTTATTTCATCTGTCCCTTTTTCTCTGTTTTGGCTCATATTCCACTGTGTTTCCACTGTGTTTCCACTGTGTTTCCACTGTGTTTCCACTGTGTTTCCACTGTGCTCATGCTAAACTGAGCTGAGTGGACATGTAACGACTGTCCTGGCGGTTGCAGTATTTCAAACGACTGAAGAAATCAGAATGTAATGCTGGTCTGAGGATTTGACACCTCGTATGTTAATCATCTGAATTATCCCCGTCTTCACAAGTGGGAGAAACAAAACACAAGCCGGTGTGTTTGGTTAATGTGAGGTGTTTGGGAAAGAAGCGTGTGACGGATGTGGTCAGAGATGGTTTTGTATTCCCATAGGGTCAGCTGGGTTACATCGATCAGGGAGAGAGATGCATGTTAAGTGAGCAGACCTGAGAAACACACAGACCTACACAAACAGGCAAACACACACACACACACACACACACACACAGACGTACACAAACAGGCAAACACACACACACACACAGACGTACACAAACAGGCAAACACACACACACACACTCACACAGACGTACACAAACAGGCAAACACACACACACACAGACGTACACAAACAGGCAAACACACACACACACAGGCAAACACACACACACACACACACAGACGTACACAAACAGGCAAACACACACACACACACACAGACGTACACAAACAGGCAAACACACACACACACACACAGACGTACACAAACAGGCAAACACACACACACACAGACGTACACAAACAGGCAAACACACACACACACACAAACACACACGCAGTTGCAGTGGACGACGTTTGATGGACCTTGGGGCGTGAGGGACTTGTTAGAGACAAACAAACTGTGTCATTCCACTCCCAGTCCTGTACCCCACCACAGACCCATTATCTGGGTGCGTACCTTTTACCACATCAAGCCGTTTCTATCCACGAAGACTTAAAAATTGATAAAATAACTACCAAAAAAATAGATCATGGAATGTTTTGAAAATAAGACCTTCAGTGAAGTCCTGTGAACTATGAACTGTGTTACCTATCGTTGTTCTATGTCATTTAGCTCTGGTTCTTCTGTTTCTATGTTCCAGTTGGTTCCCGTGTGTTTATTGGTTTTACGTGTGTCTAGTTAAGTCTTGTCACCTGTGCCTTGTTTACCCCCTCGTTATGTCCCAATTTAAGTTTCTGGTCTGTCATTGTATCATGTGACTTGTCCTGGTCTGGTCCTGCTCAAGTCTTTGTAATTCCAGTTTGTCACGGTTACAGGGTGCTGTATTGCAATAATCATCGAAATTATATTAAATAAAGGCTTGAAATATCTCACTTTGCATGTAATGAGTCTATATAATTTATTAGTTTCACCTTTTAAGTTGAATTACTGAAATAAATTAACTTTTGCACGATATGCACATTTTTTTAGTAGCACCTGTATGTGCCCCTGGTCTGCAGTGGTCTGAAGTCATTTACTTCATAGGGGTTTGCGTGGCCTTCTGGGACAGTATTGAGGTTACTTGGGTCAGGCAAACTCTGTACCATATGAGGTCGTATAAGGAGGTGTGTCCCAGAGAGAGACCATACAGCTGGTTTTAGACTGGAAAGGAAACTGGAATGTTTTTTTGAACTAAATCTGGGAGGAAACAGAATAATGGGGATTTGTGAATCAGTGCTAGGGCTGCTGGGAAATGTCTCACTGAGGGCAATTGATCCCGGTGAAAATGTCTGACACACATGCACATTTCCGTGCACATATCCGTGGTGATCAGTAAAACGTGCAGCACATGTGGCTGGGTTATTCCAATGACAGACTTATAGAGTGATCTACAAACATATGATGATTTCTCATGAGATTACATGTTACATAACTAGTTTGCATAGAAACTGTCTAGGCATCAATAAAGAGCTCATTCATCTAAATTAACATAACTTTTCCTTGATAGTTACACTACATACATACTCATTATCTAACGCTAGTCATTGGCATAATGACATGCTGGTATGAATGACCATAGCAGTTCTATAAAAGTGCTTAATGACAATAAGACAAGACAATGAAATTAGTCCCGGGGTGTGTTCGTGGTTGCAATGTAAAACTGGGTTACACAGGGGGAACACGTGAGGTCTTCAGCTCGCCGTGACATCCCTTCTGCAATTACTTTCTGTCAGCGGATTCTGTGGTATGTTGATACTGTCTGCAAAAGACCGTCCGATCCAGTATGGACTTGGATACAAATTATTTAGAATGCTAATCAAAAGAAAACATGCCTTTGTTTATAAATAGCTGGGCATTTTTGTTCAATCGCTGTAACCGCTGTCATATCTGAAGGAGCAAATGATCATTCTACAACCTGACCAATGTCTTATATGCACGATGACAGAGCTTATCATTTGTCAAAGTGGATCTTTATAGACCCCTCTGGGTGACTGGGGGTACAACAGTTGCCAGACATCTCATCTGACCCAAGCATAAACATTTGCACACACACACACACACACACACACACACGCACACACGCGCACGTACGGACGCACACACACACACACACACACAGCTACAAAGTAACATCTCAATTAGCTCAGTGAACCAGACACTCACACAGATACGAATAGGCTAAGTGTGTGTAAGAGCAGGAGAAAAAGGTACTGGTAGTTGATTATTATGGCAAGCCTCTTATTCTGAAGACCCGCTTGTCTAGGAACAATTTATCATTTAAGCTAAACTAGTAATGCAGAAATGCCTAGAGAAGACAACACTCTCTCTCTCTCTCTCTCTCTCTCTCTCTCTCTCTCTCTCTCTCTCTCTCTCTCTCTCTCTCTCTCTCTGTCTATCTATCTCTCTGTATCTCTCTCTGTCTCTCTCTCTCTTCTTCTCTCCCACTCTCCTTCAATTCTTCTCTATCTCTCTCCCTTTCTCCCTCTCTTCCCTTTCTTCCTCCCTCCCTCTCTCTCTCTCCTTCCCTCTCTCTCTCCCTCCCTCTCTCTCGCTATCTCTCTCCCTCTCTCGCTATCTCTCCCTCTCTCTCTATGACCCTTACTCTCTAAATCACTCTCAGGACAGTGTTGATAGAGAGGGTGCACCAGCTGTTAGAAAGAGGACGTGTCCTTTTCTTCAGGTCCCCCGGGAGTCTGACTCGAGCCTCACATCAGCATCCTCTAGCCTCACATCAGCATCATCTAGCCTCATAACAGCATCCTCTAGCCTCACATCAGCATCCTCTAGCCTCACATCAGCATCCTCTAGCCTCACATCAGCATCATCTAGCCTCATAACAGCATCCTCTAGCCTCACATCAGCATCATCTAGCCTCACATCCGCATCCTCTAGCCTCACACCAGCATCCCCTAGCCTCATAACAGTATCCTATAGCCTCACATCAGCATCATCTAGCCTCACAACAGCATCCTCTAGCCTCACACCAGCATCCTTCAGCCTCACAACATTATCCTCTAGCCTCACATCAGCATTCTCTAGCCTCACATCCGCATCCTCTAGCCTCACACCAGCATCCCCTAGCCTCATAACAGTATCCTATAGCCTCACATCAGCATCATCTAGCCTCACAACAGCATCCTCTAGCCTCACACCAGCATCCTTCAGCCTCACAACATTATCCTCTAGCCTCACATCAGCATTCTCTAGCCTCACACACACTTTCTCACACACACTCATACAGACAGAAACACAGATAGACATACAGACAGCAGTAAGTGCTGTTGCTCTATATTGCATCAGGACTCTTACATCACAAAACACACAGCGTCCAATGGGTTCGTGAATTATGTAACCCCTCCGTTCCGTGGCACCCCACATTCTGGAACCCCATATCCTAAACACCGCTTCTACCAACCAAGTGGTAGCAACCGACACATGACAGACACAAATATCGGCAACAGACCCCCTAGCACCGCCACTTGAACCCAGTTAGGAATGAATATCCATCGTTAGGTAAAGGCGGTGACATTACAGATGTCTGTCTGCTGACAAGCAGGCCACCGTGTGTGACAAAAGGCCCATTATTGAGCCATTATTAAGAGGAAATGACCACTGTGCATAAACATTACATACCAACGGCCTGGCCGTCCAGGCAATAGCAGGAAAACTGTCAACATGCAACCTAATGTTGATATATATTTAGTTGATATGAAAAGGAGAGGAAAATATTATGGTTCATTAAAGAGTCATTAAATGTGTGTGAAAGCATATTGCCAGTACTTAGAATGGTACAATAGGGCCTGTTTATCAGGTTGGCGATGACTTTACGGGTAAATAACGCTGGCTGGCACTCGTAGCGGCCAGGTTCACACTGTGGTTGTACTGTTTATACACGTATTAACATGTCAGGACCGATGTGTTAATGGCTGTTTGAAGTGCACTGAGATCTCCCTTTGGGGCAGGGTCAAAACATACACTATGAAGTGAATAGGGTGTGATTTTGGATCGATACACTATCTCTGATCTATAGCTCTTTACTGTACTCTACTGGTTCAGGTGTTGCAGTAACATCATTCCACGGCCAGTACAGATAAAAACTGGATTTTCAAGTCCACACTAAATAAAATAGTAATAATAAGTAATAATACTAATAATAAGGGAAAATGAATCCCTGAAACAGATAAAATTAAGATTCTGTCCTTTTAGCAGTAAAGCTTATGTTGCCTTTTCAGGTGAAATTAAACTGTGGGTCTACTTAGAATAGTTATGATAGGACATATGGAGCAGAATACCGCATAAGAATGTAAAGGGGAAAACAAACTAACAAAAGATGAACATTTATGAATAGTTTAATGTAGATTACAATCCAAGGAATTATTTTATTTTCCATTACAATGTTTTTAACAGCTGCTATCTGTGCTTCTGCCAAGCATTAGCTCTGGGATGTGACAACATTTGCAATTTAAGACTTTAAAGAATTGAATTTGGAACATGTTCTATTAGTTGATTTACAGTTAAATCTAAGAACATGAACTATATACCAAATGTCATAAAATGTGGTAAATGTGTTTACATTTCATTAATTAAAACAATATATTGTTAAAACCTGTGAAGGCAATTGCACAATTTTAATCTGTGACCTTCCATGGTTACCCAAACATGTGTAACATAGGACGCAGCTACACAGAGCTGGGAGACCATAGTTACATTGACTTAACTTAACTTTTGAGCTGGAAACCAAAGAATCAATGAAACCAACACTGCTTTTAGGGAACATTCATTCATGTTGAATTTGAATAGTTACAATCAATGAAAGACCACTTAGGTCTGGATTGTATTATGAGACAATTCTAGTTGATAACTACATTGATTCTGTTCTGAGTGTTCAGTTCTTGCAGCATGATGGGAGAGTTCGATTACAGTAGTATTTTAATATAATTAATCTGTGTTTATGTTAAGTATCTTCATGTTTACTACTAAGTATGGATTTTATGGAGAGGAACTGTCTAAACGTGGGCAACCTAGGCAACCATTAATTATTATGGTTATTATATTTTCTTGTAAATGTAGTGGGAAGTAAATACTTTGCACCTCTACAGATGGGCTCTCGGGATGTGGTCGCAAAGTTAACCTTATTTTTTTTTACAATCACAATTGAATCCAAATATGACTAACAAGTGTAATCAGATGCAAAACATATACAAATACATGCATATCTGTTGATGTGTAAAACTCACCACATGTCACGATATCATAGCCCCAACATTGTGGAAATTCTTCTCACGTTGGCTAGCATTTATAGACATTTCACACAATTTGGTCCAACAACAGCCATAATAAAAGTTCTCAAGCGTTAGCCCCAGTTATTCTGCCAAGGTGATCAAAGTTACTAAATTGGACTAACTATTGCTGGAGCCACTATGTTAGTTTGTTTTGGCCAGGCGCTGCACTGTAATATAATATAAATGGTTAAACATATGAGTTGGCCTATTAGCATGCCTCTGTAATATACACCAATGCCAAGGGACCATATCCCCTCTTTTTAATATATGCAAATTATTTTTATTTTGGTTTGGTTTGTTTTCAATGACTTTTGTGAACAGTGTTTGGATAATTGATAATATAATGAGCGTGTGCATTCCGACTCAGAGTCACGGGCCCTTTTCATAAAAAAGATGATGATGAGGTAAATTTGCATACAAATTAGGAACATTCTGAGCTGGTTGTAAACGAATTAAATGTTGTTCCTTTTCCTCAACCTTGACCAGTTTAAAACTGACTGTTCTCTGACTTTGGGCGAAGAATATATGAACATTGTTACAGCTTTAAATTGAAATAACACAATTGATATTGTCCTTCATTCCAAACGTGCCTTTGTTGCTTTTTTAGTTTGTTCCTATATGTAAGTTTATTCCATTGCTTGCCATATATCTCTAAAGCTCTAAACTATCTAAAGTATAACATAATTCCTCCCGTATGAAAACACAGACAGAGACGGAGAGAAAGAGAGAGAAAGACCGAGAGAGGGAGAGAGAGGAAGATGGTGAGAGAGAGAGAGAGACAGAGAGAGAGAGAGCCAGACAGACAGAGACAGAAACCTGTAGGCCTAATGGTTTTGCTCTGATTATCAGCACCAATTACATCTAATGGAGCTACATGTGTGTGTTACTGTGTGTGCGTGCACGTATGAGCATGTGTTTACTGTGTGTGCGTGCACGTATGAGCATGTGTTTACTGTGCGTGCACGTATGAGCATGTGTTTACTGTGTGTGCATGCACGTATGAGCATGTGTTTACTGTGTGTGCGTGCAAGTATGAGCATGTGTTTAATGTGTGTGCGTGCACGTATGAGCGTGTGTGTAACTGTGTGCACGTATGAGCATGTGTTTACTGTGTGTGCGTGCACGTATGAGCATGTGTTTACTGTGCGTGCACGTATGAGCATGTGTTTACTGTGTGTGCATGCACGTATGAGCGTGTGTTAACTGTGTGTTCGTGTTAACTGTGTGTGCGTGCACGTATGAGCATGTGTTTACTGTGTGTGCGTGCAAGTATGAGCATGTGTTTAATGTGTGTGCGTGCACGTATGAGCGTGTGTGTAACTGTGTGCACGTATGAGCGTGTGTTTACTGTGTGTGCATGCACGTATGAGCATGTGTTTACTGTGTGTGCGTGCACGTATGAGCATGTGTTTACTGTGTGTGCGTGCACGTATGAGCATGTGTTAACTGTGTGTGCGTGCACGTATGAGCGTGTGTGTGACTGTGTGTGCGTGCAAGTATGAGTGTGTGTTAACTCTGTGTGCGTGCACGTATGAGCGTACGTGTGTTAACTGTGTGCGCGTACACGTATGAGCGTGTGTCTGACTGTGTGTGCGTTCACGTATGAGCGTGTGTGACTGTGTGTGCGTGCACGTATGAGCGTGTGTGACAGTGTGTGCATGCACGTATGAGCGTGTATTAACTGTAGGTGCGTGCACGAATAAGCGTGTGTGTGACTGTGTGTGCGTTCACGACTTCACGTATAAGTGTGTGTATGTACGCATACATCAGTTTGTGCCTACAGTCCTATGACTGTTCACTTCAAATGGTAAAATTGGTTAAGAGGTAACAGGTTAAAAGGAAAATAATGCATTGCAATTCCGAAAGGCCCATGTGACCAATGTGGTATTTAATAAATTCTTTGGGACTGTAAGTGACTTGGTGTAGTGAGCAATTGTAGCGTGAGTCTAGCCTCTGTATCTCCAATCAGCGATCAAGAAGATACTTGTCGTTAACACATTAACCCACAGCAACCAGAGGAATTATGAGAAATGTGTCTAACTGTGTGTGTGATCTGTTTGCAAGAATGCATACCAAGCTAAACTATTGACTTAAGAACTCAGTAAGTTGTTGTTAGGGGAGCAGCTATGTTGCTAAACTGGAAAGCCCCTGCTTGTGACCGGAGAATCAGAGAGTTATTCACAGCCTCAGAAAAGGTTGAGGGTAACGGAATTGTAGCATGTTTAGAGGGTGCCCTGGTCACTAAGCAATACGTTTGACCAGCCTCTATATAAGGAATAGGATACCAGTTGGGAAACGGCTCCATTGTTCTACTGCTTACATGCGTCACTTAGTCCACAACCATTTGCCTAACGCAAGCTATAATTGGATCCTTTTACTGTAACGACAACACAAACTAATCACTGGGTCCACTTCTAAAACGCTATAAACTCGTACACACGTACATACACGTGAAAGCGCACAAACACACGCATACACACGCACACACACACGCGCACACACACACACACACACACACACACACACTAATATCCTGTCTTTAATATTCAAAACAGATGGGGTAACTCTGATGTGCCAAGCCCATCGGTTTTTGTTATTATGTGGATTGGTGCCAACATGTATGTAATGAACATGATGCATATGAATAACATGATAATAACAGAGAGACATTATTTATAAATGTATATAATGAACATGATGCATATATGAATAACATGATAATAACAGAGAGACATTATTCATAAATGTATGTAATGAACGTGATGTAATGATAATTACTGATTATTTAATCTGACTAAAATGGCCCAATCTCAGTTGGCCATCCAATGGTTAATACATCTGATTCAGCAGACTATGGTTCTGCTCGATGACCTCTCCTGCCCCACCTTTATCCTCTGATCTATATCAATCTCTCTACTGTCTGATATTCTAGCTCTACCTTCTATCTTGACCTTCTCGCTCTACGTTCTATCTTGACCTTCTCGCTCTACGTTCTATCTTGACCTTCTCGCTCTACGTTCTATCTCAACCTTCTCGCTGTACGTTCTATCTCAACCTTCTCGCTGAACTTTCTATCTCGACCTTCTCTCGACCTTCTCGCTCTACCTTTTTACTCTACCTTCTACCTTTTACCTGTTATTCCTAACTATCTGTCTTTATCCTCAACACCATCCCTTTATTTTCTTCATCAATCTATTCTATCTTCTATCGCCCTCTCTATTTCCTCTCTCTTTATCCTCTCTCTTTCTTCTCTCGTCTTTCGATATCTTTTCCTCTTTCTAGCCTCTCCTTCGTTTCCCAGCCTCTCGTTTTTTCTCAGTCGTCTTCATACCTTCTTCATTCTTCTTCTCTCATGCGTCTCATAAACTGGACTAAAACCTCTGGCACGTTATTCCCACAGTCATTATCAGACGCACTGTAATGTCTCTGGTGTTCCTAGTATGCATCTCAATGTGCACCCTATATCTAGTTTGCATCTCAATGTGCACCCTATATCTAGTATGCATCTCAATGTGCACCCTATACCTAGTATGCATCTCAATGTGCACCCTATACCTAGTATGCATCTCAATGTGCACCCTATATCTAGTATGCATCTCAATGTGCACCCTATACCTAGTATGCATCTCAATGTGCACCCTATATCTAGTTTGCATCTCAATGTGCACCCTATACCTAGTATGCATCTCAATGTGCACCCTATACCTAGTATGCATCTCAATGTGCACCCTATATCTAGTTTGCATCTCAATGTGCACCCTATACCTAGTATGCATCTCAATGTGCACCCTATACCTAGTATGCATCTCAATGTGCACCCTATATCTAGTATGCATCTCAATGTGCACCCTATACCTAGTATGCATCTTAATGTGCACCCTATACCTAGTATGCATCTCAATGTGCACCCTATACCTAGTTTGCATCTCAATGTGCACCCTATATCTAGTATGCATCTCAATGTGCACCCTATACCTAGTATGCATCTCAATGTGCACCCTATATCTAGTTTGCATCTCAATGTGCACCCTATATCTAGTTTGCATCTCAATGTGCACCCTATATCTAGTATGCATCTCAATGTGCACCCTATACCTAGTATGCATCTCAATGTGCACCCTATACCTAGTATGCATCTCAATGTGCACCCTATATCTAGTATGCATCTCAATGTGCACCCTATACCTAGTATGCATCTCAATGTGCACCCTATACCTAGTATGCATCTCAATGTGCACCCTATACCTAGTATGCATCTCAATGTGCACCCTATATCTAGTTTGCATCTCAATGTGCACCCTATACCTAGTATGCATCTCAATGTGCACCCTATACCTAGTATGCATCTCAATGTGCACCCTATATCTAGTTTGCATCTCAATGTGCACCCTATACCTAGTATGCATCTCAATGTGCACCCTATATCTAGTTTGCATCTCAATGTGCACCCTATACCTAGTATGCATCTCAATGTGCACCCTATATCTAGTTTGCATCTCAATGTGCACCCTATACCTAGTATGCATCTTAATGTGCAGCCTATATCTAGTTTGCATCTCAATGCGCACCCTATACCTAGTATGCATCTCAATGTGCACCCTATATCTAGTTTGCATCTCAATGTGCACCCTATACCTAGTATGCATCTCAATGTGCACCCTATATCTAGTATGCATATAAATGTGCACCCTATACCTAGTATGCATCTCAATGTGCACCCTATACCTAGTATGCATCTCAATGTGCACCCTATACCTTGTATGCATCTCAATGTGCACCCTATACCTAGTATGCATCTCAATGTGCACCCTATATCGGTGGTTTGGATAAGAAGTGTCCTATGTAAGGTAAAGACAGCCAGATGGGCCACTTCCTCCTTTATAATGGATCCAGTCCACATTTTATTTCTATTCTTCATTTAACCTTTATTGAACCAGGGAAAGGAGTCCAGATGTTCTGTGCTCTGAGTGTTACTGTCGCTAATTGATAATTGAATTTTGTTGTAAAGGAGCAGATGCTTCAAGGGACACACACATAGGACAACTGCACACACACACACATACACACACACACACACTCACACAGATGGGACCTGTGATGCAGATGTAATAGGATGTCATCCCACTCATTGAGTACCGTTTCATCCACTGTTCTATGGTATTCAAACCTCAGCATTGCGATATATACATGACCTACCTTCCCAAAGCCTTTTAACCCTTGCTTTACTGGACAATGAAGGCTTAGCCGTTCGGTTAATACATGTGCAGCACGCTGGCAGTGTCGGGAGACTTTTGATGTGCGATGTGGAGGGGGTATCTCTTTGGGAAAAGGGCCTTCCGAGCTACTGTGAGCTGTGCCTGGGCTCGTAACAACACAAGGAGAGAGGTCCCCATATGTGTGTCAACCATGACAAACAAGGACACTTCCAACTCAAGCATCCCAAGCAGTCAGCCAAATCAGATCAAATTGCATGTCACAGTGTACAAGGAGAATCACTCAACTCTTTGCTTGTCTCACCAGGTTTTTCTACAATTTGAGTGTCGCTGTGCGCGAAAATGGATTTCTGTGTGGATGTGTCCCTGAGACCAGATTTCCCCCCAGCCTGTAATGGAACCCAACGGAGGTTAATTCTCACGCTCATTAAACCCTGATACAGAACACCAGGCCGTTGGGTCCACATGGGGCTGCCTTATTTAAATATAGGCTAACCTGGTTGTCATCGGTTGGCTGACCAACAGCACGCCAGGTACAGGAGGGATCACTCTCGCTGTGAAGGACAGAGGAACATAATGACAAGGTAATGTCCCGATGGGCTACGTTTTAAAACCCGACGTAGATGCTAATTTTTCCCGACTATTAATATGCGTTCTGAGCACATACATGGTTTGGCAGCGCTGCACGTTTTGGCGTACAGACTTGAATGATCGACTAAGAAATATTTGTGTCGATCCACATTATACATTTTTCTACACAAAGCGAACACAAATCAGTCCATTATTTGTTTATATCATACATTGTATTTTTGTCAAACCTAAAATCTATCTTAGGTTACAAAGACAACCACATAATGAAATGCCAACATCACTGCGTTTTCTCTTTTGGTTGTATTGGCAGTTAAGTCCTCTGCAGAAACAAATGACCCAATGTTTAGGGGTTTAAAGAATAGGGAAATAGCAGAGCCTTTGTAGCTGTCACAGTAGAAAGACAGGACACAAGGCAGGACACGAGGCAGGACGCGAGGCAGGACACGAGGTAGGACACGAAGCAGGACACAAGGCAGGACGCAAGGCAGGACACAAGGCAGGACACAAGGCAGGACACATGGCATAACACGAGGCAGGACACAAGGCAGGACACATGGCAGAAAACGCGGCAGGAAACATGGCAGGACACGCGGCAGGACACAAAGCAGGACACAAAGCAGGACACAAAGCAGGATACATGGCAGAACACGAGGCAGGACACAAGGCTTTCAAAACAAACAAAAAAGGAGAGGTAGAAGGGCACGAGGCACGAACAACAATCCACCCCTGAGGGACGAAAATGGCCAGATAAATAGAATCCCCAATTAGAGGAACCACAAGGCAGCAGCCTCCAATTGGGGACAAACAAAAAACAAATTCAAGAGATTCCAAGAGGTCTTCATGCTAACAGGTCCTGATTGGCACCTCTAGGCCAACATAGAGATGCCTAGAGGCTCCCTATAGTCAGGAGCTGACTCTAGCTTAGCTAGGTGGATTAGCCTCCTGAAGAGATTCATGGATGCTGTTGATACTAGTAGCAGAAGAAAAGTTCAATTTCTGAAGTTGGAAAGATTTTCTCCCACATGTTTAGTGTTAGTTTCATAATGAAAAGTTGATTACTTAACCAACGTTCCTAACACTTTGATAATAGATTACTTGTTTGATCACAAGCAGTAAAGAGATTAGGGATTGATGACAATTAGTTGAATCACTGAATACCAATATGTTTTTTCTATGTGCCCTGTGTAACAAATGAGTTACTGAAAAAGTTAACCTCTCATATCTTCTAATATATTGTCTTGCAGTGGATTAGTCACATTCTGACTTATTCATTATAAGGTTAGAGTTTCAATTAGTTCTTGGCGTTATGATTAAAAGTTAGTTATAGATTCATGGTCAATTAAAATTATTCGTGTTACAGGTTCGAGTTACATTTAGATTTAGAGCGTTGTGTTTCCGGTCGGATTTAGGCATTATGGAAAATATGTAACTTTGTATAGCAAAACAAATCTTTGTATGTGTATGTGTGTGAGTCGGTTTAGAGCTAATGTTCCGAACAAAGAACAATGTTTTCTAAAGACATTGTTAAAAAAAGATGAAAAAAGCCACATTGTTGCTTTTGATTGAAAACATATGCCATCAGTGAAAGAAGAATGGCAGAAAGAGAGCTGTTTTCCTTTTTTCTGTATTTCTTTTTTATCCGTCTCAACCCGGGGACCCCTTCTTGATGATATTCTGGCCACATTTGTCATGGGAACTTCATCTGTGTCAACACAGCCTCTCCGTTCTCTGAGTTCACAGGCACACACACACACACACACACACACACACACACACTAACACATACACACACGGTTCACTTTAGTCCTGGAACACCACTGTCCATACACTTGCACAGTCACATTGCCCTCTAGTGGCAAATGTACATAATACTAACTACGATTTAATCTACCGCTTAAGTACATTTTATTGAGAATTGTATTTGTGGAAAAAGTAGCTCATTTTGACAGGAATGTCAGATCATTTACAACTTTAATTCACTGTGAAACATTAAAGTTGTTCCTCGTACTCACGTATCAAAGAATGAGACGGAACGATTTGGCCACATTAAATAGCAAATGATTTGAGGTCAAAGAGGCTTCTCTAAAGAAAAAAGATTTAAAATGCAGATTTGACTTTGAAGCCGGTCAGGCTATTTTATGCTGTCGACATTTGGAACATGAGACATTTGCCTCTATTCTATCTGTCCAACAGATCTAGTGATCGGATTCAACCACTGCCAGAAATAATAGGAACTGGAGGGACATTAAGGTCTTGAAATGTTATATATGCAACCTGACACCGTTCTATATGGAGTTGATTTGATATAATATTATAAGAAAGTCTTTCAGTAGAACTTTTAGACTCCAAACATCAAACCCTGCAATGGACCCCTAACTCAAATCTATTTGCCACACACACACCTACACAAACATACCCACAAACAGTGGCATACATGCATCCACCAACACACACACACACACCCACACACACCCACACACACAAACTGAATAACATCTTTTCCCACTTAGACCCCTCCCAGAGGAATAGAGCCTGGTTTAGTGACGTTTGATAGGCTGACAGCTCAGGACAGTTTAGTAGAGTGGAGCACGTCAATCAACCACTCGCCACAACGTCAGGAAGGATTTCTGAAAGGTTTTATCACTGAGTGCCACTACCTACACACACACAAACACACACACACCTCCCCCAAGCCATCTCCTTCTCTGCCATCACTTCTCCCAGAGCCCTCCTCTTTGAATGAGCATCTGCAGTTGAGGTCTGTCCCTTGGGTGCAGTGCATTTGTGGATGTTAAGTGCTGTCTCTTGTTGTCTCAAATGGTTTTTTTCACCATTGTTTCTGGTCTTATTGTTATTTTTCCTCTTTTTTTGTTTTTTATTTATTTTGTCCTCAAATGGATAGAGATGGAGAAAAAAGTTCAGAGAAATAAAGAGAGAGGAAGAGCCGGTGTGGCTTGTTGAAGTTTTTATGCTTTGCTATGCAGTGGAGGTCATGAATCACTGAGAGCCTGCAACTGGCCACACACACACACATCCACACACACACACAAACACAAACATCCACACACACGCTCACACATTCACACACACACTCCCACACACACACACACACACACACTCACTCACACATCCACACACACACACAAACACAAACATCCACACACACTCTCACACATTCACACACACACTCCCACACACACTCACACATCTACACACACACTCACTCACACATCCACACACAAACACAAACATCCACACACACGCTCACACATTCACACACACACTCCCACACTCCCACACACACACACACACACACACACACACTCACACACATCCACAAACTCCCACATCCACAGACACACACACACTCACACATTCACACATTCACACACACACTCACACATCCACACACACACACACTCACACATTCACAATTCCACACACACACACTCCCACATCCACACAAACTCACACATCCATATATTAACTCGGTGTATGTCTGGTGAGAGCACTTCGAGTGTTTTGTGACTTTCTTAAAAACAATTAGTATTTAAGTGTTATTTTGCACATTGGAGGGACCTCTTCTGTCTGAATGTGTTACTGATAAGTTATGTGAATACTTTCTGGTGTGTGCCTTTAAGTCTACTTTATTTCTTTATTGCTGGTGTTGTTTTACAAACTGCAACTATCAAGAGTATTTACGAAGGCACAATATACAAGTGTCTTCCTAGTTTGTCTCCCACAAGTTTAAGAGTGAGAAACAAACAGGTGACATCAGTTTTATTCTCACATTAACCATTTTTCTGTTGTTGTAATTACGTTGTTGTTTAGTCTCCGTTAGATGTAATGACTTACAAATGCATGCCTGAAAGTTAATTGCCAGCCCAATGGATTTCCAAGTTGAAGGTTAGAGATATCACTGCCATTAATTCTTGTGGTGAACACAACAGTAAGACACATTGACCACTGAACCGGTGATACAGGAAGTTACATGTGTGACTGTCCACATCAAGTCTGAGAGGGGCCCTTCACCAGCTAGAGATCTGCTAAATAGTTGAGGGGGGTGTGAAAGAATCATTTAGGGCTCCTGTTTAACATCTGAAAACTAGCCCCTCCACAAGTCAATCTTCCTCACATAGCTTGGCTCATAAACCTGCTTTCAATCCTCATCACCTGATAACACATATTTCATCTGAGCTCTTTTAGACATCCCCAGCAAGATAGGGCAACCTAAGACCTAATTCAGGTATTCGCCTTGACTCTCGCTGTAAGTTTTTGGTTTGGGGAGAACAAACCTTTGTTTTAAAGCAACGCTGTGATGACTGAACCTACAATATCCCAGTTAGCACCAATGGGGATCAAAGTAACAACGATTCTAATGTCTCTGTTGGGAGTTGGATAGGTACCAGTGAAACTGGTCAACACCCCTGGGAATCCTGTGTGGCTCAGGCACACCTTAAGGAATGCAGACGATTTCAAAGGAAGATGAAACTGCTTAGGTTGAAATCTTGGACACACTTCTGGGATGAGTCTAAAAAGTGGGTGAACCAGCTGATCGATTTAGTAGTACACTATGAGGATATATGTCAGCGTCATCACCATCTTGATTCTGGTGAGGCAAAAAAATGATCTACAGATTGGTAAAAGACTATGGCAGAACCCGTTCGGAATAATGCCTCCAAGACAATCCCAAATGTTGTGCCAGGTCCACAGCATACTGGGAGGTCTCAGAGGTGGGTTTAAGAAGCCAGTATGGAAGTACTCTCAAATGCTTTGTTGCACAAGGTGGAGACAATTTTAGCGAACTTAGAAAAACAAACTCTTTATCGTAATCGTCTTTTCTTTTTTACGTTCAACGTTTTTTTTCCCCATTTGTGTTCGCTGTTGGTTTTAATTTGATTAAAACCACCACAAATGTTACTTCTCCGCTCTGCGTGTGTCTCTCTACACTACACACTTTTGAAACCCGTTACAGACACCGAGCGAGCAGAGCCTGACGGTGGGAGGTTTCCCCTGAGATTACTGCTCCAGCTCCTGAGCAGTGGGATTGGCTGTAGCCGGAGACGCCTGATGAGGAGTACAGGATACGAACCACCTATGCGGCTATCAGTGCTGGTTACATCGGGTCCGCGGTCCTCCCATAGAGAGGGCAAGAGGGCACCCCGGAAGCTAGCAGGGTTTTCAGGGAGGACCGCGATGAGAACACCCACGGTCCTGGTGCCGCAAGTGACGCCACACACTGCTCCGGTGCTGCAGCCACACTCAGTGGCTCTTCCTCTCCCTGTGTGCCTGGAGGAGTGATCCTTTTTTCCTCCTCTTTTTCCTCCTCCTGATCAACACAAATTGTCAAAAAAAAATAAAAAATTAATTATTGTAACAAACAAAACAAAAAATAATTGATTACAAAGGTATTTACCCTGTCTTCTCTATATTTGATGTGCAGCAATTATAGCCATGAGTCAATTTGGATAAGTCTCTACTAGCTTTGTATTTGTATATATACATATCAATATATTGGTTTTATTTTTATGTTGGTCAGTTACAAAAATATTTTTGATTTTGATTTCATGTTGATTGCAGTGTTGTAACACAATAAAGACCCAGAATAAAGTAGATGGATAACTTACCATCATGTCAATATCCCAGTTAACATAATGTATACTATAGTCTCTACTCAACCCAAAACCTAGCTCATCTTAGTTCAAATCAACCAACTCCATTCTTAAGTTCCTTGGTGTCCACATCACTAACAAACTAACATACAACCAGCCAAGTTCATCACTTGGTCTAAGCACACTGAGATCCAAAAAGTCTCCACAAGGTGGAATCAGAAGAAGGCACAAATTAGTTAATGACGCCAGCCACCCAAGCCGAAGATAATTCTGTATCTATCAAATTGCCGGCATGGCATGGAATACCAGTGTCTGCCGTCTGAAAATGTCAAAATATTAAATAGGTTCTACCCTAAGGAAATACAAGGCATCCAAATGAACAATATAACATTTTCACCCATATCAGTTAACTTCACCTGTCCTGGAGTCCTTGTTGGTCAACTGAAACATTAACTCTGTATATTACCAGAACATTTTACCCGAAGCCCACACAAAAATACATTGTTAATAGACCAAACCCATGGTTGGAGATTAAGAGGACAGTCAATTTATGCAAACTGAAAAATCTCAAGGATCTTTAAATTGTCTGTATGTAAAGAACGATCCCTTTCAAATGTGTTCTCTTAACAAAAACGAAATGGCTATAAGCAGTTATCCTTTCAACGGAAGAGTGCACAATGTATTACCATGGGCGGTAATAATGTTGACACAGGGTTCTGGTTGATACACTTGCATCATCAATGGAGTACAATACATTTCACATAGTGTACATTGTAATACATCCCCCACGAGTCAAACCCACAACCTTTCACATTTCAAGCGCCACAGTCTACTGAGAAACAAATGACACAACTAATTATTATTCGTAGTTCAGTCAGGCGTCACAGTGTTTACATGATACATACAAAAATACACACAGTTTTAGTGAAATGAAATCCCATTGAGGTTATACTTGTTAATTAAATGCATTACATCCGCCTACCACCTCAAAGAAAACTACATCTCCCAGGTTGCACTACGCACACCTATTTCCTAGGTACGTCACCCGTACGTTGCCTTGGTAAGGCTCGTCCAATACGTGCGCTCCCCTGCCCTGAAAGAGGTGAACAGTTTTCCAGACAGTTCAAGGTTTGCTTTCCGTGACAGCGATTTGCTCAGTCGGGTTTTGAGTGCCTGGCATACGGGTTACTGAGGCGGAAAGCCCCGCTGTACAGAGCTAATATGATGAACATGTGGAAAGTCCGGGAGTTGGTCGATAAAGCGTGAGTAATTTCATTATATCCGAATATAATCGCTTTGTTTTCCGACAGTTGAGTTTTTACCTGTTTGAAAGAGACACGTACTCACAACTGTGACGTCACGTAACAGCAGGAGGCTAGCTAGTTAGCATGCTAGTAGTAGCAAGTGGGGCACGATACATTGAGACTAAAGTGGTTTGCTCCTTTACTATGTTTTATTTTACTCTTGCAGGGAAGTACTGTGTGGTAATTTGATTGCCGAACTTTCTGCAGAAGTTTTTGAAAGTAGAAATGGCTAACGTTAGTTAGCATTTGTTAGCTAATTAGCGTGTAGATCTGGCTAACTTGGCTAGAATGGGTGACAGTTCCTGGCGCCGCATTAAGACACTTGTGAGTTGATTGTTTGACTAGCTTCCATGCCGGGTTAGGTAATTGGCAAGCGAAATTGCATATGTCATGCTACATTATCCCGGATATGTAACTTAATTGAATTGTTACGGGGCTTGAATAAAGCTAACGCACATCTATTGTACAACTGTTTTTGACAAGCCAACTTCCGGGTGTGAAAGTAGCCAAACTACTACCAGCTTAACACACTGGTCTTTACTGTAAAAGTTAACGAACTGTCACAGGTCGTTTTGTTGATCAGTGAGGTCTACAAATCTCGCATGATGGCCCAGAACATCGGCATTACCTCTTTGACCTTTTACATTTGTGTAGTTAGTTAGACTAATGAAACAACTAATCAATATTACAACTTGCCAAACTGGTAATACATTTGTCTGTAGTATTTGCTTAGTGTGACTTCTGCATTTCCATAATAGTAATTTTCAATCAACCATTACAAGAGAGAGCACTGTAATGTGTAACTTCTTAGTGATTAACAATGACTTGCGGAATGCAACAACAGATTGCTTCACCAGGCAATGTTATACAGCATACCGTGGCCAACATAATGTCATGCAGCATACCATGGCCGACATAATGTCATGCAGCATACCGTGGCCAACAATGTCATGCAGCATACCGTGGCCAACATAATGTCATGCAGCGTACCGTGGCCGACATAATGTCATGCAGCGTACCGTGGCCGACATAATGTCATGCAGCGCACCGTGGCCGACATAATGTCATGCAGCACACCGTGGCCGACATAATGTCATGCAGCACACCGTGGCCGACATAATGTCATGCAGCACACCGTGGCCGACATAATGTCATGCAGCACACCGTGGCCGACATAATGTCATGCAGCACACAGTGGCCGACATAATGTCATGCAGCACACCGTGGCCGACATAATGTCATGCAGCACACCGTGGCCGACATAATGTCATGCAGCACACCGTGGCCGACATAATGTCATGCAGCACACCGTGGCCGACATAATGTCATGCAGCACACCGTGGCCGACATAATGTCATGCAGCACACCGTGGCCGACATAATGTCATGCAGCACACCGTGGTCGACAATGTCATGCAGCACACCGTGGTCGACATAATGTCATGCAGCACACAGTGGCCGACATAATGTCATGCAGCATACCGTGGTCGACAATGTCATGCAGCATACCGTGGCCGATATAATGTCATGCAGCACAAAACATATATTTTATTCACCACAATTTGGCGCATACAGACAGATTTTTATGTGAATGTTTGTATCCTAAACCGCACACAATTACTTAAATACTACTGCTTGACTTTTGATCAAAGCAAATGTTGCCCTTTGAGACTCGGTGTATTGCACTGTTGTGTTGCATGGCACAATGAATTAATAGTGCCACACCTGGCTTTTCCTTCTTATAGTTTATAGTCTCTGTCACAACTGAGTAATGGCCTGAGATCCCCTACCGCATGCTGCCCCATACTCATAAACAACACATGTGTACTGAGGAGCTCTGGGATTGTGCAATCTACAATTGAAGAAACTGCACAGCGCTTGTGACCTTCCTTGAAATATAAGCAAAATTCCTTCTAGTACAAGTGAAGTTGTTTTTCTTTCCTGTCATTTTAATTATGTTAATATGCTGCTTTTTCTGGTTGAATGGTGTATGTTTATACTGGTCACAAACATGAATTCTGTTGGTTGGTGAGCTCGTACTCCCCATACTCCACATTGGTCAGCTCGTACTCTGTACACTTTATATTGCTCAGCCCGTACTCCCCGCGCTTTGTGTCGGTCAGCTCGTACTCCCCATGCTTTTTGTCGGTCAGCTCGTACTCCCAGTACTTTGTGTCGCTCAGCTCGTACTCCCAGTACTTTGTGTCGCTCAGCTCGTACTCCCAGTACTTTGTGTCGCTCAGCTCGTACTCCCCGTGCTTTGTGTCGCTCAGCTCGTACTCCCCGTGCTTTGTGTCGGTCAGCCAGTACTCCCCGTGCTTTGTCGGTCAGCCAGTACTCCCCGTGCTTTTTGTCGGTCAGCTCGTACTCCCTGTGCTTTTTGTCGGTCAGCTCGTACCCCCCGTGCTTTGTGTCGGGGACCATTAAATCATACTTCGTGGCATTTTTGTTGGGTTAGGTTTGAGAGGTTTTCCCTCCAATGTATTTTTTTGCGACGTACCCATTTGGGTCAAGCTAATCAAGCTGTGCCAGCAACAGGAGCCCAGGTTATTTACCAAGAATGCAGTCCTGCTAAAAGCCAAGTCCCCTCTGGTTGTCTCCCCCACTGGCGGACCTCTTCTGGAGAAAGGAGAGGGGGATACTGGCACGGGGCGAAGGAAGGAGAACAGAGCTTATACTAGTGGGAATGGGCTTTGATTGTGGGACTGGGCTTAATTGGGACTGGGCTTAAATAGCATTGAACACTTATCAAAACCACCATCAATGTTGATATATTGGTATAGTACCACTGACTTGGCCTAAATGGCTGTTTTGGTGCTAGTCACTGAGTGAAGGAAATGCGCGTGTTTGCATTGCAGATTGGCTCTCAAGGAAACGGAAGCTGTTGCCCTGTTTTGCTACAGATTGCATGCATCAAACACCAGTGGGTTCAGTTTGTTTCGTTAGATAATGACTGAGGTTGCTAGTGTGGAATAGAGGACACATAAGAGCTGGCACTGTTCTAGACTCCTGTCCTGATTGTTCTGCTGTTACTGCCTCTGTTTGACAGCACATGGGATGTCTTCCATGACATTATGGTGGTAATCAGCCCATACGGTCATATACATTATAGGGTGGTGATAATTAGCCCATAAAACCGGCCAACATAACATTATGGTAAGCAACACAAGCCACAGAGAAATGTCCTAGTGTGATGAAACACTTTAAGCTCTTTAAGAAGTAGTGACAAACAGAATTCAGCTTTAGCGGGCTAGCCCTAGACAGCTGTGCAACAATCCATCAGAAGAATTCAGCAGGCTGGCCCTAGACAGCTGTGCAACAGTCCATCAGAAGAATTCAGCGGGCTAGCCCTAGACAGCTGTGCAACAATCCATCAGAAGAATTCAGCAGGCTAGCCCTAGACAGCTGTGCAACAATCCATCAGAAGAATTCAGCAGGCTAGCCCTAGACAGCTGTGCAACAGTCCATCAGAAGAATTCAGCGGGCTAGCCCTAGACAGCTGTGCAACAGTCTATCAGAAGAATTCAGCGGGCTAGCCCTAGACAGCTGTGCAACAATCCATCAGAAGAATTCAGCAGGCTGGCCCTAGACAGCTGTGCAACAGTCCATCAGAAGAATTCAGCGGGCTAGCACTAGACAGCTGTGCTACAGTCCATCAGAAGAATTCAGCAGGCTAGCCCTAGACAGCTGTGCAACAGTCCATCAGAAGAATTCAGCGGGCTAGCCCTAGACAGCTGTGCAACAGTCTATCAGAAGAATTCAGCAGGCTAGCACTAGACAGCTGTGCTACAGTCCATCAGAAGAATTCAGCAGGCTAGCCCTAGACAGCTGTGCAACAGTCCATCAGAAGAATTCAGCGGGCTAGCCCTAGACAGCTGTGCAACAGACTATCAGAAGAATTCAGCAGGCTAGCACTAGACAGCTGTGCTACAGTCCATTCAGAAGAATACATGTCGTTTTTTGTTCATATGCTCATTTGTTGCTCAGCCACAGGTTCTTATCTACTATCTACATCTTTGATGAAAACATTAAAAAAACTTTGGTCTAAACCCTACTGCATCTGCTCGACTTGTGTGCTCTAAGGGCCTGGTCAAAAATAGTGCACTACAGATGGAATATGGTGCTATTTGGGCCACACACTATAACTATAGCCTCATTTAGGGCGCAACTTTACTACTTTTTAGGAACCACAGAGCGTGTGTCAGTGTTGTTTTTCTTCCTGTTGGATAGCCACTATTCATTCAGGAAACTGACACACACAGATTGAGCCAACTCTCTCAAAGGATCTAGCTATACATCTGAAATGTTTGATACTACCTAATACGGTAACGAGGACGTCCGGTAGAGATATGTGTTAGAAGATGGAGCTATATGAAACTTGGGTTCTACACAATTTCAGGATAAAATATCAATAATATATCAATACTGTTTTTTTAGATTCATAGAATCTGTTTAGGTGGTTTGAAGAGACGTGAGGTCTCTTCAAACCAGCTTGCTTAATTTGTGGATAATAAAAAACAAGTTGAAGTTAAACTCGTTAATAACTGGTGTTGTTATTTAATCTTTTAAAACATTGTGCAACACATTCCTGTTTATTTGAGCTCAATTCCGTGGTTTACTTTATGTAGTTTTGTAAGCCTATGGGGCTTGATTTGCGTAATCAGTGTTGTTGTCTTTCATATTTAATTAGCAAACATTAATTGTTGAGGGTTTTTAATGGTGTTTTTGAGAACTACTATTCAAATACTCTTTCGGGAATTACTAGAGAGTATTCAAAGCATGGAAATTGGAAAATAGTATTCTGGCTAGCCCTATGTAGATGTATCAAAAGGAAATATATGGAATCCTTTGAAGAGTTTTTAAAACTATCACACACCCTTAGCATCAGCTTTTGTTGTAGGTGGTGGGTGTTTAAAAAACAAATTTCCTTCCTGGTTGTATTTATAATGTATTTCACACATTTGATAATATATTCCACCCTTGTGGTGCAATGGAAAGAAAATTATCTTTAAAGAAATCTTTATTTGTCACTCCTTTTGGTTTTCTAGTTGCTGCGGTACTTATTATGCAATGCTCATACTTAGTGGGGAATTTTTCAGGTCACCAAACCTGATTGACCTTAAGTTTCTTGCCCAATATTTCTTTCTAGAAGACATGGGTGGGTTTATTTTGACCAGGGAATAAACAAGTTTGACTCAAAGCTGAGCTTAACCACCAAATTGAACTAAGAGGACAAAAAATAAATTTGTCTGTTTGGCCGGCAAGTTGTAGTTATTTTTGTCTTTGACCTAGATTTCTCATTCTGACTGCTGCAGTTTTTGTCATTGTTGTAGGTTTAGTGTGCTGGTTTATGCGGAAGCCTGGAAAACCTGACTGACACTGAAATGATCAAGCCATCCCAGTCTATGGCTAGTTTCTATGACCTATAGAGCCAGTTAAGACATTTATAGTACTCTTCATTTACTAAGAAACAGACCGTTTCTGTCTAACGCCACACCTATTTACTCCACCCTCATTATTCTTTTGTAAGAGCCAAACTGGTTTTCCCTGACTGTGGGACCGTACACACACACACACACACACACACACACACCACATAAAGTAACTGACCCATCTCAGGACTGGTGAGACAGGTGTTATAAGAGCTCTAAACCAAATGATCAGCCAGAACCCAGGAGAAATTGAACTGAGCATACCAAAGTTTTAGAGGGATTAGCTGCTTGCTTTTGGTGACTTTTCAAATATTTTTTTGTAATACTATAGTTACTATAAAACAATCATTGACATTGGCGTTTAAAGTGTGTTCACCCTTCATTTTCATTTTGAATTAAACTGATTGTGTTTGATGGGGATGCACCGATATGAATGGCGTGCTGCCGGTGTTCGCCTTGCTGACTGACATCGGGTCAATCTGCAAATGAAAAAACATGAGCCGATGGCAGTAGCCGATGTTTACAGTTGTCTCATACATATCGGCAGGCTAAATGTTATGTTTGTCATATGCGGTCTGACTCAACAGTGGCCTATCCAGCTGCGTTTTGGATAATATCCAATAGGTGGTTGGCTTGCATGCTTGCAACACTGCATCCTTGCACACATGTGGTCTGATTTTAAAAGTGAAAGAAATGCCATCCATGTGGATGTTTTTCACGTTCTCCGAGAAAGATCAGAGATGCAGTTTGTATAAAGTGTTCCAGTGACCTTTCAAGAGGCAACAACTCTGTGACCTTTTTCAAAAAGCAACAACTCTGGACACAGAGCAAGCCCAAATCACAAGATGTCTGAGAGTATGATTGAATTTGATGTGTGATAAAAGTATAATAAATATTTTTTTGTAATAGACACAAGGGGCAATAAATAACAACAAACACAATTTTGAATACATCGGCACCGGTATTGTTATTTTAAACATTGGCATCGGTATCAACCTATAATTTTATATATAATTTTATAATCCTGCATCCCTACTGTTTGAGTGTCAGCCTCAACTTACATAGGCTGGGAGTAATTCAGCGGGCTAGCTCAACTCTGTTGAGTAATACATCTGTGGTCTTAAACAGAAAAATCATCAGAATAATAATATTAATAATAAAGGGCCAGTGATAACTCAGATGGCTCAATTGGCAGACAAAGATTAATCTGTGACTATCAACAAAGTCTTGCTTGAAATACCCCCTGTCCAATTCCTCGTTTAGGATCCAAAAAACGATTTTCATAACAATCTGTAATGTTATGAGGATTATTAATTTGGTTTACCTATTTGGGACTTATTCATTGCAGTCTTTTTCCCTCCATTTCCAGCTCGTATTTTATTGGAACTGAAACATCTCATTTAGGCGCGATAATGATACCTCAACCTTAGGTATCTGTTGATATAGATCACATTTTTCCCCCTCTTTTAAACAACAACTAATATTAATTTAAGGTGGCCCGAATACTTTTGACCATTCGGATATTCATTCATTTAGGTGGTATTTGAATCTTAATTCAGTATTTGGTAGTTTTGACTTTGTAAATATGCTTTCACGCTCTACACATTATTAGACCTATTAGCATCAAGTTTGCCCAGTTTCCCCAGAAATCGCAACAATGGACCTCAAAAACAACCCAAAAGACACTGCAGTTTGTAAACCCTATCAGTGTGAAAGGAAAATTAAACGGAATTCATAATGGATTAGTTGAGGGGCATTTCTTTCTTTGGATAAGATGTCAAGCAAGTTTATTTATATAGTACAATTCATAGAAGCAATTCAATGTGCTTTACAAAGAAAAAAATAAGAAATAATAAAATGCATGCATGTATTAGAATAAAAACTAATAAACATAAAATGGGCAATTCTATGAGGAATTGTAAACAAGAATAGAATAAATACAGATCACATTCTGATGATCTGTACTTATCATTCTGATTAGAGATTACATTTATTTTTATATCGTATTGAATCCCTTGCTTTTTCATCTTAGAAATAGCCGATTGCCCAACATTGTCTTTGTTTTTTTTTTTTTTTTTTTGCTAGATTATTGGTTTATTTCCGATACACCAACATTTTGCACGGTTTGTCATAACTATTGGTTAATACTGGCGTACTATTCTGTTAAAGCTTGCTTCATTTGTGGAAAATAAAAACAAGTTAAAGAACTGGTTATTTAAACTTTTAAAAAACTGCGCAATACATTTGAAGAGATTAATTCGAGTCATCGTATCAGATCATTATAATTCTTTGAGCAATATCCGATCCAGTGTGTTTGGCCAGTATCGGACGGATTCCAAGACTAAATATCGTATAGGCGCGTCCCTAATCTCATACCTCCATGTCTTTGTCCTCCCCCTTACAGCACCAATGTGGTGATGAACTACTCTGAGGTGGAGTCCAAGGTGAGGGAGGCCACCAACGATGACCCCTGGGGACCTTCAGGACAGCAGATGGGAGAGATCTCCAGGTAAACGGGCTGTTCCTTCGCGCACACTATTAGGGACCTTTAAGAAAGGATCGTGGTTCTTTTATCTGCATCCTTTTGCCGTAGTAGTCCTAGTCCTCCTTCCTACTCCCTACAGATGTACGTTCATGTACGAACAGTTTCCCGAGGTGATTAACATGCTGTGGACCAGGATGCTGAGGGACAATAAGAAGAACTGGAGGAGGGTCTACAAGGTCAGAGACGAGCAATAACTGTCAAACGGATTGTATTCCATGTAGGCTCCCAACTGCTGTCTAATGGACGTAACGTTGAATTACCTCGCCCTCGTTCACCCATTATTCCCGTAAAAAGCCAAACCTATCGTGCCATTCATATTGTTTTTACTAAGTAGTTACACCCATCATTTGATGGAAGTTAAATAACTGTAATTTGCAAATCAAGTCCCAAACCTTTCACATCCCATCAACAGATGATGATGGTCTGATCCTGCAATCTGTTGTTGCCCCAGGTCCATGGGAATGTTTCAGAAATGTTATTGACTATTTTAGACTTCCACCTAGAGGTGTCATCAAAAGAGGGTTTTAACCAATTGTTCCCCCCAGTCTCTGCTGTTGCTGGCCCATCTCATAAGGAACGGTTCTGAGAGGGTGGTCACCAGCGCCAGGGAACACATCTATGATCTAAGATCTCTAGAGAGCTATCACTTTGTAGGTAAGTCATGTTTGGTTGGCTCTTAACATTCATTACTTTAAAGATCTGTCATCAAACCTCAGTAAACCTGTACACACATGCTTGTAATTAAATGTTATCTAAAAATGAAATGGCCAGCAGTAGTCTGGGTTAGTCGTGTATTACACCTTGGTCACTCAGTCAGTCTGTCAGGGTTATTCATGTATTACACATTAGTCACTCAGTCAGTCTTTCAGGGTTAGTCGTGTATTACACCTGCTGGTAGCATGTACGAACAGCTGGTAGCATTTAGATTTTTCTGCTTTATTAAAAGTGAAGATATCCTAGCTGTAAGAGCAGTAGGTGGGATTTGAATATTGCATGTGGCAGCAGTGTATATGCACTGTAGGCAGCTGCTTAGACCAGTAGAACACCCTTAGCCCCAAAATGCTCTGTAGCTAGAACAACCTCCACTGAACCACATCCTACAGCATTCATATAGTAGATTGGCCTTTCCTGTGTTTAGACCACCACTAGTTCCACCACTTTCTCTGCTCTCTCCCCTTTGCTTTCACCCTAACCACAACCACAGTGGCTTGTAGTAGCCCGTACTCTGGTGTGATTTCTTCTGTATTTTCTCAGCGGAGGTTGTGACGTCTTTAGGTGTCTAGAGTTTGATCTGCAGCTGTTCCAGTTGATCCTTTACAGTTGATCCCTCTGTCTACCTCCACAGACGAGAACGGTAAGGACCAGGGGGTGAATGTGCGTCAGAAGGTGAAGGAGCTGGTGGACCTCATCCAGGATGATGACAGGCTGAGGGAGGAGAGGAAGAAGGCCAAGAAGAACAGAGACAAATACATTGGCGTGTCCTCCAACAGCATGGGCGGCGGGTTTAGCCGATACTGTATGTAAACCCACAACTGACAGATACTGACCCATTAACAACACACACGCTCAGTACACACGCTCAGTATCCTCTATCTGGTCCTCTCTGTAGCAAGTGAGCGGTATGACTCCGGTGGATCCGGTACAGAGAGCAGCAGGGGGAAGTGGGATGAGGACTGGAAGAAAGACCAAGGCCAGTTCCCCTTCAGCGAGAAGCTAGGAGAGATCAGCGATAAGATTGGCAGCACCATCGATGACACCATCAACAAGTTTAGGAAACAGGGGAGAGACGACTCGCCTGAAAGATTCAGGTAAGGAGTCCATTACAGGTGGAGAGGATGGAGAGTTAAGGGTGAGGGGATAATGGACAGTTGGGACCAGAAAGATGTAGACCATATTTTCCACGTCATCGGCATGAACATGTACCCCCCAAACAGTTGTTCCACATTTTCACCTCCCTGTCCCCCCCGGTTTCTATAGTGACCACGAGGAGGAGCGAGATCGCCCTTCACGGAATGGCCAGTCTGGAAGGTCAGAGTTCAAAGACGAGGAGGAAACCGTGACGACCAAGAGTGTTCAGATCGTCCAGGCATCAGAAACCACCAGGAAGAGGGGCGGGGTTCCATCCAAAAAGGTTGACCTGGGAGCCGCAGCCAACTACATGGGAGACAAGAGCCCAAACACTTCCGCCAAACAGGTGTGTGTGTGTGTGTTTTAGCCTTACGCCCCCATCTGGTGTTTTCATGAAGTAATGCAGCGTGTGTCATATCTTGGTTCCAGACTCCGTCCCCAGCAGCACCCAAACCCTCCAGCAGTGGTCTGGCTGACCTGCTGATGGTGGATACCGGGACCAGCCAGCCTGCAGCAGCCATAGGTACACACACACACACAGTCACACACAGAGCACAGGTGGCGATGCCCTCTGCTGAACAGTCACATGACCAATACGCGGCCCATGAGGAAGGTGGTTCTCTAGACGAGATCAGTTTTGGTCATTATGCGTCTGTCTATTTTTCCAGACCTGATAGGAGGTTTTGCTGACTTCTCCTCTTCTGCAGCCTCTGTCAGCCTCTCTACTGCACCTGGTAAGTTTCTAGTAGAAACAACAAGAATATTCTGATTTAAGAGGAGCATCTGGAGCCTAATACCTGCTCAGTGAAACAACAGACACATCTCAAGTCCTGTTAGATTTAACAGAGGGGGGGACAAATGAAGTCTTTTAGTAGACACGCTCTTATCCTGAGTGACAGTTGTTAGTGCATACCACTTAACACTTATGCTGGTCCCATGCAGGAATCAAACCCCATGCTCTACCAACTGCCATAAACACAATGCTAAACTAGACTATGTATGGAATTACAGTTATGCTGGTCCCATGCAGGAATGAAACCTCAGGCTCTACCAAACATAATGTTTGAAATGCAAATTATTATTATTTTTTTGTTGGCACATGGGTTTAGACTTTTATTTGTATTTGGTAAAAACTCCCAGAGCTTTAAAGTATTGTTCAAATTTTTTTTTGAGATTTTTGTAGTTCAGTGAAAGTATTTGAAAAGACAACTCATTAAACTTCTGTGGTAACTGTTACAAACCAGTAAGTACAGCATCTAAAGAACACTGTGACTCCCCCAGACTTTCATCTAAAACATATGTTGTCACAAATCTACAAGGAGACTAACTGTCACTGTCTCCCAGGGCCCGTATTCATAACGATTCTAAGAATCCTCTCAAAACTCTTAGTTTAGCTTTAAATCTTTTACGTAGGAGTCTTAGCTTAAGAGCGATTCAGGACCGATCTGAGAGCAACTCTGAGTACAAAAACGTTCATCTTTGTGAGGAGGCGGGGCTGACCCTGTTGCTATGTATAACATAATATTTTGAAGGCTGTGATTGGTTGGTTGTCCAAGAAGGAAAAAAAATGTATTTTAAGTATAGGGTCTATTCTAAGCCTTCACTGTGAAATTACATGTGTAATTTTTCCTATATGTGTATATAAATCCTTTTTTTATTTACAATGCTGTTAATGTCCTATAAGGTATTTGATTGGCTTAGAATAAGAGTTCTACTCTTTCCAACTTGAACTTTTATGCTGTGTTACCTCTTTCTATTAACATAAACGTCCTCATCTTCTGACAATAATTCGGATGTGGGTTCCGTCAATTACTCTGACAACACCAGGGAAGCCTGCTATATTCATAAATGCAGTTTTTTGGGAATGTCCAGTGGAAACAAAAAATTAACTGCGACACAATAAGAGATTCTGAAAGTGCTATAATTGTTTGTGTGATCACTCGCCTTACAGAAGGTTGTGACGGACCCAAATCATCTGCATTGTTGCATTTTCCCAGTTGCCAAATATCGTAATGTAGTGATTACTTTCATTTCTGGCGCTATGGCATTTCTGCGCTGTGTCTGAGATGTTAGCGCGTCTCTAATAAGATCAGTCACAAACATGATCCCTGCACGATCAAATATATATCTAATATATAGCGTCTTATTTACTCAATGTCATCCATTATCTGCAACACATTTCTTCTCCCTCTTAGTTTTTCTGCCATTTTCTCCTAAAAGTCTCTTAATAGTCCTCGTCCATACTCCTAACAATTTTGACCGTAAGAGCTCTTAAGGGTTAAGATGCTTAATGTGGGTTAAATGCCCACATTTCTAAGAATTTTCTTAGAATTTTGTCAATAGGAGCTACTCTTTTCATTAATTTTTTTTTTATAAATACAGGCCCAGATGTTTAGTTGGTGTAAAAAAAAAACGGTATGTGTGGATGACCACAAGAAGGCTGTATTGGCTCCCCGTCTACAAGCGCTGTTGTGTCATTTTTTTATTTTGCTATGTTAAATAACTTTTGGGATGCACAAATGTTTAATCTTTAAAAACGACCTCAGGTGAAGGTAAAAAAAATTGTTAATTCTTAACAGCGTTTGTAGTGATCAAAGATGAGCATGTGTGTGTCTGAACTTACTGGTCAATCATTTGTCAGGTGTTTTACCATACCAATACCGTACCAATATGGAGGTTACAGTCACGAAGAAACCCTTTCTGTATATATTATGGGAGTGGGTAACTGGGACACCTGGGAGGAACCCTTTCTGTATATATTATGGGAGTGGGTAACTGGGACATCTGGGAGGAACCCTTTCTATATATATATTATGGGAGTGGGTAACTGGGACATCTGGGAGGAACCCTTTCTATATATATTATGGGAGTGGGTAACTGGGACATCTGGGAGGAACCCTTTCTATATATATTATGGGAGTGGGTAACTGGGACACCTGGGAGGAACCCTTTCTATATATATTATGGGAGTGGGTAACTGGGACATCTGGGAGGAACCCTTTCTGTATATATTATGGGAGTGGGTAACTGGGACATCTGGGAGGAACCCTTTCTATATATATTATGGGAGTGGGTAACTGGGACATCTGGGAGGAACCCTTTCTGTATATATTATGGGAGTGGGTAACTGGGACACCTGGGAGGAACCCTTTCTATATATATTATGGGAGTGGGTAACTGGGACACCTGGGAGGAACCCTTTCTATATATATTATGGGAGTGGGTAACTGGGATATCCGGGAGGAACCCTTTCTGTATATATTATGGGAGTGGGTAACTGGGACATCTGGGAGGAACCCTTTCTGTATATATTATGGGAGTGGGTAACTGGGACATCTGGGAGGAACCCTTTCTGTATATATTATGGGAGTGGGTAACTGGGACACCTGGGAGGAACCCTTTCTATATATATTATGGGAGTGGGTAACTGGGACACCTGGGAGGAACCCTTTCTATATATATTATGGGAGTGGGTAACTGGGACATCTGGGAGGAACCCTTTCTGTATATATTATGGGAGTGGGTAACTGGGACACCTGGGAGGAACCCTTTCTGTATATATTATGGGAGTGGGTAACTGGGACACCTGGGAGGAACCCTTTCTGTATATATTATGGGAGTGGGTAACTGGGACATCTGGGAGGAACCCTTTCTGTATATATTATGGGAGTGGGTAACTGGGACATCTGGGAGGAACCCTTTCTGTATATATTATGGGAGTGGGTAACTGGGACATCTGGGAGGAACCCTTTCTGTATATATTATGGGAGTGGGTAACTGGGACATCTGGGAGGAACCCTTTCTGTATATATTATGGGAGTGGGTAACTGGGACATCTGGGAGGAACCCTTTCTGTATATATTATGGGAGTGGGTAACTGGGACACCTGGGAGGAACCCTTTCTATATATATTATGGGAGTGGGTAACTGGGACACCTGGGAGGAACCCTTTCTGTATATATTATGGGAGTGGGTAACTGGGACACCTGGGAGGAACCCTTTCTATATATATTATGGGAGTGGGTAACTGGGACACCTGGGAGGAACCCTTTCTATATATATTATGGGAGTGGGTAACTGGGACATCTGGGAGGAACCCTTTCTGTATATATTATGGGAGTGGGTAACTGGGACATCTGGGAGGAACCCTTTCTATATATATTATGGGAGTGGGTAACTGGGACATCTGGGAGGAACCCTTTCTGTATATATTATGGGAGTGGGTAACTGGGACACCTGGGAGGAACCCTTTCTATATATATTATGGGAGTGGGTAACTGGGACACCTGGGAGGAACCCTTTCTATATATTATGGGAGTGGGTAACTGGGATATCCGGGAGGAACCCTTTCTGTATATATTATGGGAGTGGGTAACTGGGACACCTGGGAGGAACCCTTTCTATATATATTATGGGAGTGGGTAACTGGGATATCCGGGAGGAACCCTTTCTGTATATATTATGGGAGTGGGTAACTGGGACATCTGGGAGGAACCCTTTCTATATATATTATGGGAGTGGGTAACTGGGACATCTGGGAGGAACCCTTTCTGTATATATTATGGGAGTGGGTAACTGGGATATCCGGGAGGAACCCTTTCTGTATATATATATAATGGGAGTGGGTAACTGGGACATCTGGGAGGAACCCTTTCTATATATATTATGGGAGTGGGTAACTGGGACATCTGGGAGGAACCCTTTCTATATATATTATGGGAGTGGGTTTCCAGCCTGTATAGTAAATGCATCTATAACCTGGTTACACATGCTTACTTTTGGGCTTATGTATAATTCACATTTAAAAAAGTATATGGACAGTTGTTTGGTGGATTCATGTTTAGGTATCTGTTTTGCCATGTTACATATTGTTTTTCGATGCTTTTTGCGTCTAGTATAATAATGGCCATCTGGAGTCTGGAAGGTCATTTTATTTTCATTCAGGATCTTATAGAAAATAACACTGTTCAAACATCTTCACTGTTTCATCTATCATCTGCTGTATAATATGTTATCTGACACTGGGGATCTGGTTAGTTTCTACTGTTCAATTGAGCCACTCCTACTCTCCTCTCAGCCTCCAGTGGGAACAGTGATTTTGGGGAGTGGAATGCTTTCCCTGACGGCCAGGCCCCTGTCCCCATCGCCCAGCCCGTTGTCCCCATCGCCCAGCCCGTTGTCCCCAGCAACACAGACCTGTTTGGTACTCTATCGGTCGGACCTGCCCCGTCCGCTGGCCCGGCTCCAGCCTCTGCTGACCTGTTTGATCTGATGGGTCCGGTCCAGACCCAGACTATATCTGCCTCTCAGAGCCTCAACTTTAATATGACTAGCACACAGAGCATCGGATCCATTCCACAGTCCAGATCACTGGTAAGAATGTCTGTCCCGGTGAAATAATAATTGTGTGTGACCCAGTGTTAATGAGAGGAGTGTTGGCGCTGTCTGGGGTTGGCATCTATATGCGCGTGAGACAACAGAGTGAAGGCAGACAGATGATGCTTCCAGATGCTCCTCCCTCCCTGGGGACACAATGAGAGGGAACTCGTTTCAGTCAGAAAACCATTAAATCTAACACAAGGTCGTGTTTGCATAGATTACATTTGCATCTTAAAAACCTGACCTACTTAGAAAAGCAGGTTTAGTTTGGCAGAAAAATACCTCTCATGCTAATTCTGCTCACATGAGTTCGGTGGTTTTCTGTGGATCCATTGACTGTAATGTGCTACTAAATTGCTCTTCTCTCACTGTCTCACTCAGCCTTTTCAGGCAATGGGCGGTCCATTACAGCCCCAGCATCAAGGCATGATGGGTGCCCAGGTATCTACGGGGTCAGCAATCCCCTCCACCTGGTCTGACTCCTCGGTTAACATCAGTCTGGACTTCTTGGCACCCGGAGTGCAACCACCCAAAGCCACCCAGCCTACACTTAATACACTCCAAGGTAGGTGACTCTGTCCACTGGATGGTCAGCAACTCTAGAAGGACACTGTATTTGTAATGTTGGGTTTAGCTTCCGGTGGGGTTGTCTGACGCGCTCTCTCTGCTGTTCCTATGTTTCAGGAAGCCAGCCCCTCTCGCCCGTCAACATGCTTCCACAGGGATTCGCCGGAATGGGCCTTGGCCCTGCCCCCACTAGGCTGCCTACAAATCCCATGATGCACCCCAGTGCCATGATGGGCATGCCCCCCAGCCAGGGCATGATGGGCATGGGTATGAACATGGGTATGAACATGGGCACCATGCCCCCGGCTAACATGTCTATGGGGATGCCTGGTCCTATGGGGGTGCCAGTCATGTCAATGGGCACCGGCATGGTACAGCAGCAACAGCCCAAGCAAGGATTGGATGCCTTCGCAGATTTCGGTAACTTCATGAAGTAAATGATGAAGAGGAAGAGGGTTGTGGTCCGGGTTTCTTCCTCGCTGTCCATCCGACCGTCTGTAATGGATTGAAGAGCTGCAAACAAAGAGTACTTGAATGATGTCAGATCAAAAAACCGGCCACCACGCCTTCAGTTGCTGTTTTCTTTTCCTTCTTTTTTAAAGTAATGTATAGAGGTGAATATTCATGAATGTATGTTTTAATCAGTTGTAGCTTGGAGCCAAGGACACAAAATACAGAAATGGTTCTGTGCTGTTTGGGGTTTTAGATCAGCGAAAGTGTAAAAATGAGAGGGAGTGACTTTAATCTTGTTTCAACAGAATGTCACAGGTGTTCTGCTTTTCTAACTAATCAATTGAGCTGTCTACGGTATCAGACTTGTAGTTTTAAAGTAACCTCATCACAGAAATACCCCACCCCAGAAATACCCCACCCCAGAAATACCCCACATGTAGGAAGTTAGCATGACTTGTTCCTGTTCTTCCCAACACCTGTAAATACGACTTTGGTGCGACAGACAAATAAGTTATTGAGTACTTGATGAAGATGTTGCGATGCCGTGAAGAGCTATCAATTGGTCGGGATTGGATGTATTTTATGCTGTGGCTGTGGCAAGATGTATTGCCGGAAAGTCATTCTTTAATAATACTTCATTTATATTACAGCATCCATTCTCCCAGTTTCTTTTCAATAGTTGACTTAAGGAATTTATGAATTAATTGTTGATTTACAGCTGGATTTAATAATTGAATGAATGAGACGAATGACAGGCTGTTAAAATAAGAAGCTGTTGTGATGATAACACACAGATATCATTTGTGGCCTTTCTTATGGGTATATTTTTTTAATGAAATCTAATTTTATTTCTTTGCATCCAAATAAGATAATCAGTAGGTATAGGTAACCTCTTGTGGGGTTGTTTTCTTTAATTACAGCACATGGTGCCTGTAAGACAGAGGCCTTTATTCTTACTTACACAATACGTACACTATGCAGTGTTCATTACAGTGGGTGGGCAAAATGTGGGAATCTTGTCCCATTATGGAGCTTAGAGAACAGTATGTGTTTGTGTGAAGCCTCTGTCTATCTACTGTTTCTCAGGGGTAGGGTAAGGTTTCTCCTAGATGCTGGTCTTGGGTCAGTTGGGCATTTTTCCTATTAGGATTAGAGGAGGAGAAGCTGATTCCTGATCTGCATTTAGGAGAGTGTCGACCCCCCTATTGCTCTGTAGCTGTATCACAGTCCAGGTCTAGGTCTTGTAGAGGATTTGGTGGTCTCTTCATTTTTTATCCATCCCACATGGGTGCCTATTGACTTCATAGTGCACTGCTTTTGACCAGGGCTCTGTTGGTAGTAGTGCACTATAGAGGAAATGGTGTGCAATTTAGGATCGACTTCGTGTAACATGTTGAAGTCGGCAGCATCCATATGCCAGAGTGCCTCCCATGTACACTGAGTTTGGGCATCTGTCTCTGTGCTTTGCAGTTGACACATTTCAGTAAACTTCATGTAATTCCCAGGTGTCCCAGAAATCCTGGTCAGAAATATTATAGGGAATCCTGAGAATTTGGAATTTTCCTGAGATTTTGCCAAACGTAGCTCTTCAATGCAGGTTTCTAAGTCCTGGAGGGAGCAACTCATTCAGTGACATGAAGGTGTTGAGTTTTATACCAAACAGGTTAGCCTGAAATCCACAATGTTTTGTATTAACATTCCACTTGTTGAACTGTCATATTTGGCATGTACTGGCATGGAGTATACGGAGTGGAATGATGGCACAAACACATTTCTACTCCATGGTGGTATTTTGTTAGCACCATTTTCTGTGTTTGCTTGTGCCTACCCAGGCTATGAGTGTATATATTCACAGAAACAGTAGCCTTCTGTTTTTTGAGACCGAATCTGAAACAAGACATTCCCCCTTTGAAATGACCAAAATCTATTGACTCTTGCTTTTGTTTTTATTTTCTTGGTTTTAGTTTTTCTACTTCTGATTGTTTCCAGGTCTTCTGTAAGGTGGAATTGTTACTGAAAAAGAAAACACTACGTTTATGCAAATGTATACAACAAATAAGCATAACCAACAAGAGAAGCCTACAGATATTGTAAAAATGTTTTTCTTTTTTTCATGTCCAGATTCTTTTATCTACACGATTAAACAGTTGATTATAGTTTTGTAAGTGTGTTTATTTAATTTGAAGTCAAATAAGTAAATAAATAATGTGGCTTTTTAGGTGTAAACTTCACCAGACTACCAATAACCTTCTAGGCCATGGTGGTGTGCCATGGATGTGATGACACCATACCCCTTGCTGATATCTGCACCAGACAGGATGCTCTAGCCTGACCTGGCACAGAAAAGGTTAAGCTAACTTTGGTACATTTAAGCATGAAACATACATTTCCTGTGTTTAACAAAATAAAACATTTTTACCAAATATTAATTTGGAGTTTGAAAACTTCATTCTGTTTGTTTTTTTTCATACATACCAACATAAATATATGGTCACCTAACAGCAATTGAAGATTCAGTCATTTTAAACTGAATTATCAATCAACAAAATGTCTCTTTGTAGTTGAGTAATAAGGAAGGAACAGTTAGGGCTCTGTTTGCATTGCTAGTGTTTGGGTATTTAAATGTATAATATTTTGTGATGCTGGTTCTTAGATTTCCATGAGCTGTAAACTGTAATCATCTAGATTAGAACAAAAAAGGCTTAACATTTACCATTTTCAGTGTAAGGAATCTAGGTGTCACATTTAGATGAAATTACAAATAAAAAATATAGTTTGGCAGTATACATTTTTTTTTAGATGCACCTGTATAAGTCACTTTCTTCAAACAAATCTCACCTATTTCTAACTGTATCATATTTTCCTTCTGCTGGTTTTAGAAAATGTGCAGAAAAATGCATTAGCCAGCTGAATGGAAACCAACAGCAGTTACTGTATATACGTTATTATCCTTCTCTATAACTGCTGTTCAGTGGTGATGGCTTCAGAGAGCTTATGTAAAGAAGTTAATCATGCTGTTATGGTTACAGTGGCCATTAAAGAATAAAACGCAACGTCAATGTCAAGACAAACATCGTGCTCTGTGCCAATTGTAATCTCCAACTTCCCATCTACATTATTTAGAACCCATTTCAGGTCCTCAGAGACCACACTACAATTTCGTCTCTAAGTGAACAGAAAACTTTAGGAGCAGCATTAGAACAGCAGTTGGTCTCGTTTTAGTGACAATATGCCTCCATATGTTACCTGTAATGGTTTATGACATTTCAGGGTTTTCTGAATTGACTCAGTGTTCGATGGGTAATAATATGTATATTTACCAAATCCTTTAGCTGTGCCTAACTTTATATACACTACCGTATAAATGTTTGAGGTCATGTGATGTCCTTGTTTTTCAAAGAAATGCATGTTTTATCAGAAATACTGTGTAGACATTGTTAATGTTGAAAACAAATATTGTAGTTAGAGATGGTTGGTTTTCAATAGATTATCAACATTTGTGTACAGAGACCCATTATCAGGAACAACCACTCCAGTGTTTTATTGGCACAGAAGAAGACAGTTGTGCTGATTAAAAAAAGATACTGGACAGAGGAAGACCTCTGCCTAGGAGGCCAGAACCCCAACGTTGCCTCTGTTGTTGATGGTAAATGTCGCCTCTTCACTGTTCAAGTTAAATTAATGTAGAGAAACATACATGATTATTAGAATAACTGGTGTAATTCTGAATGCAGTGTCTTAATTCGAATTAGATTATACTGCCCTCTGGAGGTTAATTATGAAGGCGCATTCGAAGCCTGTATTTCAATGTCAATGCCCTTCATTCAAAACTGAGGTATATACCAGACAAAAAAAATATGTTCATACAGTTATTTTTCTCCAATTGATTTATTTCTATCTCAAGCAGATAATATCAATATGATATACAGAATTATGGAGTTCATGGTTGACTCAAAGCCTGCCTATATACTCTGGCCCCTACTAGACATTCAGGTTTAAGGCAACTTCAGTATTTTCAGCCAGTTGGGTTCATCTTATGTTTCACATGACAATCCCACACAGAGTTGGCAAGAACACAAACAACTGCAGGTTCCCAGTAGGTCCAGAGGGGTGGTAGGTTGGTTCAGAGTGGTTGTAGGTTTACTAGAAGCACGTTCTCACCGCGTATGAAGAGCTGGTTGACATGGCGTGTGTGAACCTTCCCGAAATGCTGGGAACCATCTTTCTGCTGGGAACCATCTTTCTGCTGGGACTCTTTTCGCTCACCTTTAACCTCCTGGCCTTTCATTTGCGACCGCTGAGTCTTACCAATTGCCAGCTGAGCTTCAGGCTCAACAACCACTGGGGTACCCATCCTGGCCCTCGCCAGTCGTGGATCCACTGCCTCATGGTCGTCTCTCCTCCTTGGATGGCGTATGTTCGAGTCACCTCGCCTGCCATCTCTGGTCAGGGTTTGTGCCGTCCGGGTGTCAGGCAGTGAAGGGAGTGGTTCACTTCTCCTCTTATCTCTCTGTTTCTTCTTGTTCTCGCACTCACTCAGCTGTGCGCTCTCTTGGAGTTTCAGCTTGTCTAAAAGCTGCACAAGGAGAGGTCAGAAGGTTCAGAGAGCATGCTTGCATTCAGGTGGGTTTGATCTGGAATACATCTAACACATGCAGTTAGAGTTCTAGTGCATTTCCACACAGGATCTACCCCAATATCATTGGGCTATGGCTCCGGAAAACCTGCTCGGAGACAGGCTTAGTTCAATGGTACTTTTTAGCGGTCATTTACTTTGAGTGGCAGCCACACCTACCCTAGTGACAGTCAGGGCCTTCTCGTGGTAGAAAGCATCGCCCAGCAATGGTTCCCTGTATGTCTCATCTACATCTACCATTGCCTGGTAGGGGAGGGGGGAAGAGGAGGAAAAAAGGTGAGGGGATATTGACAAAGATTCAACTTGAGACAGTCTGTTAGAGAAGAAGGGTGAGTCTGCCTGATTGGCCCTGTCTGGGGTTACCTTTAGTTGGGGCCACAGTCTCCAGAGCCATGTCTCAGTCCTGATTGGCCCTGTCTGGGGTTACCTTTAGTTGGGGCCACAGTCTCCAGAGCCATGTCTCAATCCCTAGATTTAAGCTGCTTTAGTATCGTGCCGGGGACTTAGGTCAGTATGTCCTGTATCAGTTCCAATTGTTGTGTGATTGGGGTCATGGGTCAGTCTGAATCTTGTGCTGAGATGTCCTTTTGGATTCAAAGAATGCTCTCAATTTGATATATCTCTAATAGCCTTAGAGAACATGAGCCATTGGACCAAGCCTCAGAACAACTCATGGCTGTGTGGTGGAACTTTTAATATTATGTTATAATGATAGTTTAATGTATAATCCGTATGGTTCTAATTCTAAGTAAGGTGACTGCAGGAGACTGCTCTGTTCTTCTAGGTGTTTTTCTAGGTTAACTAAGTTATGTAGACATCTTGTCATCCTTAGACCTTGGGCTCCAGAGTTGTTAAGAATATATGTGGAATGGAGAGGATGACGTGGGGTCTGGAGTGATAATATGCATATGAAGGACGAAGGGGTTGATACTGGACGTATATATATCAGAGCTCAAACATTACTCTTTGAGCTTGTTGACTTGACATGTAATATGTGGTTAACCGCTCCAGGTTCATGAATCTGGAATAAAGCTACTACTTGTGAAAAGAAGTTACAGTCTCTGAACTTTTAAGAATTCCACAACAGCTGTCCAAGTCCAAAGTTGCAATTTTTGCCAATCTAGTTGCTGCCTGATGATTCCTGCTTGAACTGCCCACAGACAACGTGGTCATCCCTAAAGACTCTGTCTAAAACATCTGGACACAAACTAGCTACATTTATTGACATGCTAGGTATTTTATAATCAAAAGACATATATAATTATAATCTACACCCAGCACAGCCAGAAGACGCCTCTCAGAATACGGCTCCACTCTAGTTTTCAGGTTTTCTGGCTATGTAACTGCTGGTGTAAAGGCATTATCGAATCACTTTGATTTATTAAACCATACCATGTTCCAGAACTTATCGAATGCCACTACGAAGCCAGAACACAATCCTCTGAGGCCTTTGAAGGTTCTGATGTGAACTTTAACCCGGATCCTCTCCTCTACACAGCGGTGCAGCTGCCCCAGAGGACTTCCTGTATGGACTAAACAGAAAGAACAACAACCCGGCTGAGATTCCCTCTGTTTAACAACATATACATACAGTAACAATACAAGAGCAATAGTAATGAGATTCAACTGGTCAAGTTCTTCTGTTGTTTCGTTACAGACCTCAGATATTGTTTGTAATTCATTTAGATGGCTATGTAACGTAATAATAAATCATAATCAATAAATTAACATACGAGGCATCCTGGTCAGGACATTCTTGGTCGCTCTCTGCATCCTACCCCGACGCTTAGCATTGCCGCTGGTACCCTCATCTCCATCCTCTATAGGATTGTTCACCATCAGCTTTTTCAGTCTCTCTATCCTCTCTAGATCCGCGACACCTTTCATTGCCTTTCTCTGCTTCTTCTCTACATTCTCTGGCTTGGCTCGGCCCCGTCCCCCCTTCAGAAAGCTCTCGTACTCGGCTATGTTGTTGAAGCATTTCACGTTGGGGTATGGAAGTGGCACAGTGGGGGCGTAGAGAACCAGGAGTGGATCAAACTTATCGGATGTGACATCCAACTTTGCCTCGATATCATCGTCCTCGTCTATTTCTGTCCAATTATCTGAAGCAGCCGGGGCACTTGCACTTGAAGCTTCAATATCCTTGCTCTCTGATTGCAAATCTGTTTGTTTTTGTCTTCTTTCGCCTTCCTCCATGTTTGAAACAAGCGCAGACAGGCACGTCACGCACTATGAATCATGGGTAAATTAATCTGGTGAACTTTTCTATTTTCACCAAGAGGGGGCGACAAAGTCCAATGCATAAGATGCTGCTTGAAAGCTATTCAGAACTTAGACAATGTAATATTTTGATCGTTTTGCATGTAATGTATTCCTTCTGCTTTATGAAATAATAATAATATGCCTCAATAAAATTTTAATTTAAAATATATAAAATAGCTTTGCGAGGAATTCAACCGCATGGAGAGCAGTCCAGTAGCAGCAGTCCAGTAGCAGAGACTGACCAGATGCACACCAGATATGACCTCATCTAGAAAATCTCATATTGCTCCTCTAACTCTCAAATTAAGTCATTTAACCTTCCAAGTTGTTAGACAGGCAGTACTGATCAACTACAAAAAATGCTTAACTTTATTTATTCATGGTAATCTTCTGTTGTTTTGGCTGTTAAGTAAATAAGACTTCCGTGATCAGTCTATTGAAGTGGATGTTAACTCCAGTCATCAAGTCCCCTCAAGGGCACAGATTTTTTGACGCCCCGGCCAAACATGCCAAATTAAAAACCAGAGTAAACATTTGAATGTGTGTAAAACTGCTTGATGCGGAATATGACATGATAACATCTCGTTGAAGTGGTTCGTAGTAGTAGAAGATCTTCATTTAAATTATCACTGACTAAAAGTTTTTCTCGTAAGGACATTTTATTTTTTCCAACCTAATTTCACAATATACTCTTACAAAGGCTCAGAAAGGCCAATCAATAAATGCCTTTATTTTCATTATCTAGTCAAAAACTGGGCTGTTTCACTTCCTCTTTGAGAAGCATTTAAATGGCCTGGACAACTACTTTGACATTGCAGAAAAAAATCTGGTGAAAAAGGGCTTCTCCCGTTGAGATATTGACAGATGATTATCTGGAACCGTAACAACAAATAGTACTTTTAGACATGATTTTCTCTGAGCCAAACTCATCAAATATATTTCTGAACCCTGCACGGTAGACTTTTTGAATCTTAAGCTTTTCTGGTTACGTCTGGTTCTCAGAGTAGCCTGATATTACACAGAAGGCAGCCATGACCTTCGGGATCTGTTCTTGGGATTTGCCTGCATTACAACTGACTCCAGATCTGCTTTGCTTTGGATGTTTGACAGAAGTCATTGTCACTGTCTAAGTTGTCAGAGATTTTAGTTAGAGGCAAAGCATCTGGGCCGGTTGACCTCAGATCACAGATGGTGTTCTGAACCAGATGAGAACAGCTTCTCTCAATCCTTCTCCAAAGCCTTGTATTACAGAGGTCTCAGGTCTCTCAGGTGAGATGATGCTCTGAATTGGGAATCAGAAATCACAGATTCCATGATCTGGTTCACTAATACTAATGTTTCGAGGTGATCTGATGAACAGGAGGAGCATGAAATCATATCTTCAGGTACAGTGGCTGACACCCTGAGCCAAACTCAATGAAGATAAGGAAGGCACAAAGCAAGGAAGCATGAGGCTATACACAGACTATTCAGCAGACAGCAGCACTAACTCATATGATGTGGGCTTCCGCACCTCTGTGTCCTTCCTCTTGAGTTTATCAGGAGCCGTACCAGCTGGCACTGTCAGAACCAGAGGGGACAAGTTGCTGTGAGAAATTATGTTGTTTACTTGGTACTTACACTGAGATATGAGATCCTCCAATCTAGATACTGCAGCTGTCAGATCACAGTGAGACATTATCTGACCTTTTTTCCCTCTGAATAAATGACCTTCATGATGCAATGTGCCATAGCAGACATGCACTTCTAGGCATCACACGCCACTGTCTCTTCCTTAATGGGTTCACTCATGTCAATTACTGAACATCTGGGATATCAGGAAGTGTGGGAGTGCCAGGGAGTGAAAACTACCACTCAGAGTGAAAATATCTGACTGATGCCGTTGATTTAGATCTTATGGTGAAACAGGTTGATGATGTTAATATATAATTAGGTCTACCCTGCGTGAGTAAATAATAATACAACGTTTAGTACGGCTTTGGATTTCATAAAATGCACCGGTATTTACATAAAACCATAATAATTTACTCCCACACACAAACAACGTGGGGAACAAACCTGCTGGGTGTTCTGGCCCTGAAAACGTGCGCTCCACTGCCACTCTTACGGATGTCCATGGACGGATACTTCATTTTCTTCATGAGCTCAAATCTTTCCAGCCAATGGTTTTGCACTATGGGCCCTTTCGAATGAGTCATTTCTGCCCTCCTCATACCCAGTTGCCTCCATTTAAGAGGCCAGAACCAGGCAGGAACCAGGATGTGCAGAGTGGTCTGGGAAATAAAAGTCACTATGGTCTTGTACAGATCATCTGTATTAAATAAACAAAACAAAGCAGGCTTGTCCAGCTGGGATTTAAGATTCTCCAAACAGAACCTTATTGTGGTCTGCTAATAAAACATTGAAACAGTGGATTCCAGACATGTTAATTAGTGTACCAACCACCAAATGCCCAACCTTGAGTACCCCCCCCCCTCCTTCAAATTAGCATAGTACAAGTTGCCTCATGGGTTTTCCCAAGTACTAATGTTGATGAATCAAGTATCTAGTGGGTTCTTGGCAACCACTACTTTATATAACAGATAATCAATTAATGAGTTTGTATTTAATACCTCCACATCCAAGTTCAAAGGTAAATAGAGAAACTTACCAGGCTGTTTAGTGCATCATAAAGTGCCTGCCACCTCCTACGGGGAAGAATAAATACACATGTTTTAGTCATAGATCAGGGTGTTTAGATACTGATGTAGCCTATAACGTGAGGTGTCAGACTGGGTCTGTCTTGTCCTGTACTGCCCTCTTCTG
>CM055729.1:9270335-9350782 GCA_029465975.1 Dallia pectoralis | reverse complement strand
TATTAATATCCATTACAGTTATGTTGATCCTGTGTCAGATGCTGTAAAGAACCGTATTAACATCTATTACAACTATGTTGATCCTGTGTCAGATGCTGTAAAGACCTTTATTAACATCTATTACAACTATGTTGATCCTGTGTCAGCTGCTCATTCTTTTTCAAGACACAATGCGTAGATTAAAGTCAAACAAATGTGATGGCTTACCTTAATCAAAATGTATTTGTGAATTCTTGAACAGTCTTTGTATGTAGAAATCTTCTTAGCAACAAGCAGAAAGTGCCATTGTTTCACATAGAAAAGATGTGTTCTGTTGTCTTTGGTATACAGCTGGAAGAAATATTTTTGAAAGAAACTGTAAAAAATCTACTTTAACTCCTACACAACACTAACTGACCACCTTGCTACCATGCAGGTCCGTGGCAGATAGGTGTATGTATTTGTTTGTGACCGACAATAAACATAATCCTGTATTAATACACTTGAGTGATTGACAGGTCTTTTGTCTAGTGATAGTACTTACCTTATAAGCCCCCAATGGAGAATTCAGATCATAATATTACTGGATATTGCTCTTTAGCACAATTTGATACTTCCACCTGGACATTGCCCTTCTGTTGCACAACTGCATGTATAACTTATGTATGCATTGCTCTTTTGCACAATATCTTACTTGAACCTATAGTCATTGCTCCTTTTTTCTGCAATCTGCTCACACATTTAGAGACTGCCGCTTTGCACAATTCAGAGACATACTACATATTATATAATTACCCAGTACATACTAGGCAGGGTCTCTTGACTGTTCGTGTTGTGTATGCTCTTTTTGCATTGTTTTGTGTATACGTCTTAAAATGTGTGTTCTAAATGCTGCTGCTAGTGGTCAGAAAAAAAATATTGTGTGTGTTTAAACAGACTTGGCAAACAAACCTGTTTCCGACTGTGATGATCACAAACATATTCTTGGAAGCAGGACCAACCTTCAGAGGTTGAGCAATGTTGTTATTTGTATTAATTACAGTTGCATTTAATGAAGGTAAAGCTCTAGTTTGACCTGACACTAGCACAGTATTTCCAAAATTCCTGGAAGCCATAATAATAGTATCTCATTAGTGACAGAAATAGTATCATCAACAACTATAATTACTCCATAATAATCATCCAAACAACTCATCCTAATGACGACAGCTATCATCGTCTGGATTTGAGTGTAATCTGAGATTAGTCCTAAATCCATTTAAATGCTGAGTAGTGTGGAAACCCAGATGGGTAACTACATTCAGAGGGATAACCCGTTGTCCAGGCTCAATTTATGTAGAGTATAAAGACAGCGAAAGATGTTCAGAAAAGTATGTACTGACCTGGGCAATTTATCAATATGCATCTGTGACACAAACAAGATAGTGGGCCAACAATTTGAAGATGGACACAATTTAATATTTTCGCGAGTCGAATGTAGGAAATTATTAATAATTCAATTCCAGAACACTAGTCATAAAAAATGCATGTCTTCCAACTGCTTTATCATCTTTCATCGCTAGGTTCCATCGAAGAGACGTCACAGCCCCCCGCCTCTCGTCCAATAGCCTAACCATACGTCACAGTCCCCCGCCTCTCGTCCAATAGCCTAAGCATACGTCACAGTCCCCCGCCTCTCGTCCAATAGCTTTCCGGTTGGCTTGTCCGGGCCGCACGAGATCCAATAGCTTTCCGTTGGCTCGTCCAGCGGCACGAGATCCAATAGCTTTTCGGTTTGCTCGTCCCGCTGCACGAGACTCGCGGTTTCTAGCATTCAGTTGTTGAAATGAAACACCACATTTTCAAACGATGACTAGACACTCGGCTGCTGTAGCGTTTCCAGTAGAACCGGTATTGTGCCAAATGTGAATGAACGAATACGAATGTATCCAACGTTGTCGCACTGGACTATTTTGATTTCATATAAATAATAAGAAACAAGATTGCGACATACTGTAATGGTAAGTCATGAATGCTAGCTGGTATAGGTTTAACGCTAGTATGTGTAATGGTTTTGTTAGCTAGCTACATATGCCCGACCATTTAGGCAGCAGGGTTTGTTGTCTGTTCTACTGCCCATATCTCTCCAACAAGCATGACACTTTTCTAGCTACTGTGATTACATTTGTAAATTGTATTCAAATTCCTCCCCGCCAACTAAGATATTTTCATATTAAATCTTTCCATTGATTAATGTGAAATATGCACAGTGACTCAAACACAGACAGCAAAGTATCACTTTAATCCTCTCTGTCAATGTAGTTTGTTTTTCGTCGATCAGCATACATTTAAATATCGTTTTGGTTGGTTTAAGCACTGTTGCCACGTATGTGCTTTCAATCTCTCTTATCACATCGTATAAACTGTGAATTGCACCATGGCCGCCCCAAGCTGCGTTTGTTGATGTCTACTTTCTGAACACAATGCGATTGTTGTCATCATGTTTTTGCATTCAACTGTGTCAGATCATGTTGTTTTGCATTACCTCGTATATCTATGACACAAATCAATTATGGAATTCCGTTCAAGCACCTGCCTGTCTTGCCTCTGTCTCTCACTGTGCTTTGTGTCCCAAATAGCTCCACATTAATCATATTGTGCTGTAATTTTTCTCAGAAGGAATTGAATGCCATTTGGGAAACATGCTCTCTGTGTTTGTAGCTTGAGGTGCAGGTCACAGAGCAGAGATAGTAGCTACATGTCTTAGCTTGATAAACCAATGATGGTTCGATTACATCATGATCCTCATTCAGGATTTTCCTCATTTTATTCCTCGGCTCAGATGTCAGCACTGTACTTTGGTTGTTGTCTTCGCCTTAGCCGGAGGAACACTAATATCCTGAAAGTATGTCTAGAGACATAAACGGGAATGAAGTAAGTTAAACAACATGTTGTTAAAACTCTGTTACACGAATGTTGACGTTTACGTTACACAAAACCATCTTATTTGCTCAGTTGAAGACCAATAACTTTGAGCAAATGTCTGAGCGCCCTTGAGCCTATTTGCCACACCCTATGTGGCATCTTGAGCACAAGCCTGACTACCTTTCTGGCATTGACGTCCCATGACAAGTCCTTGGTTTTGTCCTAGGTTACATGAACACAGCAATAATTTTTCCAGTCAACCGTATCCTTTGTCCTGATTACATTAAGGGAGTTGTTGTCATTCTGACAATGCCAGTTGTAAATATAGAAATAAATATCAGGCTTCCAGTTGTTGGGCTGTCTGCAAACATCATGAAAGATTTGGTGCATGGATAGTGCTGTTCACCGGTTTCTGTCTGGCCATGAATGTGAACACTATAGTATAGGTTCACATGACTTTGAGACTATGATTGGCGTGTGGTAGATTTGGCAGAATTAGAGTAGACCCCACCACGGCAAAGAAACATTCCAGAGGAAACACTGAGGTGTTGCTGTCCAGTATTGAAATGTGCAGAGTGGAGTCTACTGTCCAGACCCAGTGCCCTGCGCTTGACCTCCTGTTATAAGGGAACAGTTTGGTTCAACGCTGACTGATACTGAGAGACCGATATTTCACGTTGTGCTAGGTTTATGCCAAACCAACCGATTATTTCCAAATAAAAAATTAATCATACCTTGCATCTTTATGCTAAGTAACTAGTTTTAACAATTCCTTTTTGACATTTAACATAGCCACATTTATTTTAAGCAGTTCAGTTCAGACGCAAAGCTATGATTAGCTGTGTGTTTTGTTGTGTTTATGTGCTGGTGGAAACTGTCTGCCTCTGTCTCAGAGGAAAACACTGAGTCACATTCCCCAGTCCCAACAGCTCTTATGTAGCTGCTACCGTGTCTGTTCCCCTTAGGAAATCTGGCCTTGGTAACATGCTTTAAAGATGAGCTTTAACATCGATTGGATGGAAGCCTATTACTTTAGTCTACGCCTGTTGTTTTTAGAAGTAATTTACAGAGTGACACTATATTCCTATTTTCAGATTTAGTTCCTTCTATATTGGTTTCACAAGATTGGTGAGTAAGTCTACCACCCCTGGTGTCAGAGATCCATCCTGATCAAAAGGAGATGAGCTGGGCAGAGGAGGACTGGACATTGGGTCTGTCTGGCCGGGTCCTGCAGAAGGTCAAGGAGCTGCAGGTCCAGCAGGACAGACTGAACAGAGAGAGGCAGCAAAAACAGCTCCAGCTGGACAGCACACAGACCTCTCTCAACAAACAGACTGTCAAGGTAAGAGTACAACTCGTTCAACATAATAAATTGTGTGCTTGTGGAAGAAATGTATTTGAGTTATATGATTATAGTTAGTAGCTAAGCCTTAAGAAAATGCTTTTAATAGGCTTGTCTACTCTTGTTTGTGTTCTGAAACCCTTCACTGTTTGCCTGTGAGTATTGTAGCATAAACCAGGCTGTTGTTGCTCTTAGACAGTGATTTAGTCACTGTCAATTACTTATTCATCTCTAAAGGATATGCAAGCATTGAGGAAAATGTTGCAGGGATCTTCTGACCACCCCAGTTAATGTTTCCATATAATTTCCGAGAAGCTACGTTCTTTCATTTCAAAGTGACCAAAATAAATGAGAAGGCCATGACGCTCACACCATATGCCAGTATTACACTTGCCCCATTCAGTTTTTATCTTATATTACCCTACTATCAGCCAGTATTACACTCGCCTCTATACAGTCTTTATCTTATGTTACCCTACTATCAGCCAGTATTACACTCGCCTCTATACAGTTTTTATCTTATATTACCCTACTATCAGCCAGTATTACACTCGCCTCTATACAGTTTTTATCTTATGTTACCCTACTATCAGCCAGTATTACACTCGCCTCTATACAGTCTTCATCTTATATTACCCTACTATCAGCCAGTATTACACTCGCCTCTATACAGTTTTTATCTTATGTTACCCTACTATCAGCCAGTATTACACTCGCCTCTATACAGTCTTTATCTTATGTTACCCTACTATCAGCCAGTATTACACTCGCCTCTATACAGTCTTTATCTTATGTTACCCTACTATCAGCCAGTATTACACTCGCCTCTATACAGTCTTTATCTTATGTTACCCTACTATCAGCCAGTATTACACTCGCCTCTATACAGTCTTCATCTTATATTACCCTACTATCAGCCAGTATTACACTCGCCTCTATACAGTCTTTATCTTATGTTACCCTACTATCAGCCAGTATTACACTCGCCTCTATACAGTCTTTATCTTATATTACCCTACTATCAGCCAGTATTACACTCGCCTCTATACAGTCTTTATCTTATGTTACCCTACTATCAGCCAGTATTACACTCGCCTCTATACAGTCTTTATCTTATATTACCCTACTATCAGCCAGTATTACACTCGCCTCTATACAGTTTTTATCTTATGTTACCCTACTATCAGCCAGTATTACACTCGCCTCTATACAGTTTTTATCTTATGTTACCCTACTATCAGCCAGTATTACACTCGCCTCTATACAGTCTTTATCTTATGTTACCCTACTATCAGCCAGTATTACACTCGCCTCTATACAGTCTTTATCTTATGTTACCCTACTATCAGCCAGTATTACACTCGCCTCTATACAGTCTTCATCTTATATTACCCTACTATCAGCCAGTATTACACTCGCCTCTATACAGTCTTTATCTTATGTTACCCTACTATCAGCCAGTATTACACTCGCCTCTATACAGTCTTCATCTTATGTTACCCTACTATCAGCCAGTATTACACTCGCCTCTATACAGTCTTCATCTTATATTACCCTACTATCAGCCAGTATTACACTCGCCTCTATACAGTCTTTATCTTATGTTACCCTACTATCAGCCAGTATTACACTCGCCTCTATACAGTCTTCATCTTATGTTACCCTACTATCAGCCAGTATTACACTCGCCTCTATACAGTCTTCATCTTATGTTACCCTACTATCAGCCAGTATTACACTCGCCTCTATACAGTCTTTATCTTATATTACCCTACTATCAGCCAGTATTACACTCGCCCCATACAGTCTTTATCTTATGTTACCCTACTATCAGCCAGTATTACACCCGCCCCATACAGTCTTTATCTTATGTTACCCTACTATCAGCCAGTATTACACTCGCCCCATACAGTCTATCTTATGTTACCCTACTAACGGCCAGTATTACACTCGCCCCATACAGTCTTTATCTTATGTTACCCTACTAACGGCCAGTATTACACTTGCCCCATACAGTCTTTATCTTATGTTACCCTACTTACGGCCAGTATTAGACTTGCCCCATACAGACTTGGTGAATTGTGTTCTAGTGCTAGTTTATGCATTGTTAAAAGGTTTCAAATATTGCTGAGGAGAGGGTGGGGTAGGATGTAATGCTTTCAGAATACTTTCAGCTTTCTCTTCTCCCTGTGGAATCAATTCTCCAGAGAAGAGAGTTGGTTGTCTTGCATAGATTTCCCAGCAAATATATCACCACTTAAATTCAGTCACAGTTGAGGAGGTACAAACATATGTAGCATTTCTTTTTACCTCTGGTTTTGCTGTCCCTAGTGTCAGTCCAAGTCTGTTGGCTGTTGGCTTAAGGGGTCTAAATTGTTCAAAGTTGTGGTCCATTGTTGCATGTTGTACAGATAACATGATAACAAGGCTATTTATCATGGGTGGTGTAGATAAAGCTCCGCCGCGAGTCCCTGACTCGATCACGACCACACTGCCAAGTTGGTTAACGTAGAAACGTTTTGGCAACTAGATTGTCGTCATGCTTCCTGTCAGGATATCAGTGTGGTGTAGTTCCCTGGTGTTATGGAGCTCTGTCCTGTCCAGTATGAGCAGGTGCGTGGGGAGCTGCAGAGTGTTCAGCGGGAGCTCCAGGCTGCCAGGGAGGAGGTGCAGACAGGTGTTTGTGCCCGGGATCGTCTGGCTCAGGATCTGCAGGTGAAACAGGCCCAGGTGTGTTCACTGGAGGGACAGCTGGCCTCGGCCCACACTCTCACACACAGCCTTGAGAAAGAGGTCAAAAGGTGAGTTTGTTGGTGGTGGTGTTCTTATCTGTGTGTGTCGATGCAGGGGGACGTGTTTCAGAAGGTTGGCGATTAGGAACTGCTGAGTGGCGGAAAATGTACTGTGTGTGTGTGTGCATTAGGCAGTTAAACGGTAATTAAGGTAATGACCCATTTGTCTTATTTGTATCTTCTTCCCAGGTTGGAGGTGGAGCTGGAGAAGCTTCAGAACTCTAGCAGCTCTGGAGACTCCATGTTTTCCACCCCTTGCTGGAGTATGACTTCACCGTGGGACCACAATGGTACAGTCTTTGCATTTTCTGTCTCTTTACCCGGCCCCACTCCTCACCCATTCACCCGGCCCCACTCCTCACCCATTCACCCGGCCCCACTCCTCACCCATTCACCCGGCCCCACTCCTCACCCATTCACCCGGCCCCACTCCTCACCCATTCACCCGGCCCCACTCCTCACCCATTCACCCGGCCCCACTCCTCACCCATTCACCCGGCCCCACTCACAACGCCTTTTTTCTCTGTCATTGGTTCTGGTGTTTCCTAGCTGGCTCTGTGAACCTTAGTGACTAACTGGTGTGTTTCTGTAGGTGGGAGACAGGACGGCAGACAAGGACACAGAGGAGAGGGCCTGCAAGCCAGAGTGAGTTTAGTTCTTTACCTCCCATACCACTTTAGTGCGGTAACATCCGGTGGGGCCGTGACATCTGGTGGCGCCGTGCTGTGACATCTGGTGGCGCCGTGCTGTGACATCTGGCGCCGCCGTGCTGTGACATCTAGTGGCGCCGCCCGTGCTGTGACATCTGGCGCCGCCGTGCTGTGACATCTAGTGGCGCCGCCCGTGCTGTGACATCTGGCGCCGCCGTGCTGTGACATCTAGTGGCGCCGCCGTGCTGTGACATCTAGTGGCGCCGCCCGTGCTGTGACATCTAGTGGCGCCGCCCGTGCTGTGACATCTAGTGGCGCCACCCGTGCTGTGACATCTAGTGGCGCCGGGACATCTAGTGGCGCCATGCTGTAACATCTGGTGGCGCTGTAACATCTGGTGGCGCTGTAACATCTGGTGGCGCTGTAACATCCATTGCTGTAGCTGTGCTTGTTTTCATCCTTTCTCTTCCTGCCTCTCTCAGCAACAGCTCAAGTTTTCCGACCATGGAGAATCGCCCTCGTTCCCACGACAACAACCGAAGGGCACACCCCACAGGCTCCACCAATCAGAGTCCTCTACTCCCTCTGCTGTGTTTCCGTGGGAACGGGATGACCCGAAGATTTCTGGCAGAGGGCGTCCCGCTCCACCTCCCTCTCCCTCTCTCCCCTCCTTCAGCGATGTCCTCGGAAGAGGCCAGGATGCCGGGGATTGTGGCATGATGGCGGATCCTCAGAGAGGAACAGACAGTGAGTGTCACCAGCAGCTCTAGATTACATGACTCTAAACAGACAGTGAGTGTCACCAGCAGCTCTAGATTACGTGACTCTCTAACCAGACAGTGAGTGTCACCAGCAGCTCTAGATTACATGACTCTCTAAACAGACAGTGAGTGTCACCAGCAGCTCTAGATTACATGACTCTAAACAGACAGTGAGTGTCACCAGCAGCTCTAGATTACGTGACTCTCTAACCAGACAGTGAGTGTCACCAGCAGCTCTAGATTACATGACTCTAAACAGACAGTGAGTGTCACCAGCAGCTCTAGATTACACAGTGACACCAGCAGCTCTAGATTACTAAACAGACAGTGAGTGTCACCAGCAGCTCTAGATTACGTGACTCTCTAACCAGACAGTGAGTGTCACCAGCAGCTCTAGATTACATGACTCTCTAACCAGACAGTGAGTGTCACCAGCAGCTCTAGATTACATGACTCTCTAAACAGACAGTGAGTGTCACCAGCAGCTCTAGATTACATGACTCTAAACAGACAGTGAGTGTCACCAGCAGCTCTAGATTAGCAGACTCTAAACAGACAGTGAGTGTCACCAGCAGCTCTAGATTACGTGACTCTCTAACCAGACAGTGAGTGTCACCAGCAGCTCTAGATTACGTGACTCTCTAACCAGACAGTGAGTGTCACCAGCAGCTCTAGATTACATGACTCTCTAAACAGACAGTGAGTGTCACCAGCAGCTCTAGATTACATGACTCTAAACAGATAGTGAGTGTCACCAGCAGCTCTAGATTACATGACTCTCTAAACAGACAGTGAGTGTCACCAGCAGCTCTAGATTACATGACTCTAAACAGATAGTGAGTGTCACCAGCAGCTCTAGATTACGTGACTCTCTAACCAGACAGTGAGTGTCACCAGCAGCTCTAGATTACGTGACTCTCTAACCAGACAGTGAGTGTCACCAGCAGCTCTAGATTACATGACTCTCTAACCAGACAGTGAGTGTCACCAGCTCTAGATTACATGACACTCAAACCAGACCGTGGTTTATCTCATTACATTTAAGAACTCCAATAGATTTGTAGTTTTTTTACACCTTTTTGATATTAGGGCAATTAAATATGGATTGTGTTGCTTTTTTGACTGCTCGTTGAAAGCAGGAAGGCCACATCTAAAAGTTAAATTTAAATCAATAAAGACTGCTAGCTTCTTTTGACTATAGGAGGGTTGAGAGACAACAGCAATAGAAGAGAGGGAATGTTTGCTTTATGTGTGCGTCAGACATAGAGAAAGACTCTGTGTAATCCGATAAATCGGTGTGTTTAGCGTGAATGTCTTTCATTGTCTCCTGCTAGTTGGTCCATGCTGGTTTCATTAATGGGGTTTGCGTCATTCCTGTATGGCTCATGCAGTTTTCTGCAGTTTTCTTGTCTGTCATTACAGATACCGCTGTTCTCCACACAGGAGACCATACTGTCAACATCTATTGGGAAATGGGTTACAATGGATTTCACATGTCTCAGTATCTGTTTTTTAAATTCTGAAATCTAGAGTGAATGTCAATGGTGAAACAGCTGACTCCTTAGAAACTTTCACAATTAGAGGTAGTTGTTTATTAATATGTTCGATGTCCTAACTCACTATCTCTAAAAGCTGTCTGATGAATCTGTTGCTTTCATGCCATTCCTGACATTCTCCAAGTATTTCAACAACCACTAAGTTGTCAATTAGTCTGTAACATTGAATCTTCAAGACTCATCAGATCCTTCGCCTGTATTAGTGGAATTATGTTTAACCCCCCCAAAAAAAATCTGCTTTGGTGATTTATTGTATCTTTATCTATTGAACATTGGGAAGTACACTAGTGGAAAATGTATCATAAAGAACCTAATTCATCAGTGCTGTTCTGTCTGTCTTCCAGTGACAGGACGTGTAGTGGAGTTGCAGGGCCGTGTGTGTGCTGTAGAAGGAGAGCTGAAGGCAGAGTGTGAGCGGGTCAGACAGACCCAGGATGCTCTAGCCAGTGCCAGAAAAGAGCTGACTGCCAGAGAACAGAGTCTACAGAAGACCAAGGAAGAACTGAGCCTCGCACACACGCGCATCTCACAGGAGGTCGACCGGGTATGTATGCACACACACACACACCTCACAGGAGATGGATCGAGTATGTACGCACACACACACACACACCTCACAAGAGATGGACCGGGTATGTACGCTCACACACACACACACACCTCACAGGAGATGGATCGAGTATGTACGCACACACACACACACCTCACAGGAGATGGATCGAGTATGTACGCACACACACACACACCTCACAAGAGATGGACCGGGTGTGTACACACACACACACACACACACACACAGGAAATAGAATGGGAATCGCACATGATTTGCAAGCCTCGATACACCCTACCCTCCCGACAACATAGACATTGCTGTGTCTATTTTTATATTATAAATACATACACATTTTCTCAAATCAAACTTCGTATTGACAGATTGTTGCCAATACCCAGCCCTAGTATGCACACGCACACACATACACACGCACACACGCTGAACAAAAACACAGACCGCCAGATAAAGTAGGCTGTATTATGTGGGTCTCCTCTCCAGGCCCAGACATTGGAGCAGCGTCTGAAACAGCTGCAGGAGGAGCTGAAGTGTCAGAGACAGAACTCAGAGAGCAGCCGGCTGCAGCACCAGCAACGCTCCAGAGACCTAGAAAAACAACACCAGAGGGTGAGGCGAGGGGGGTTGTCCACCCTACCCCAGTGTGTAACAGGGATCTGGACAATGACCACCAGAGGGGTAGTGTCTGTCTGTCAGAGGGTTTGAATAACTGCTGCAGCCACACTCAGGTATGGTGATCTGGAGAGCTGAAAGGCTCAGAACCATGAGAAAGGTTATGCTTTTGACCAGGGTTAAAGGGTGTTACTGGGTCTAGAACAAAGCACTGTTTGACCAGGGCTGTAGGGCAGTACTGGGTCTAGGACAGAGCACTGTTTGGGATGTGACCAGGACCTAGTTCTCATATTGCGGGTATATCTCTTGTCCTCGCTTACATTTTTCTCCAGAATGCATTTTAAGGGTTTTTTCTTTGAACACCTGTTTTAGGGTTTTAGGTTGGGTATTTGTATAAGCACTTAAGGACAATGTGTTGTGTAAAAGCACTTTATAATAAGTGATTGATTGTTTGTTTGATTGATTGTACAGGACTTGTCGGAGCTTCAGAAGGAAAGTCAGGCTGTTGAGAAACAGCACAGGCAGGACATGAACAAACTCAACCAGGAGATCCAGCAGGCCAGGACTCTATACAACGTACTACAAGCACAGAGTGAGAAGGTAATCACACAGGCCTTTAATTAGAATACACTTTTCTACTCGAGCCCCTTTTTTAACTGTTTATTTACTTAAATGATTTAATACCTCCGTCTCACTCTTCTGAAGTCTTTGTTCTCTTTTTTCCTTCCTTCCCATCTGTCTCAGACGGGACTTAAGCTATGCTGCTCTCAGGGTCAATGAACTTATGTCCTTCCGCTTCCTTCCTATCTTTCTGCTTGATGTATTCTTCCTGACTTCCCATCTCACTCTCTGTTTCTTTTCCTCCCTACTTGGTTTTTCCCAGTGGAGTGTTGAGCTGTGAAGGTAATAACCGACTGTATTGACAAACCTGTGATTTTTGTCTGCTGTTGTCATTTGATGGCCCCAACTCATCGTAGCATTAGAACTGATTCTCCTCCAAGGTTGGCTGGGTGCATTTGGGATTTGTGCCAAGTTGTTTGTGGGGAGGGGAGTGTGTGTGGTGTTTAGCTCCATTTCCTACACTTTTTCACAAACATCTAGTGTTTAAACCTCAAGGCCTAACTTCTGAATGTAATGAATACCTTTCAGTGGTTTCAGTCAAGACAGTGTGAACTACAGCCACGATGATGGGATCTGGTCTAAACTAGTGCACTACTTTTATAGTGATTTATAGGGATCTGGTTTAAACTAGTGCACTACTTTTATAGTGATTTATAGGGATCTGGTTTAAACTAGTGCACTACTTTTATAGTGATTTATAGGGATCTGGTTTAAACTAGTGCACTACTTTTATTGTGATTCATAGGGATCTGGTCTAAACTAGTGCACTACTTTTATAGTGATTTATAGGGATTTGGTTTAAACTAGTGCACTACTATAATTGTGATTTATAGGGAGCTGGTCTAATCTAGTGCACTACTTTTATAGTGATGTATAGGGATCTGGTCTAAACTAGTACACTACTTTAATTGTGATTTATTGGGTTCTGGTCTAAACTAGTGCACTACTTTTATAATGATTTATAGGGCTCTGGTCTATTTTAGTGCACCACTTTTATAGTGATTTATAGGGAGCTGGTCTATATTAGTGCACTACTTTTTTAGTGATTTATTGGAATCTGGTCTAAACTAGTGCACTACTTTTATAATGATTTATAGGGCTCTGGTCTATTTTAGTGCACAACTTTTATAGTGATTTATAGGGAGCTGTCTATATTAGTGCACTACTTTTTTAGTGATTTATTGGAATCTGGTCTAAACTAGTGCACTACTTTTATAATGATTTATAGGGCTCTGGTCTATTTTAGTGCACAACTTTTATAGTGATTTATAGGGAGCTGGTCTATATTAGTGCACTACTTTTTTAGTGATTTATTGGAATCTGGTCTAAACTAGTGCACTACTTTTATAATGATTTATAGGGCTCTGGTCTATTTTAGTGCACCACTTTTATAGTGATTTATAGGGAGCTGGTCTATATTAGTGCACTACTTTTATATCGTGTAACACGTGTTACTGTTGTTATTGTTATTTCATCCATCCTTACATAAATGTTACTAATATAGGTAATAGGTTGATATTTGGGACATTCCTTCTGCCCTTCACTAGGAGCAGTTTATCTATAGGACACATCAATTGACTCGCTGTCTTCAGATAGATATATAATGTATTACTGATAAAAGCTTTTCACTGTGGCCACTCAGGTTATGAGACTCAAACAGCTCCATGACTAATGGTTTTTGTCTGAGGAATATAAAGAAGCAATGCTGAATGCTGGTGAAGTCACCCGACCGGCGACCAGTACATGATAATATAGCAATAACCCACTAAACAAATTCACTTCGATAATTGGCTGATCAATTCCTAGGCGAACCCATTGGTTTTAGTCCATGGCATGAAATACGTTTCAGTGCGTTTAATCATCATGATGTTAAGCCATTGTATCATGTCCATGCATTGGGTGTAGCTTGCTATTTGCCTGGTGTGGAGCTAACTGCATGTTGTCAGACAGACAGAGGGTTTTGGGAGAGGCATTTTCTGGAACAGTCTCTGTTCTTCAGAGGTATATCCACAAAGCCACTCTTGTGTTCACTGTTACTCATACCAGCTCCTCTCCCCCCTCACTCCCTCTCTCCCACCACTGATTGATCCTTATTATTCTCCTCTGGTCTCCTGCCCTTTCCTTAAGTATCTCTCCTCCATAATCCTCCTCACATTTTCCTCCTGGTTCCCTTTTTTCCTGTATGATTGTATTTCTAAGATGTCCATCTACCTGTCAGGTTGCTGTCCAGAAGCAGGCCTTGCAGAGGGATGTTGACACTCTAAAACAGAAGCTCACATGGACCGAGGGAGAATGGAAGGAGAGCCAGAAGAAAGAGGCCCAAATCCAAGCGAAGCTGGCGGTATACATACAAGTGTTACACCCAGACATACAGACACTCTGACCAAACAAAATGGAGTCAGATTTGTGTATTGTCTGTCTATATGTACCTAATTAATAATTCATAAACTAAGCCGTGGCCCGGTTATGAACTGAATAATTGAACATATTGAGCCGAGTCTATATTTGGCTACTGAGAGTGGACATAAGAAGCTGTTTATTGTTGGACTTACTGACCTCATGCCTGTTGGTCTGTTCTGTGCTCCTCCTGTTACTCCACCAGGAGTTGTTACGTGAGAGTAAAGGACAGGGTGTGGCACTGGAGCAGAGCAGGAGGAGGGAGAGGGGACTAGAGGAGGAGGTGAAGAGGCTAGCTGACGAGCTGGCTGAGGCCCTCCGACGAATCAAGGAACTTGAAGGTGAATAGGAGGGGTTAATAGTGGACTGTGTATTTAATGAGAGATATTTTATACTGTTTTTCATTTAAGATTTGGACTGGATGTGTTTGACTTAACTGATTAAAATCCCAGACTGGTCATTTTTCCCAGAACGCTCTTCTGCTCTTTGTCTACTTTGAGCTACTCAGGCTTTTGTCTAGTGTTAGTGCTGCCACCTGCTGTTCTTCACTGTTACTGCACCCCTACTCATGATATTTGGTCAATTATCTCAAAAGTCAACGCCTTCTTCAATTAACATGCTGCTTTAAACATTTTAAATTTGGTTGATGTCTTTTTTCATTTTTCTCGTTTTTCTTAATTGATCACTTTTTTTGTTTATTCCTCTTTCCAGACCAGAAAACAGTCCAGCTCTCTGCTGCACCAATGACTCTAGTCCAGTTTAGCCCTGCTGGACAGAGCTTTGCTCCTGTCACTCAATCACGCCATGACCGCCCTACTCAACACACACCCTCTGCTCAACCCAAAAGAGTTACCAGGGTGGAGCAGGCTAGAGCCGAGGAGAGAGGAACAACCAGTTACCCCACAGAGAGAGAGCCAGGAGAGGGCATTGACTCCGAACACGTAACTGCGTTTGACTGCACAGACTCCGAAAAACCACCAAGGACCGGACCGAAAGAGCAATGGGAAGGGGGAAAAGGGGTCAACGAGAGAAGAGACAAAGAAGAGTCTGTAGTAGATGGCTGCATCTTTGGTAAGGAAGTGTCCACCAGGGACAAAAACACAGTGAACACCCAGAGATCTCCCTCACCTACAGACAGATGTCCCCACATCTCCAGCTCAGCTAGCTCAGACACGGACTACGAGAGTGAGACACTGTCTAGCCACTCAAAACACTCCAAACCCAGAGTCCAGATCGCCAAGGCTACAAAAGACTTCCAGGTGGAGAATCAAGAGCTGCGTTCAGAGCTGCAGGACATAAAGAACGAGCTACAGAGGAGACTGGAGGACCTGGAGACCCAGCGCAGAGCGGAGGCAGAGGCCAGGACCAAACTCAAGCAGCTCAGCCGCAAACGGGCCGATACTTCCAGAGAGAAGGAGGGGGAGGAGCAGGAGAGGAGGAAGGAGTTAGAGGAGAGGAGAGCTGAGACAGCCAGGTTAAAAGAGGCCTTGGCTGCCATGGAGATGAAGGTGAAGCGAGAGAGGGAGAAGGATGAAGAGAAAGAGAGGGAAAGAGAGGATAGAGAGTCTGAAAGCATGCTGCTGAACCTCCAGCTGAAGAAGCAGCTGGCTGAGCTGAAGACTGCGCTCCAGATAGAACGAGAGGAGAGAGAAATGGAAAAGGCGGAGAGGAAGAGAAACAAAGAGACGGAAGGAAAGATTGACACGGCCGTCCAGATGGAGGAGTTACTGGCTGAGATTGAGGAGCTGAAGAACCGTGGACGTCTCAAAGGGAAGAACGTGGAGGTGAAGAACTCTCCTCTTACATATCTGACACTACACAGTGAAATCCAGTGTGTCCGTGACAACAAGCTATCAACTGACGAGCAGCATCACTTTTGTGAGCCAATCAGCCTACAGAACACTGCCGTTTCCCAGGCAACAGCAACAACTCCTCATCTAGTCTGTCAAGACGGAACTCAGGAGGCTTCAGAACTGCCCAGGCCCATATGTGAGGGGGAGACTTCTGGTCTATCTGCCTCAGACCAGGGAGAAACTAGAGCTGATGCTGAAAAACAGGTATTCCCCTCAAACCAGGGAGAGGTTTCTGAAGAGACCGCTGTGGATCTGCAGAGGCAACTTGCCCAGGAGGTAGAGCGTCTGCGGGTGGAGAATGCCAGCGAGGCTGGGCGTGCCAGGCACACCCAGGCCAAACTAGAGGCTCTGCAGAGCCAGGTGACCAGCCAGACCCAGCAGCTGACCCTGGCCTTTGGCCACCAGAGCAGACACATCGAAGACCTGCTAGCAGAGCTTCAGGAGAAGGAGGCTGCCGTTCTCAAGCAGGAACAGGAACTGCAGCACAGCCGGGAAGAGCTGGCCACACTCAGGGAGGAAAGAAGGAAGCAGGAGAGAAAGGAAACGGAGAGAAGGCAGGAGTATGAAAGAAAAGAGGGGAAAGCGATGGAGGAAAAGGAAAGTAGGTCCACTGAACGCTCTCTGCAGGCTGTCGTAAACAGTCATAGAGGCAGTCCGCTGACCCAGAGCACTGAGGCTGCCTCTGTGATGGAGGAGGACGCAGACATAACAATGAAACCAGTCAATCCACTCCAGGCTTCCTCTGCACTTAATGACGTGGACGGTCAGAACCACTCTATGGTCACACAATACCATTATGTAACCGACCAGGCTGCCACTCTAGGCAGCCATACTGTTAAAAATGACAGCGTGAGGATGGAGGACTCGGACGCTTCTGCCCAGTCGGGCGTGAGCGGAGACACGGTTGAAAACACAGAGAATTTCAAAGTTGTTAATTCAACTGGCGCACGTTCTAATGAGCTGATGGAACCGTCAGAGGGCCTTAAGCTCCAACACATTATCCCTGGTGGAGAACTCATGACAGATGTGGTCACGAGGTTAACTGAAGAGTTACACCAAGTCCAGAGACATTTGAATTTGGCTAGGGCTGAGAATCAGCGTCTTACTACAGAGATTGAGAACGCTTCTATTCCTACCAACAAACCAGTGGACACCAGTGGACAAGATGGAGGGGAGAGACATTTGTCTGAAGAGCTGCAGTCTCTGAAACAGGAGAATCAGCTTCTGCTACTGAAACTTCAAGCGGTGACTGCAATGACGGTCTCAGAACCAGAAACTACTTTGGCCAGTAATACAACAACAACACCAACACTGTCCAGTGAATACCTGAATGGAAATGAAGACAAAAAAAAGGAAAAGAAAAGAGAGAACCAAAATCTAGGAAAGGACATTGCTGTTTCTAACTCTCAAGAGCTAGAGGTATTGACTGGCATAGATGCTATCATCACCTCAGGACAGGAAAACACAGTGCAGGATGCTGGGAAACTGACAGATGAGGGGAGATCAGATGTACAGTTGGAGGTTGAAACAGAGACTGTCCTGGACACAACTCAACTGACAGATGAGGGGAGATCAGATGTACAGTTGGAGGTTGAAACAGAGACTGTCTTGGACACAACTCAACTGACAGATGAGGGGAGATCAGATGTACAGTTGGAGGTTGAAACAGAGACTGTCTTGGACACAACTCAACTGACAGATGAGGGGAGATCAGATGTACAGTTGGAGGTTGAGAGGGAAACAGAGACTGTCCTGGACACAACTCAACTGACAGATGAGGGGAGATCAGATGTACAGTTGGAGGTTGAGAGGGAAACAGAGACTGTCCTGGTCACAACTCAACTGACAGATGAGGGGAGATCAGATGTACAGTTGGAGGTTGAGAGGGAAACAGAGACTGTCCTGGTCACAACTCAACTGACAGATGAGGGGAGATCAGATGTACAGTTGGAGGTTGAGAGGGAAACAGAGACTGTCCTGGTCACAACTCAACTGACAGATGAGGGGAGATCAGATGTACAGTTGGAGGTTGAGAGGGAAACAGAGACTGTCCTGGACACAACTCAACTGACAGATGAGGGGAGATCAGATGTACAGTTGGAGGTTGAAACAGAGACTGTCTTGGACACAACTCAACTGACAGATGAGGGGAGATCAGATGTACAGTTGGAGGTTGAGAGGGAAACAGAGACTGTCCTGGACACAACTACCCTTCAGATTACATGTCTAGAGAAGCAGGTGAGCTTCTATCTAAATCTTACTGTGCATTTGATCCTTTTAACTGCTTTTGATTGCCTTTCTCTGGCCTATTCCCATCTGTTTTATGCAAGTAAAATAGATATTTCTTTAATTTAAAAAAACTGGTCTCTGTTGGCAATTTTAAATATTTAATGAAGGACCTTGAGATGTATTCCATTATAGGTAATTGATCTTAAATTAGTTAATGTTATTACCAATGATACTTGTCTTCATTACGTCCTGTTTAGCACCTTTGTTTTACGACTTACTGCCGCTTGGCCAAGATGCTCTTGAAAAATCGTTTTTAATCTCAAGTAGCCTTTTTTGTTAATAAAGGTTTAATAAAACATCTAAAATCAATTTACCTTAACAACAGATGATGATTTATAAAGGTATTTAAAATGTGTCAATGATGTTCTCTGTTACAAATATTCCAAACTATCTTCTCCCCTCCTGTCCAGCTGGTGGCGCTGCAGGCTGAGCTTCAGTCACTGTCTGAGGAGAACCTAAGGCAGTCTGAGGAGCTGGCAGTGTGGAGGCTGACGACCCAGACACCCTGTTTGGACTCCGAGGAGCTAGTTGATGCCACAGACACCTGCCTGAACACGGGAGGCCACAAGACTGTGATCGTGATCAAAGAGGATGAGCTGGTTCTCTCCTGCACATCAGGTAGACTTTATGGAAGAACCCTGGGCTCACGGTAAGTCCCCACCACATAACATAATAAACATTCAAACAATAGGCTAGCATGTCCTGTATTGTACCGTGTCAGCGTTTAATAAGTCATTGCATGCCTAATTCTCTTAATACAGGATACAACATTGCCATCCACAAAGCTTACCAGGAAAGACATTCGAACACAAATTGGACATTGAGGATGGGTTGAAATATCCAAAGAGCATAGCAACACATTATCAGGAGACAGAAGAGCAAACCAAAAGGATCAGTGTGGCTCAGGATTATAGTCACTGTCAACACGACTCTAATGAACATAATGTAGGTACAGGTCCTGATACAAAAGTCACCGTTACCCCAACCCCAGAGCTGCAGACCAAGACAACAGAACCCACTACTCAAAATGTTCCAAAAGATGAGACCGAACTGGACACAGTCCGAACGACGGATGAAATGAAGACCACAGAAATAGCCTTGAGGCCTACGGTGGATGTAATCGAGGTAGATGATCTTAAAGGTATTCCCTCTGTTGCTGCTGTGGGCCATGAAACCAATGAACCAATGACCCTTGAAAATAAACAGCACAGTACCAACCGGGAGGATCCGGTCTGCAACCGGGAGGATCCGGTCTGGAACCGGGAGGATCCGGTCTGCAACCGGGAGGATCCGGTCTGCAACCGGGAGGATCCGGTCTGCAACCGGGAGGATCCGGTCTGCACTCGTACCAAGGAAGAAAGTCATTCCTCGGTCTGTAAAAAAACCACTACAGTCACAACAACAGAATGGAAAACGGAGAGAACTGTAGTGGAGAACAGGGATGTGTGTTCAGAGGTCACACCAGCTGGAGATGGGGGTCAGGAGAGAGTGCCCGCTGTAGAGATGAGGAGCACCAACACTCAGACAGAGGAGGGAGCAGGAGGAGACAGGACCCCCCTGTCTGCTCCAGGAACACGGCACCAATACACACAGACTGAGGAAGAGGATGAAGAACCCACTGAATCACCACCTATGTCACCAGTCCGGATTTCACAGGCTGAAGGAGACCGAATGTTGTTTTCCGGTTCCTTCCCGATCCCAGCCGATCCGGCCCGCCTGGCAGAACGTATCCGGCGTAACCGGAGTCAGATGTCTGCGGCGTACGATGACACAGAATACGAACCCTATGGCCTGCCTGAGGTGGTCATGAAAGGTGAGGTGGGGGAGGTGGTCGATTGGGGTGGGAGGTTGTCATGAAGGATGTGGTGAGGCTGGGTCGGGGGAGGTGTGGTGAAGTGAGGTGGGGGAGGAGGCTGGAGGTGAGTTGTTGGGTTAGGGGGTGAGGTGGGTGCCGTGGGGGAGGTGAGGTGGATGATGGATGGTGTTTATATAGTACTGCTCCTGTGTATTTGAACATGTCACCGCTAACGGGTGTTGTTAGTCTTCGCCTGAGGTGAAGCCTGTGTCTTTTAATGATCCTGAAATACTGTGACATAAAAGCCCTCATCATTCTTAACCACTGTGGGTATATACACCGGGCTAGCATCTCATCTCCGGCTGTTTGTAGTTTCCCCTGGTAACCAACACACCACCCCCGGCCCCCCACCCCAATTTAAATATTTTTCCCATACTTGCTATGACACCGGCTTAAAGCATCAGCTGAAGCAAATGTGTCCCTGCAGACACCACAATGTGGTCACCACAACAGATTTAACACATGTTAATCCTCTGCCCCTGATTAAAACACTACCTTCTGGGATCTACGCTAACATTATGTAACCACACTACCTTCTGGGATCTACGCTAGCATTATATAACCACACTACCTTCTGGGATCTACACTAGCATTATATAACCACACTACCTTCTGGGATCTACGCTAGCATTATATAACCACACTACCTTCTGGGTTCTACACTAACATTATGTAACCACACTACCTTCTGGGATCTACACTAGCATTATATAACCACACTACCTTCTGGGATCTACACTAGCATTATATAACCACACTACCTTCTGGGATCTACACTAACATTATGTAACCACACTACCTTCTGGGATCTACACTAGCATTATGTAACCACACTACCTTCTGGGATCTACACTAGCATTATGTAACTACACTACCTTCTGGGTTCTACACTAACATTATGTAACCACACTACCTTCTGGGTTCTACACTAGCATTATATAACCACACTACCTTCTGGGATCTACGCTAGCATTATATAACCACACTACCTTCTGGGATCTACACTAGCATTATATAACCACACTACCTTCTGGGTTCTACACTAACATTATATAACCAGAGTCCAGACTACGTTCTGGGATCTACGCTAGCATTATATAACCACACTACCTTCTGGGTTCTACACTAACATTATGTAACCACACTACCTTCTGGGATCTACACTAGCATTATATAACCACACTACCTTCTGGGTTCTACACTAACATTATATAACCAGAGTCCAGACTACGTTCTGGGATCTACGCTAACATTATGTAACCACACTACCTTCTGGGTTCTACACTAACATTATATAACCACACTACCTTCTGGGTTCTACACTAGCATTATGTAACCACACTACCTTCTGGGTTCTACACTAACATTATATAACCACACTACCTTCTGGGTTCTACACTAACATTATATAACCACACTACCTTCTGGGATCTACACTAGCATTATATAACCTCACTACCTTCTGGGTTCTACACTTACATTATATAACCACACTAGCATTATATAACCTCACTACCTTCTGGGTTCTACACTTACATTATATAACCACACTAGCATTATATAACCACACTAGCATTATATAACCACACTACCTTCTGGGTTCTACACTAACATTATATAACCACACTAGCATTATATAACCACACTAGCATTATATAACCACACTACCTTCTGGGATCTACACTAACATCATATAACCACACTACCTTCTTGGTTCTAGACTAACAGCATTTAGACAGTTTTGCCCTGCTTCTTTTCTCGCTCTCTCTTACCCTCCACCCATACCTCTCCAGGTTTTGCTGACATCCCCAGCGGTCCAGCCTGCCCGTACATTGTAAGAAGAGGGCTTCTGGGTACTACTGCTGTTCCTCTCCCCCTAAAGGACTCTGCCCATGGGGATGGTCTTGATTAAACACGAACAGGTGAAGCGTTTAGTACCTCGGAATGTAACACACACACTAGTCAAACAACAGCTGCGTCAACCTGCCTTTTACACTCCTCACATATTTCACATTATCATCGCTGTTGACTCTGTCTAATGTGAACTGATGTAACTACCATGGTGATGGAGAATATGATATCTGCAGGGTTGTGTAATGTTATCTTTAGAAATGACTTACTGTGGAGATGACATGCACGTATGAAAACTGCTCCTTCTGGGAGTGTCCCCCCTCTGCCCCCCCCTCTGTCTTCCCTCTGTAGTTCCACATTTGGTTGAATATGTTTTCTTGTCTTTGTGTTTGTACAGATCCACCAGAGGACCATCAGAGATCTCCATTGCACTGCCTGCTATTAAGACCTACTGAGTACTGACCACCACTGCTTGACCTGGAATACTGGATCAACAGCTGACTTTTCACTGGCCTTTTATATGAACACATTATTTTGGCTCTTTGGTTTTCTCAGCACCTACTTTGGTACTCTTATTTAATGATTGCATTGACATGCGTACAGTGGCACAGTGCCTGTTTCACATGTCATGAACTTTTTAATAAGCTCCTCTTTAAGGTTATCATTTATTTCATGTGTTTGGACTGGATGAGTTCCCTTTCGTTCTTTTTGTTTTTAATAATCGGAAAGTACACATTTTCTTTAAATAATTGTATTTATAGACTATTGAATGTTTTAGTGTGTTCATATCTACTTTCGTCAGCAGTGAGTGTGTATTTGAGGGTGTATGTTAGTTTGTTCCAAACTGCATTGAAGGTCCTAATGTATGAGGATGATGAAATGTGTGTGTGCCTGTGTGTGTGTGTGTCTCTGTGTGTGCGTGTGTGTGTGTGCCTGTGTGTGTGTGCCTGTGTGTGTGCCTGCCTGTATGTGTGTGTGCCTGTGTATGACTCAACCTAACTCTAGTTTGTTTCCACTCCATGTATGGTGCTCCACACATTGAGCACTCCCTCCCTTTCTCTCTTTCTTTTCCTTCGTTTTTCATTCTCTTTCTCTCCTTACATTCAAACGCTTTTATTTTTGCGCTGTAACAGCGCTCTTGTGTTTGCGTGTCTGTTTTTTGGGGGGAATGTGGTTTAAAGACATTGTGCAGGTTTGCAGTCTTTTTGTATATTTGTTTTTCCTAGATTTAATATATTTAAAAAAGATATAGATTGTTTTGGTGCACATTTCTTTTTTGCCTTTTGGATGTACAGTGGTTTGTAGACTTTTCAACAATAAACTGCCCTGGTTTAATATGATATTTAGCTTATAAATTGTTCATCATAATTGTAGCATCTCAAATGTAATCCAGCTGCTACAACCCTCATTATAATGCTTTAACCCGGCCAAGTCTCAATTCACGGGTGAACATACCTTCATAATATATTATATATACATACGTTTTTAGGATCCACTTTACTTCAACCTCCTTCCTCAGCAGAGATTTATTAGGGGTTCAAACTCTAATGCTCCAATTTTGAGTATTAGGGGTTCAAGCTGTAAAGCTGCAGCTTTTTGGAGTAAATTACGGGTTCAAGCTGTAAATCTGCAGCTATTTGGAGTATATTATGGGTTCAAGCTGTAAATCTGCAGCTATTTGGCATATATTCGGGGTTTATGCTGTAAATCTGCAGCTATTTGAAGTATAGTCAGCTGTATTTTTTGATGGTGGTCATTATTCTATTTGCAAGTTTGTTAGATGGTGAGGTCCAGGAAGATGCAGTTTTCCATTATGGTAGAAACCCAATGGCCACACTTCTATGCAGGGCCATTCCAGTTGGCCATGGCCATAACAAGCTGTTAAAATGTTACCTTTGAAAGGTCTTGCCTCAGCCTGTGTTACCTAGTTTGTTGCAGTCACTTAGTTTTGTGTTGCTTCCTCTTCCATCTATGCCAAATGGTATGCCTTGAGCATAGAGATGGCTTGAGGGTTCTAATGACGAAATGGTATGCCATGACCATAGAGATGGATTGAGGGTTCTGGTGGCCAAATGGTATGCCATGACCATAGAGATGGATTGAGGGTTCTGGTGGCCAAATGGTATGCCATGACCATAGAGATGGATTGAGGGTTCTAATGACGAAATGGTATGCCATGATCATAGAGATGGATAGAGGGTTCTGGTGGCCAAATGGTATGCCATGACCATAGAGATGGATTGAGGGTTCTAATGACGAAATGGTATGCCGTGATCATAGAGATGGATAGAGGGTTCTGGTGGCCAAATGGTATGCCATGATCATAGAGATGGAGAGAGGGTTCTAGTGACAAAATGGTATGCCATGATCATAGAGGTGTGTAGCTGGTTCTTGTGGCCAAATGGTATGCCATGATCATAGAGATGGAGAGAGGGTTCTAGTGACAAAATGGTATGCCATGACCATAGAGGTGTGTAGCTGGTTCTTGTGGCCAAATGGTTTGCAATGATCATAGAGATGTAGTGAGGGATCTACTGGCAAAAAGGCAGTATTTTCATGGCCTTCGAAGTGTTCTGTAAGCAATATATTTTTAATATATAACATTTTAAATTCTAAGCTTTTAAGGTTTATCAGGGTATATATTTCCTCCATTATATCAGATTTCATCCATCATCCACGGTAGAATTCTTGCTTGGCTTTTTCAAATTGTCACTTCTTTGGTCCTCCTGTTCTCAGACAATAGCAGATTCTATAAGCAAATGCTATCTCCCAGAGTGATCATATACAGCCTTCTTATGTCGGCACGAATGTTGTGACAGAACAAATCTGAGTGACCAGAAGCAGCTGCCAAGCCCATTGTCCCGACACTTTGATGGACTACATGGAAACCCTCAATGCAGATATCCATGCCAAAACAGCTTTTTGACCACTAAAGGCCTCTAATCTCTTTTGGACAGCTCTGCCTCTATCCATCTCTTTAGGCTTTTACTATTCAAATGGTATCCTTACATTCTATGCGCATAATATATGAACTTGGAGTTTTAAGCCCAATGTAGTCAACTGGGTGGGACTTCATTTGGCTTAAGGAAGCATCTCTGAATTTCATTTGTGTCGTCAGGTGGCATATGCCACTGCATTCCAAAATGCAAAGAAATATTAAAATTTGAATATGTCATAACTCTTCCACTTACTATAAGTAATGTTCTGGTATTGCTAGATTGGTTGCATCAGTTTGTTAAAAGGGAAGAAAAAAATGCACAGTCATTGGGTTCTAGTGCGTTAAGATGTCCACGTGCAAATTAGCAGACGGATTAAATGTGTGTTGCTGAGTTACATATTTTTCTCTCACATTCAGAAATCTATGTATGTATTTGCTACATATACTGTGTCCTCTCATTACAGATATGACATAATCCTATTTTAAGCAGTGTGTTGTCTCGAGTCTAGAATCTTGGTGGGTTCTAGAGCTCAGTGAGCTGTTGTTTCATTCACTAGGCTTCTAACCAATGGCAGAAGCTCTGGGTGTCAGCTGTGCAACAACTTGAAAGTGTCCAAACACAACACACTGTTCAGTATTTTAGCCATGTGAACCAAATGCTGCTTACGCTCTGTTTTGCAGCTCAACATAAATGTAATGGGTTGTTCTAATCTTGTGTCTTGGTCTTTCTTTTTCCATTGTTGTGTTTTTCCCCCTTGTATGCTAGTGAAACTGTGGCCCGAGTTTCTTTCCATCTTTTCCATTAATTCCTAGAAGTGCCCTGTAAGTTAAAGTTCATTAATGGGGTTCCCAGTGTAATGGCTGGCCAGACATCAGACATTACCGTCATTGTCCCACTAAAATAATTATTTATATCCGACACTTCAACGTAGCCTGGTCTCAGACCAGTTCTTGCACTCGCCAACTCCCTTGCTCATTGTAAAGCCAGACATATTTAGCCTGATCGCACAGATAGACTTTCGCCAGAGTAAACTTGGGAAAACATGTTACAGTAGTACTTTATTCTTGAAGTTGGACATACTTTGTTTAATAAACCATATTCTATTTTCCTGTCATTTTAATAGACTGGAGTGTATGACGAATGGAGAAATATGAGTTGATTACATAGATAACATTTCTCAAAATTCCTTTGTAATCTTTAGACCTTTTAAAAAAAAAAAAAAATACAACCCTGTATAAGGCACATGAAGGAAACAGACATAGGTTCTGGTCTTACTCCAAGCCCATAGCTTCGTCATGCTTTCTACTGACACACAAAAACACACATCAACACACACAAACTCCTCCTAGAATCCCCCCTCTACTCCATTTGGATGATGTAGTGTCCTGAGATTGGGGAAAGACCTTCCTTCTGCCAGACACACACACCAGGACACACTCCTGTGAGCATTTGGACTTAACACACCGACTAATGAAACATTTGATGGTGAGAAGAGTCTAGCCACAGAAAGCCCAATCTGCAGACTACCGTTTCTCTTGAACTTTGGTAGGACCATTCATTGCTTTGTTGATTAGATCTGTTTTTGTATTTTGCTCATCATTACAAAGCGTTTCTTGTCTGAGAAGATATACGTGTGTGTTTTTTGTGTTAGCGGCTGCTAACACCTAACCGGCATCATGGTACATGTAACATGTTCACGTGTGTTTCCGTGAAGTTTTTGCTTTTGATTGAATCATGCGTTTTTTCCCATGAATATCTGATGTACATTAGTATGCATGGTCATTTTCATTAATTTTTTAGATTAACCTTTTAGATTTAGAAAAAAGTACATACCCAAAAAAGCATAAATTGAATCAACTTGTAAATGCTCAGAATAATGTTAGATGTATCTATTTATTTAGAAAAAATACGTGTCATGAAGCTTTATAAAAAAGCCTTTAAGTAATTATTATTTCACAAAAAATACTGGTTATACTGGAAATCTTTTATGTATCTTTATACTTTTATACCGTGGCGTCTAAAACCTTTATATGTTTTGGCAGTTTGCTCTCTTTATTAAAATTGCAATACTTTACAAACACAATAATTTATTGCAACTGATTTAAAACAGAGGTTTATGCCTCTTTGGGGTTAGCGCACTCATATCGTTCAAAAATCCAAAAATATGCCTGAGTAAGTTTAGACAACGATAACAAATAACACCTTTTCCGCCACGGCTCAGAGAGAGGACGCCCGTACAAACCAATGAGCTCCATTAGATCAGAATGTTAACAGAGAACTCTGGGAACTCTCAGAACCTTGTCACTGTTTTCTCACCATGGCCACCTTTATGTTTGAATCCCTTATTGGCTGATGACCCAGTATCTGTTTCTAACTGGGATGTAAATATCTTTTATAGAAAACAAACCTATAAACTCGACGTGAACCACCATTAACATAACTAGACAGATAAACAATGTTATGTAAGTTTTGCAGATCGGCAAAGGCTAGTCATTGGAGAACGTTGACCAGTTGACATCCTGCTAGTCTGGTGTGTGTCTGCGTGTGACAGGAACAGAGGCCATAACCTTGACCTTGGTTTGACCTCTCCTATTACTCACCCTTCCTCAGCCCTTGTCTGGCATTACTAAAGCGAGAACGAGAAATAGAGGAAGAGGAACGAGAGATCCTTTCATCACTACATCTTCAGGATGGATAAAACATGAACGAGTGAGGTGTTTCAGAAAGGGATGGCTTAAAGGTATTATTGTCACACTTACTTTTATAGGAGATACTTCACATACTGTGTATTTGGGAAGTATTCATACCCCTTCACTTGTCTGACATTTTGTTCGGTTACTGCTTCATCTAATTTGAACTCAATTGTTTTTCTAATAATCAATCATACAGTCCTATGACTAAGCAAAAACGTTTTTTCCCCAAAAAATAAAACATTTGAAATATCCAATTTACATGTTATATGGTGTTCAGGCTGAAACTAACCCCACCCCTCAGTTAAACAGATGTTTGTCCTTCTGGAAGGTTCATTAATCTCTATACAGGACCTCTTTCAGAGTAACCATCGGGTTTGGGCTCTGACATGCATTGTGAACTGTGTGACCTTCTAGACAGGTGTGAACCTTTCCAAATCATGTCCAAACAATTACATTTACCACAGGTGGACTCCAGTCAACTTGTAGAAACATCTTATGGACGGTCAGGGAAAACAGGATGCCCCTGTGCTCCTTGAGTTACTGCAAAGTTTATGAATACCTATAAAATATATAAAAAATAAAGAAACATAGACCACATTTACAAAAAATCTTACAAAATATTGTGTTTAGATTAATGTCGGGAAAACCTGTGTTACTGATTTTAGAATAACTAATAACACTAGCAATAATAATAAACAATAATAATAACTTAGGCTGCACAAAATTTAAGCGGTCAGAATACCTTTTGAGGACAATTCATCATGGCTCACTTTAATGATCTGAAAACAAAGTTTACAGAAGACTGTCTGGTTGTTTTTCCTTTGATGTATGACACACACACGCATACACACACACACACACACACACACATATGCAGGGTGATGTATGACACACACACATACACAGGGTGATGTATGACGCACACACACATACACAGGGTGATGTATGACGCACACACACATATGCAGGGTGATGTATGACATACACACACATACATGCAGGTTGATGTATGACGCACACACACATACGCAGGGTGATGTATGACACACACACACACACATGCAGGGTGATGTATGACGCACACACACATACGCAGGGTGATGTATGACATACACACACATACATGCAGGTTGATGTATGACGCACACACACATACGCAGGGTGATGTATGACACACACACACACACATGCAGGGTGATGTATGACGCACACACACATACGCAGGGTGATGTATGACACACACACACACACATGCAGGGTGATGTATGACGCACACACACATACGCAGGGTGATGTATGACATACACACACATACATGCAGGTTGATGTATGACGCACACACACATACGCAGGGTGATGTATGACACACACACACACACATGCAGGGTGATGTATGACGCACACACACATACGCAGGGTGATGTATGACACACACACACATGTACAGTAAATGAACAAGTGTTTTGTTTTTGTTTATCTAAAATCGTCTTCATAGCGTCGGGCCAGTGCCAGGAATCAACCATTATTACTGCTGACCCCGGAGCAATTTGGGGTAAATGCCTTGCTCAAGGGTTAATCAACATTGTTGGATCTGGGATGCTAATAGGCAATCTTTCTTTAACTGTGTGTGTGTGTCTGTGTGTGTGTGTGTGTGTTTGTGTGTGTGTGCCTCCAGCTTGGGGACAGTGTGTATTGTGGAAAACCTGGCGTTCCCTGAGCCTGGTGTGGGGTTGGGTTCAGGGCGATGCGGTGCCCCACCTTATTGGCCCTGCTGGCGGGGGTCATGCTCTACCTAGTGATGGGGGCGCTGATCTTCCAGACCATGGAAGGACCTGAGGAGAGAAAGGCGTACGGCAACCTGTTGAACGTCACACAGATCTTCCTCCAATCCCACGACTGTGTCAACACACAGAACCTCAGCAACCTCATAAAGGTACACTCACCTGAGCAGATGGAAGTATTTACACTAGAACATTTATTTGAACCACTTTCTAATGGAATCAATGTTTCAATGCGCATTGTCAAATATCTCTGAAATTAGAGGGGCTTGTTAACTGAGCAACTCAGTGTCATGAGTTATATTAAACATACTATCAATTAATCTGACATGGGTAATATTAAACATATTATCAGTTAATCTGTCATGGGTAATATTAAATATATTATCAATTAATCTGACATGGGTAATATTAAACATATTATCAGTTAATCTGACATGGGTAATATTAAATATATTATCAATTAATCTGTCATGAGTTATATTAAACATACTATCAATTAATCTGTCATGAGTTATATTAAACATACTATCAATTAATCTGACATGGGTAATATTAAACATATTATCAGTTAATCTGTCATGGGTAATATTAAATATATTATCAGTTAATCTGTCATGGGTAATATTAAATATATTATCAGTTAATCTGTCATGGGTAATATTAAATATATTATCAGTTAATCTGTCATGGGTAATATTAAATATATTATCAGTTAATCTGTCATGGGTAATATTAAACATATTATCAGTTAATCTGTCATGGGTAATATTAAATATATTATCAGTTAATCTGTCATGGGTAATATTAAACATATTATCAGTTAATCTGTCATGGGTAATATTAAATATATTATCAGCAAATCTGTCATGGGTAATATTAAACATATTATCAGTTAATCTGTCATGGGTAATATTAAACATATTATCAGTTAATCTGTCATGGGTAATATTAAATATATTATCAGTTAATCTGTCATGGGTAATATTAAACATATTATCAGTTAATCTGTCATGGGTAATATTAAACATATTATCAGTTAATCTGTCATGGGTAATATTAAATATATTATCAGCAAATCTGTCATGGGTAATATTAAACATATTATCAGTTAATCTGTCATGGGTAATATTAAACATACTATCAATTAATCTGTCAAGGGTAATATTAAATATATTATCAGCCAATCTGTCATGGGTAATATTAAACATATTATCAGTTAATCTGTCATGGGTAATATTAAATGTATTATCAGCAAATCTGTCATGGGTAATATTAAACATATTATCAGATAATCTGTCATCAATATTAAATATATTATCAGCAAATCTGTCATGGGTAATATTAAACATATTATCAGTTAATCTGTCATGGGTAATATTAAATATATTATCATATTATCAGTTAATCTGTCAATATTAAACATATTATCAGTTAATCTGGTAATATTAAATATATTATCAGCAAATCTGTCATGGGTAATATTAAACATCTAATCTGTCATGGGTAATATTAAACATATTATCAGTTAATCTGTCATGGGTAATATTAAATATATTAAGCAAATCTGTCATGGGTAATATTAAACATATTATCAGTTAATCTGTCATGGGTAATATTAAACATATTATCAGTTAATCTGTCATGTTAATATTATCAGTTAATCTGTCATGGGTAATATTAAACATATTATCAGTTAATCTGTCATGGGTAATATTAAATATATTATCAGTTAATCTGTCATATATTATCAGTTAATCTGACATGGGTAATATTAAATATATTATCAGTCTGTCAAATATTAAACATATTATCAGTTAATCTGTCATGGGTAATATTAAATATATTATCAGTTAATCTGTAATGTGTAATATTAAACATATTATCAGTTAATCTGTCATGGGTAATATTAAACATATTATCAGTTAATCTGTCATGGGTAATATAAAACATATTATCAGTTAATCTGTCATGGGTAATATTAAACATATTATCAGTTAATCTGTCATGGGTAATATTAAATATATTATCAGTTAATCTGTCATGGGTAATATTAAACATATTATCAGTTAATCTGACATGGGTAATATTAAATATATTATCAGCAAATCTGTCATGGGTAATATTAAACATATTATCAGTTAATCTGTCATGGGTAATATTAAACATATTATCAGTTAATCTGTCATGGGTAATATTAAACATATTATCAGTTAATCTGTCATGGGTAATATTAAACATATTATCAGTTAATCTGTCATAGGTGATATGTTACATTACGTTACAATATAATGCGCTACAAAAAACGTAATATGTTACAAATTCACTAAAATGTGTTCTGTTAAGAATGTTTCTAAAACTATTTGTATCTTATAACGAAACAAAAAATAATTATATGTTATCAATTGAATTTAAGGTCAAGGTTACGTATCACAGTCTCACTACGGATATGGTTAAAACACAAAGTTCCCTCTCCATGGATTTAACCTCTAAATGTTGGAGAAAAGGTTTGGGTGTTCCCACAGATGATAATGCCCCAAACTTGCTAAATCTTCATTTAAATCTAACTGTGCTTATAACTGCCCCTGTCTGGTCTAAACCGTGACGTAAACTAACATATTTTACGATTTATCTGTCAAATATTGACCTAAAATAACTTGCCTGTTCTCCTGAGACCAGCCGAACATTAACTTCCCACGTCACAGCTCGCCTGCGTATGGTACAGATTGGGCTTTCTATGTACTATGCAGTGAGCCTCAGGGGCTATCTGTGAGAACAGTGTCCGATGTGATCTCAGAAATATACAGACAATATTTACACCATCACTGGATTACATAAAAAAATGTTACAGTGAATGGAAATCTTGTTTATTTAGTTGATTGTAGTGTAAATGCATAACCTGACAGACCAGTATAAAAAAACATCTGAGAAGATCCTCAGCGAAACCGACCCCAGGCAACAACTGGCCGAGCTTCGGAATTGAATTGAGTTTCCAAAAATGGCAAATTGTCTGGTCTTCCAACCTGACTCTCTCCCTATGTTCTCTTAGAGAGTGGCTGAGGCAGTGGAGACTGGCCTGGATGTCAAAAGCAACTCCACCAACTTTACCAGCAGGTGGGACCTTGCCAGCGGCTTCTTCTTCTGTGGTACAATCATTACCACCATTGGTGAGTTTCTTTTTACTGTGACACTTTTTTACAGTAATCCGTGTGGTTAACTGATGCTGTAATTATTCAGCTGTAATTTAAAACGTCACAACACAACTCATTCGATTCATCTCTTTGGGAAAAAATCTTTACCTTCAAGAGAGATCCTAGTCAAAAATCCTGGTCACATCTGTAGATAACAGGTTACCCCCCCTGGTCACATCTGTAGATAACAGGTTACCCCCGCTGGTCACATCTGTAGATAACAGGTTACCCCCCCTGGTCACATCTGTAGATAACAGGTTACCCCCCCTGGTCACATCTGTAGATAACAGGTTACCCCCTGGTCACATCTGTAGATAACAGGTTACCCCCTGGTCACATCTGTAGATAACAGGTTACCCCCTGGTCACATCTGTAGATAACAGGTTACCCCCTGGTCACATCTGTAGATAACAGGTTACCCCCCCTGGTCACATCTGTAGATAACAGGTTACCCCCCCTGGTCACATCTGTAGATAACAGGTTACCCCCCCTGGTCACATCTGTAGATAACAGGTTACCCCCCCTGGTCTCTGTACTTCCTCAGGCTTTGGTAACTTGTCTCCCAAGACCGGATTGGGCCGGCTTTTCTGTGTTTGTTACGCCCTGGTGGGGATCCCCATGTTTGGGTTTCTGCTAGCTGGTGTCGGGGACCACATGGGGACCATGCTGAGAAAAGCTGTGGGCAATATGGAGACACTCTTCCTGGTGAGAATACAGCGACAGTTGCCCAGGCTGCTTTGTGTACAGGATGTCCTCTCATTTTAATCTCCTGCCTCAGTGGGTGACGTAAGTGATGTTGTGTCACTCTTCCGTAAACAAAAGAGGTCGCCTTTGAATCCCTAACACTTGAAACATGTTCTACATCAGCAGTACAGAAGTCGACCATGTCAGTTATTCATTAGCTGTTTCCCCAGTAGACATGTTTACAGTTATGGCTCTCTTCTCTTTTCGCAGAAGCGGCAGGTCAGTCCCACCTATGTGAGGGTCATGTCTGCCGTTCTCTCTATCTTGATTGGCTGCCTGATCTTCCTGGCTGTGCCGACCCTGGTGTTTTGTAAGTTGGAGGAATGGTCGCTATTGGAGGCGCTCTATTTCGTGGTCATCACTCTCACCACTGTTGGCTTTGGAGACTTCGTACCAGGTACCATTTAATGTCATAACTATCTCAGTGAGACACACTCTGGGCAGTTTATACTTCACCGAATCCCTAAACAACACACACCACATATTACTCACCCATCCTGTTTCACATGGGCTACTATCCTTTGAAACAGACACTACTTTGATTCTGTGCCTACAGTTTGAGTGCATTTGTGTGTGCTGGCGTATCCTCGCGTGTCCAGCGTGTCGATGTCTGTCTGTGTCTGTGTCTGTGTCTGTGTCTGTGTCTGTGTGTGTGTGTGTAGGTGCTAATGGGAAGAATGGAGATCTGTTCAAGCCCCTGGTGTGGTTCTGGATAGTGTTTGGCCTGGCTTATTTCGCCTCCATACTCACCATGATTGGGAACTGGCTGCGGGTGCTGTCCAAGAAAACCCGGGCTGAGGTGAGTGGTTGTAAATGAGACAGAAACCTATTGACTGGTAGGGCTGGTGAGTTTGAAACAGACAATATGACAGCGTCTGGACAATGATTTGCTGGAAGCACTTCACACTAGTGTCAACATTTACTTACCGTCTGTGTCTGTCCGTCTGGTTTTCCATCCCTGTCTGTATTTCGCCCCGTCATCCCTCATTTTATCCCTCTCTCTTTTTGTCACTCTATTTGTCTTTCACTTTCTTCGTTTCTCTCTATCGTTCTCTAACTTCCTTTTTAAGATGGAGGAGTTGAGGGCCCACGCTACAGACTGGACCCAGAACATACAAAACATGTCCAAGGACTTCCAAATCCCAAACCCTCTGGACCTCAATGACCCATTCCTGCTGCAGCGGCGCCGATGGAAACGCAGCGTCCGACGGCGAGTCCGCAGGGGTGCACTGGGTCACCGAGATAGACTGGGCCCCATTGGGCAGAACGGACACCTGCCCAACCGCTGGTTGGCCCATACCTGCTCCATGACCCGCCTGGAGGTCAGGCCCCTGGATAGAGGGGAGGGGTTAGGACCCGGTCTGAGGCTATTGGCCGATTTACACCAAAGGTCAGAAGGCCGATCGTTGGGCCGGACAGTGGCGAGGTCGCTATCGATGCCCGCGGCAAAGTCGGCGATGGAGCTAGACTATGACTCTGATCCTCTCAGGATGACTTCTGAGAGGTCCGGGTCTGGATCGGTGTATGAGTATGGGTCGCTTTCTGAGTCTCCAGACTCTGACTCCAGATCAGTGGTCTCCTGCTATGACTCTAACGCCTCTGGTGTGTGTCAACCAGGACTGGAGAGACCTTTGGCCCGTTTTGACCCCGGTGGGTCTCTATGTACTGAGCAGGAGGAACGTCAAGGAGGATCCATGCAGGTGTTTTTAGGGATAGACAGCCGATTCCCTGTGGATCTCCAACAGCTCCCCAAACCTATCCCAATGTTCCCCCTGCCACTGCCCATGCCCGCCACAGTCCAACCACCCTCCTCTTCCTCCTCCCCCCCCTCACCAGACTGCAAAATGCTGGATTTCTTTGGGGAGAACCTGGCCTTCATTGACGAGTCATCGGACACACTGAGCGAGCGGAACCAGCCGGTTGAGGGTGACGTCCCAGCATCCCATAAACCCAGTGGGAGGAGCGCCAGGAGACAGGCGCCTCCCAGGAGCCCCGTCAGGGAGAGGAGGACGGACAATGACATGCAACCCCCCTCTAATCCCCCGACTCCTCCCCCTATTTAAGATATCAGAGACTGACACACACACACGTTCACACCAACACACACATACTGTATGCACACAAACAAAAGACAAATTAAACATGTATGCTAACATCTGGTCTTTATCAGTGTTCAGTGGAATAACAGCTCTAAAGCTCTGGTGGAATAGCAAAATCATAGATGTGTTTTTATGAAAAGCATTATATTTGACACATGTACTCAACACAGCTATTAAACATTAGAACGTTTTAGCTCAGTGGAGATGGATCCACTTGGTAAAGAAACAGCACCCCCTCCTGACTGTCCTAGTCTAGTACAACAAGACTTTTGCGTAGGTTTAGCATACCGTTGTTCTGTCCGCTTTTGGACCTCAGCCCAAACCTTATCCATAGTTTAAGACTGACTGCCTGAAGTGTAGACATTTTGAAATATCCATTTTAGATCTGCTTTCAGAGATCCCTATCTTAATGGAATGCACTGTAATCTGTTTCTATGACTTGTTGACTTTGTCAGCATTCTGTTGCCCTGAATTTACTATATATCTATGTGCAAACTGTTATTTTTCAAGCAAGTTGTGCGTTTCGAAATGAAATAAATTACAATACAAACCGACATTACTTTGTTAGCCTGCTGAGATAATAACATAATATTTAGAGCCCTTGCTGAGTATTGAGAATTTGCGGTGTACACACACACACACACACACACACACCCAAGGTCACTCAGACAAACACACATAATGCTTTTCTTTCTTTTTTTCTTTGAACCTTGATCTAGATTCTAGAAACCCATATGTTCTATTCTTAACCTCTTAACCTAATCTTTAATTTAAAAAAAATTAAGCTCTAATGTCTGACCCTAAACCTACACCGGATATAAAAAGTATACACACCCCAAAGATAAATCGTCGGAACTTCTTCCACTTTTAATCTGACCTATAACATAAACAATTCAATTTAAAAACAAACTAAAATCTTTGAGAGACATTTTTTTTACAATAACCTGGTTGCATAAGTGTGCACACCCTCCTATAACTGGGAACAAAAAAAATCCTAAGTGTTAGATATACCATAAAACACAATGAAGACAGTCATCATTAAGTAGAAAAAATATGGCACAACTGAGACATTACCAAGAACTGGACGTTCCTCCAAAATCAATGTAAAGAAGAAAACTGGTCAGGGAGGCTTCCAAGAGGCCTACAGCAACATTAAAGGTGCTGCAGGAATTTCTGGCAAGTACTGGCTGTGTGTTACATGTTACAACAATCTCCTGTATTCTTCATATGTATGGGCTATGGTGGCAAGGCGGAAGCCTTTTCTTACGAAGAAAAACATCTAAGCCCGGTTGAAGTTTGCAAAAACAAACATCAAGTCTCCCAAAAGCATGTGGGAAAATGTTTGGCGAAAAAACAACACTGCACATCACCCAAAGAACACCACACTCACAGTGAAGCATGGTGGTGGCAGCGTCATTCTTTGGGGCTGTTTTTTCCATACCAGGCAATTTGGGCACAAAAACCTTCAGGCTTCCGTTAGAAAGCTGAAGAAGAGTAAGTTCACCTTACAGCACGACAACGACCCAAAGCACGCATCCAAATCCAGAAAAGCATGGCTTCACCAGAAGAAGGTTAATGTTTTGTAATGTGCCCAGACCTGAATCCAACCGAACATCTGTGGGGTGTTCTGAAGAGGGCTGTGCACAGGAGACGTCCTCACAATCTGACAGATTAGGAGCACTTTTGCAAACAAGAGTGGGTAAATATTGACAAGTCGAGATGTGCCATGTTAATAGACCCTTATCCAAAAAGACTGAGTGCAGTAATAAAATCAAAAGGTGCTTCAACAAAGTATTAGTTTAAGGATGTGCACACTTATGCAACCAGGTTATTGTAAGGTTTTTATTTTCTATTTTCCCCTTCAAAGATTTTAGTTTGTTTTTCAATTGAATTGTTCACACTATAGGTCACATTAAAGGTGGTATTTTAACCACCCCATTTTAAGGGGTGTGTAGACTTTTTATGTCCACTGTAACTGATCATCCATAAACCTAAAATTAACAAACATTGTAACATCATACAGCATTGTACACTTGTCCATTCACTTTATCCCTGATTTAGAAGTCTCCCTTGTGGAGACATTTTTCCAGTTTTCCTGTCTTTGTGAGAATTTCAGGTCATTATACGTAGACATAGACATGGATTACGCGTCGCACACACACAATTGAGCAAGCCTATCCTGGTGGGATAAGTGTAGGTTGCATATAGAAAAGGGTAGTTATACGGAAAAAACTAAGAGATGCTGGGTTAGTTTACAACCTGACCCGGGAGTCTCGCCACAGCTGTCTGGTAGTGGCACCCCAAACAACTCCCTCCATTTGCCACACATCCCCACAAACATCTCCCCCTAATGCCCCCCAACAGTCTCCCCCTTAATGGCGGCCCCTCACCCCAAACATACCGCCTGGGCAATGCCTCCCCGCCCAAACGTCTCCCACTTCCTCCACACATCCTTTCCTCAGACCATCTGGGCAGGTGGGCAGGGCTTACAGGAACTGGGGGAGTCGGGAAAGGTTCCTAGGGTTCAGTTTGCTCGATGTACTGGACTAGGTGTGCTATGTTAGATACCCTTTTAAGTGTCTGCTGAGAACTGACCTGGACGGTGGAAAATACCTGCACTCGGTTTTCTCTACGTCCACCGCAGAAACATTTAGATAAACACACAGAAGTCAACAGTATCTCCAGCCTTCTCTCTCAAACACACTAACCACTGAAATACCAGAGACTAAATATACGTTCAGCCCCAGGGTGGATTTATGTGAAGTTTTCATGCAACTTATCGTGGACAAGCCTCAATGTGTGTGAGTCGGTTGACATTAACAGCATGACCTAGCATTCTATAAGTAAACAGGTCAGTTCAATGAGAAATAATATTTATAAATACTAAGTATAGATACACCTGTGTATAGCCCTGTCACACCAGATATGATCGTAAAAAAATATGCTATGGCTGCAAAATGCCCACCTCTGTCCCACGCTAACAAATTCTAAATTAGGCCTATCAGCCCACAGCTTTCTTTTCAAAGCATCTCTTTCTATTCCTCTCTCCCTCTTTCCTCTATAAAACACCCCAAACTGGGTTTCAAATCTGCAGTTTTGTGAGTGCTGCTTTCTGGAAACCTTTCACATCCTGTTTACCCGGGCGGATTTCAGCCCTGGACCACAGAACTCTGGCTGGAGGCCCTTCTTGCATGAACACAACCTCACTATCCTGTCTTTGGCTTTTGTTTTGTCTGAGTTACATGTATACTCTTTTACTTCAGCCTCGCTGTTTCTCTGTTCTCACACATTCTCATTCTCTCTCTATCCCTGTGGACTTCACTGTTGGTTTTGCAAAACTATTACTGGTGAATCATCAAAACAATCCTTCTCTGGTTCTCTTTTCCTCCAGTGTTTTCCAATTGGATATCTCTTGACTGTTAAAGCATGACTGAAATTGAATGCAATATTTCTGTGTTATCAGAACGTGTCAAAAGGATATTACCTTTACATTTATTTTATGCAGTATGTGATACTAATTCATAATCATATTGTTCTCTGATTAATTTCGTTTATTCTCTACTTCTTTCTCAACATTTCTTCTGCCATCTCTTTATCATGTCTTCCTTTCCTTTCATTTACGGTTCAAGTGAATGCACACATATCTCTACCTAGAGGACCCCAAGTCTTATGCAACAAGCACACATTGTTTTTCCAAACAAAACATTTTAATATTGGACTTAGAATATTATTAAAGTTTAATAGAGCTATGTAAATGAATACGACATTGACCGTTGTCTTGAACTTATGAACATGGGGATAAAATCAGGTTCTGAAGCCGAGTTTCATGCTGCCAATATGGAAAATGTGTTTTTGTGACGTGAAGGCTTCAATATGTATATATATATATATATATATATATATATATATATATATATATATATATATATAAAAAGAGAGAGGTTCAGTCTGTGCTTTATGCTTGAAAAACGAAAGTTGTGGTCATTGTCAAAGTCTGCCTTAACCCTTTGGTCCAGCCTGATTCCTTCTCCCAGAATCTCCCGACTGGCTACAGGCATCAGCGGCACTTGCAGGACCTGACCACCATGTTGGAGAGCTGCTCCACCTTGGGAGCACGGCCAACGAAATACACGATGGTCAGGGGCTCCAGGTCCTGAGGTACGCAGCAGGGAGAAGCCGACGCCTCTGGGTTCAGCTTGTTATACAGAGGCAGGATCTGTGTGTGTGAAACAGAGAGAGAGCCTGAAACCACCTTTAGGTTCAGCTTGTTATACAGAGGCAGGATCTGAGTGTGTGAAACAGAGAGAGAGCCTGAAACCACCTTTAAGTGAACGATTAAAAAAACAGCATCTCAAATATCGCATCAACAACAGCCACAAACAATTAAAACACTTTTGAAATAGCCTCCTTAAAGCAAACAACTGCTTCACTGTCCAAAGTGGTCATAATGATGTAGAAACCCAACCAGGTTGTAAAAGTTTGTTTACTATGACACAGCTATAACAGATGTGCTGAGGTGATGGACAGCTGTTGTGACCCAACTGGGCTGAAAATATATTCAGGGACGCAATAAACTCAAATGAAATGGTCCGTGTGGAGGTGACAGCAGATTTATGCCACCCTAGTGGTTAGGGTTAACTGACCATGTTGTAGTGGTTGTCAGCGCTCCAGAGGTATGGACAGCTACCAGAACAGAAGTTGGCCTTGTAGCCCTTTGGCTCGTGGATCCACTTCCAGTTTAGGTCGCGGCGGAAGTCGATGTAGAGCGATCGCAGACAGCAGCCTGGGTCAGAGTTCCTACAAAGGACCATTTGCATACATTTTACACATGGATGATCTCTAAACCATTAGTCTATTAATTATGCTTCCTATAAGCTTCTGACAAAAAAAACGTCTATTTTTGACTTGGTGGGTAATAACGTACAGGATGTTGGATAAGTAGATGATGTGTACAACATTTCGTGAACGGGGATATTGCTTTATATCAATCTTATAAGGTCTATTGGGTACCTGGAGCAGGTGCTGGTATCTGCTGCGGCCCTCCTTTTTCTGGCCTTTTTGACGGGGTTGTCCACCCTGTCACTAGGCAACAGGGTCAGGATAAGGTGTGGCGTCTTGGTACTAAACTCTACCTGGCCCTTAGTTAGCCCCGCCCCTAGTTTCTTCACCTGTTGCTGCAGCAGCAACTCATCATCCAGACCTAAGGAGGAGAAGTAGGAGAGGATATGAGAAGAAGGGAATAAAGGTTTGGTGTGTTTCCTCAATGTGTGGGAAAGCCTTAATCAAGCCGACTCACACGCACAAATACCTTTCACTGTCTAACTGACTTTAAAGAAACAGAATCAGTTTTCTCAATCAAAAATAGCCATGTGTCTACATTGAAGTTCTACAGACCTGCGAAGCGGGCCTCCAGTTCCTCACTCTTATTGGGTATGATGCTGTTAGTGGAAGGAACGAACGTGCAGCATGGACAGTGAACGCCCAGCCTCAGACCCAGGTTCCTCTCTGTAGAAGGACAGGAGATATGAAAGAAGTATGACAGGCAGAGAGGTCTGGAACCACAGCATGGATCAACTGCATTTAGCCGTGTCACACTGTTCAGCACACGGCAGGTGTTACTGCTGCCACTATAGTAGGGGCAATGCCTGTCCTTTTAAATGGGGCCATTTAGCATGAATATGATAAGCTGGAACCCCGACCTGTATGAGCCAGCCAATCCTTCACAGTCTCTGTGACATCCACTGAGAGCCATGCCCCCTTGTTCCGCGGGCGAACAGTTCTGGAGTCGATGTACCTCTGTGTAGTGCCTGTTGGCTCTGCAGCCTCCATCACCTGACAGGAACATAGAATAAGTGCCAAATAGCAAAGCTGTCTACTATATACAGTCGCTATTGGAACAGGTTCTCCAGGATTAAAAACATTCAAATCCTTTAAACAGGGCAATCAGGCACCCCTATAATATATGATGATACTTAGTGGTAATTAGGACACCGTTGTGTAACTTGGTAACCATGTTAAGATACTATGTACATGAAATAATGTGAAGATACTTGGTAAATTTAATATCGTGAATATACTTGGTAAATGTAATATTGTGAATATACTGGGTACATGTAATAATGTTATGATTCTTGGTAAATGTAATATTGGGAAAATACTTGGTACATGTAATAATGTTAAGGTACTTGGTACATGTAATAATGTTAAGATACTTGCTAAATGTAATAATGTTATGATTGTTGGTACATGTAATAATGTTATGATTGTTGGTACATGTAATGTTATTACTTTTGGTACAGGTAATAATGTTATGATTCTTGGTACATGTAATAATGTTAAGATACTTGGTACAGGTAATAATGTTATGATTCTTGGTACATGTAATAATGTTAAGATACTTGGTACATGTAATAATGTTAAGGTACTTGGTAAATGTAATAATGTTATGATTCTTGGTACATGTAATAATGTTATGATTCTTGGTACATGTAATAATGTTAAGATACTTGGTACATGTAATAATGTTATGATTCTTGGTACATGTAATAATGTTATGATTCTTGGTATATGTAATAATGTTATGATTCTTGGTACAGGTAATAATGTTATGATTCTTGGTACATGTAATATTGTTATGATTATTGGTACATGTAATATTGTTAAGATACTTGGTACATGTAATAATGTTAAGATACTTGGTAAATGTAATAATGTTATGATTCTTGGTACATGTAATAATGTTATGATTCTTGGTACATGTAATAATGTTATGATTCTTGGTACATGTAATAATGTTATGATTCTTGGTACATGTAATAATGTTATGATTCTTGGTACATGTAATAATGTTATGATTCTTGGTACATGTAATAATGTTATGATTCTTGGTACAGGTAATAATGTTATGATTCTTGGTACATGTAATAATGTTATGATTCTTGGTACATGTAATAATGTTATGATTCTTGGTACATGTAATAATGTTATGATTCTTGGTACAGGTAATAATGTTATGATTCTTGGTACATGTAATAATGTTATGATTCTTGGTACAGGTAATAATGTTATGATTCTTGGTACAGGTAATAATGTTATGATTCTTGGTACATGTAATAATGTTATGATTCTTGGTACATGTAATATTGTTATGATTCTTGGTACATGTAATAATGTTATGATTCTTGGTACAGGTAATAATGTTATGATTCTTGGTACAGGTAATAATGTTATGATTCTTGGTACATGTAATAATGTTATGATTCTTGGTACATGTAATATTGTTATGATTCTTGGTACATGTAATAATGTTATGATTCTTGGTACATGTAATAATGTTAAGGTACTTGGCACATGTAATAATTCTATGATTCTTGGTACAGGTAATAATGTTATGTTTCTTGGTACAGGTAATAATGTTATGTTTCTTGGTACAGGTAAGTGATGGTACAGAACCTGATAGATCTCCACTCTCTGCTCAGTGGTTCCTGCCAGGGTGTTCACATCTCTGTAGATTCTGAACTCAGCTTTGACCAGGGTGCTGGAGTTTGTGTCCACCCCACTTACATCAAACCGCACAAGTCTATAGTATGGGCTGGGAGGTGTAGGATTCACTGCATCTATGGAAACAGAGAGATACCACTTGCTAAATAACAAAATAACTAGATAATATGTATGAGAATGTACCACTAAGTTTATAACACATATATATTTATTATATTTTTATAAATAAATATTAATAGGCTTGTGAGGACCGCCACCTAACATACAACAAATGGCTGACAACTGGACACGTGAGGTGCAATAAAACGTTTCATCTGCTTTATTAAACCCGGATAATGTGTTATGAGCATATTTATTGTAATAAGTGTTTTACTCACTTGGGTGGGTGGGCTGTGGAAGCATGTCTATGCGCTGAACTTCTTTTGCATAATAATCCTCCTCGCTGCTCTCTCGGTCGCACGCACTCTCGGCCTGGCGCGCACGCTCTTTCTGCAGCTCCTTGGTGCTGTTGTACAGGAGCATCACCTCGGCGGGGACGGTTCCCGGTGGTGTGCTCGGCACCGGGGACTCTGGCGGGCTCCGGTAGCGCAGCTTGCTGAGGATCTGGCCGCGGACCGCCTCAATGCGCTTGGACTTCTGATCATCCAGGTTGTATGAACGACAGGTGTTGTGTCCCTCGGCAGAGACCACCAGCTGGAGCAGCAGCACGCAGAAGGGAGTGAGCCACATGACAGACCGGTGGTCAGACGGGGGAACCGACTCACTCGACTCCATGGGAAATATGCAAGAACCCTTTAGTTTAAAGCGTTCAGTTTAATGCCAATTTAAGTTTTAACTGCTCTACACCCAGATGTTTAACTTTTACAGAATTGGCAAAGTTGGAAAAAAGTTTAAAACACGTTCAAAAACAAAACAAATACTAGTATCAAAAAGACAACTTAAATTGATGAGCTCAGCCCATTTCGTTTATTCGTTTAACATAAAGGCAGATTAAATTGTTTGTTAATTATATCATCTAAGTCGCTAAAACCCACCACCGACAAAACAGATAAAAAGCACACGTGTTTTTTCTTTTTAAAAGTCTTATCAGAGCAATTCTTCCCATATGGAAATCACAGCCGATGAATGTGCTAAAATCTTGAGATGTAAACCAAGCAGCATGGTTCCTTCACATTACAGTAAAAATAAATCCTTCTGGTAAAAGGTGTGTATTCCCAAGAAAAATGCCTCCCAAAAAATGTAACAGTCCCAGAAATTCCTTAAAAAGTCTTTGCTTCTCTTATTCCTTACCTTTGTCCGGGAGGAAAAAACATTTCACTACACGAAAAGGTCTGACGCCGTCCATTTCTCTCATTTCTTTTCACAGAGTTGAGACAGTAACTTCAGTGTACAACTCAATCCAAGTGTGTGTGGGAGTGTGAGAGATATATGCATGTTAGAGGTAGCGGGTGGGGTTCCACACAAGGACTGGTGTGTGTCACTTTTTAGGTATATTACTCTCATCAAATTAGTTTACACACACACATTCATAAATTCTCACCACCGCAAACATATTTTGCCACCCCCGCCATCTATACGTCAGGCATCCCCTTGAAACACATTAAAGCCCCATTTCAAGTAGCGAGGCAAAAGAGTGCCGGATCAACTTTCCCAAATCCTTGACTTCTCTTTGACTGATCAGTCTCATAATCCCTGCATTTATTTCCATAACAGGGACAGGTCTTGTAGAAGTGTGTACTATAAATGCAGACCATGTGTCCTAGACATAGCATTTGTTGAAATCTTTTAATTTTCATTCGCAGTTATAATAAATGACTAGTTATGCAGTCTCTCCACCCTGTCTCCTTTTTCTCCCGCCTCCTCTCTCTCTTTTTTTTTTACCCGTCTCAATGTTAATTACAGTTCAGCAGCCGGGGACTGTTAATCTGTCAGAGAAGGCTTTTATTGCAGCTCTCTTAACATCCCATTATACTGTTATTATAGTTTCAGCTCCAAAGCTGTAATTGCAGTAAGTAGAAGGGATAGGTACTACAGAGAGATGGAGGGATGGGGAAAAGGAGGGGAAGAAGAAGAGGGAGGAAAAGGACGGAGGAAACGGGGGAGGGAGCATTGAAGGCTGCAGGCATTTTTTCTCCTGGCAAGTTTCTAAAATGATAACACTGCTGTTGCATGGAAACAAATACATTTGTGGTTTTAACACAACAGACGATGCTGGCCCTTAGAATATAAGGAACCCACACGGCCCTCAGAATATATGGGACCCACACGGCCCTCAGAATATATGGGACCCACATGGCCCTCAGAATATATGGGACCCACACGGCCCTCAGAATATATGGGACCCACACAGCCCTCAGAATATATGGGACCCACACTGCCCCTCAGAATATATGGGACCCACATGGCCCTCAGAATATATGGGACCCACATGGCCCTCAGAATATATGGGACCCACACGGCCCTCAGAATATATGGGACCCACACGGCCCTCAGAATATATGGGACCCACATGGCCCTCAGAATATATGGGACCCACACGGCCCTCAGAATATATGGGACCCACATGGCCCTCAGAATATATGGGACCCACATAGCCCTCAGAATATATGGGACCCACATGGCCCTCAGAATATATGGGACCCACATGGCCCTCAGAATATATGGGACCCACATGGCCCTCAGAATATATGGGACCCACATGGCCCTCAGAATATATGGGACCCACACGGCCCTCAGAATATATGGGACCCACATGGCCCTCAGAATATATGGGACCCACATGGCCCTCAGAATATATGGGACCCACATGGCCCTCAGAATATATGGGACCCACACGGCCCCTCAGAATATATATGGGACCCACACGGCCCCTCAGAATAAGGGACCCACATGGCCCCTCAGAATATATGGGACCCACACTGCCCCTCAGAATATATGGGACCCACACGGCCCTCAGAATATATGGGACCCACACGGCCCTCAGAATATATGGGACCCACATGGCCCTCAGAATATATGGGACCCACATGGCCCTCAGAATATATGGGACCCACACGGCCCTCAGAATATATGGGACCCACATGGCCCTCAGAATATATGGGACCCACATGGCCCTCAGAATATATGGGACCCACACGGCCCTCAGAATATATGGGACCCACATGGCCCTCAGAATATATGGGACCCACACGGCCCCTCAGAATATATATGGGACCCACACGGCCCCTCAGAATAAGGGACCCACATGGCCCCTCAGAATATATGGGACCCACACTGCCCCTCAGAATATATGGGACCCACACGGCCCTCAGAATATATGGGACCCACACGGCCCTCAGAATATATGGGACCCACATGGCCCTCAGAATATATGGGACCCACATGGCCCTCAGAATATATGGGACCCACATGGCCCTCAGAATATATGGGACCCACATGGCCCTCAGAATATATGGGACCCACATGGCCCTCAGAATATATGGGACCCACATGGCCCTCAGAATATATATGGGACCCACATGGCCCTCAGAATATATATGGGACCCACACGGCCCCTCAGAATAAGGGACCCACATGGCCCCTCGTAGCAAACTGTGCCTACGTGGAGTTGTTTGGCAACAGAGTGTAGGCTGATCTGGTGGCGAACAGATCAAAACAGCCTGACGTTAGCTGTGGTATTGCAATGTGTGGGCTCAAATCGACTTGACCAAAACAACTTCCCTGGCCAAATATAGTCACAGCTCCGCCACGTCACTTAGCTCTCAGCAGTTCTCCTTCCCTGCCACAACAGGCGAGGTGATTTATCACAATTTGACATGATGACATTTCAACACATGCCTGTATGTTAGTTGAGGATTTAATTCCATTTATTTATCTGCGCAATGTAACTACAAAGAAAGGTGTAAAAAGAAAAATAACAATTTTATAGAAAATAAATACAACAAAATCAGCTAATCACAGATATTGGACATCAGAACAGAATTCAGATCATACTAGGGTGCATTTGGGGAGTCAATGTGATGAAATACAATATCCGATTTAAACATAGCCCCAGATAGAACCAAATCAATCCAAAAAGGGTGATATTCCTTCTCATAAAGTCACAAAACAGGAGTCCAGTTCCATATAATGACCAACCGGGTGGGAGAGTAACGGCTGGTAGATGCTAATTTTTCCAGACAGGGTACATCTTATATCTGAGAACCCCACGATGTCGGCGTAACCAAGCCGACTCCTCTATGCCTCTTCCTCGTTCAACAGCATGTTGGGGACACCCCGAGAGATTGGGAACTCACGACCAGATTCAGGGCACTGCAAACACCCCTCCAGCACCTCAACCTGAGACAAACACAGTGGTCACTGCATTAAAAAATATGGAAACCACCAGTAGAACACTGCAATCAAAAACAAGATAATATATGTATACAAATAAAAATAATCTACAATTTAACGAGTTATAATTTCACAATAAGGGATTCATTCAAGGATATTACTAATGTGATGAATATACCACTTTTATAATGTGAACACAAATGTTTCACCTTTTTGGCTTGTCAATTAAAGTTAGCGACCCACAAACTGCAAGGCCAACTACCACGCTTTTTTAATAGATTTTTCATTCGGAATATGATTATTTCTGTGTTTTCGTGAGACAGTCTGTATATATTGTTACAAAACTGAAGATCTGCAGTTAAATGGAAAAGCCCCTGTACCTTGGAGTGTACAGTGGATAACAAAAGTCTACACAGCCTCTCTCAGAAATACAATAAGTAAAAAATAAACAATTATTTGGTTGCATGAGGGCCTAAAGGTAAACCTCGAAATTCAGGAAAAATCCTAAACAACACATTGCCTTCTTATCCTTACTAATTATGATGATGGCTGTATCATGGTATCAGTATGCTGGACATTGACACATTCAAGAGACTTTGGAAGAGAAAGGAGCGGAAAAGCAGAAAAGCAAAGGCAATATGTGCATACCAAAGATAAGAATCCGAAAGTTCGGATCAGTTACTGCAAAAACGAATACATCTGTAATAAACAAATACGAACAATAGACTACAATAAAGTAATAAAAAATGTAAATATGTAAGGTGCAAATGTCCAGTAATAGTTCTGAGTAGATGTAAATGTAGGGAGCAGTATTGACAGACCGCAACCTCCTGCCAGAGGGGAGACTTCTGAATAATCAATTTCCAGGATGAGAGGGATCAGCCTGAATCTTTTCTGCCTGCCTCAGCATCCTGGAGGTGTGTAGGTTATATGGATATAAAAAGTCTACGAACTCCTATTGATAATACCCATCAGTATTTTTATGTGAAAAATAAATCATGTCAGAACTTTTTCCACCTCTAATGTGACCAATTATGTGAACAATTCCATTGAAAAACAAACTGAAATCTTCGAGGGAGAAAAATGTAAACCTTAGAATAACCTGGTTGCACACCCAGAAACTTTTTTGTTGAAAAATCGTTTCATTTTATTACAGCACCCAGAGTATATTAGCATGGTACATCTTGACGTGGCAATATTTGCCCACTCTTTGCAAAAGCGCTCCAAATCTGTCAGATTTCAAGGACATCTCCTGTGCACAGCCCTCGACAGATCAAACTACAGATTTTCAATTGTATTCAGGTCTGGGCTCTGGCTGGGCCGTTCCAAAATGTTAATTTTCTTCTGGTGAACATTCACTGTGGGTATGGTGTTCTTTTGGTGATGTGCGGTGTTATTTTCAACAGTTGTATGTGTTTTCACCCTTCATTGTGTCTGTTCATTTTACAAATGTAACCCCTGCCTGCATTTGGTTCCTGCCAACACACTACACCTAAGGACATTGTGACACATGTAGTGTTAGTGTAACTAAGGACCAGCCTAGATTTGGTCATATATTGTTGATGTGAAGGACAGGATGTCATTAAATTAGAGGCAGAGAGCAGGGTTGAGACAAGACCAATACAGCATGTTTCTACACCGCACTGACACAAAAACCGCGATAGAAGATATAAATAACTTGTGTCCACTAAGAATTTTGCATTGAATGATCAACGTTTCAGTCTATTACCAAAATGGTCATGATTTTTAATGTACAAGTAGAAATCTGTTCACAGAAAACTGACATTGGAGCAGCTGAATGACCTACAAATAATGTGGGAGGTTAAAATGGAGTGACCTCATTTATTGTCACATTGTTTATAGGTTGTACGTGCACTCTAGGTTATACGTGCACTCTAGGTTATACGTGCACTCGCACTCCTGGTACATGATCAGGGATCTTATCTTTCTGCTAAGAGATGCCACCTTGCAAACCAATCAATGGTTTTGAAGACACAATAAACAACTACTTTACCTGTCTATTATAACAGAGAGATAATTACACCCTCCTCCCTAAACAACCTGTTGCATACCTGAACCTATTTGTGATTGTCAGTGATCTGGCTGAGAAGATGAGGACACTGTTAGACTAGACCTCATTTTCATGTGTCGAGAGTCGAGACTGAACCTTCCAAAACTCTGTGGGTCTACTGGTAAAATGTCAATCTCACACAGGACTTTCTACATTTTTCCCATTGATTCCTTCTGTGCTTGACAAAATTCAAAACACATGGTCTTCTATGTTGTTAAATAAAACAAATCATTAACATTGTGTCCCACGGTTGACCATCACACCACAGATGTATTCTGAGGTTGATGTTATTTGGGGAATTATTTCAATCAAGTATTAGATGACATTTGTTGTACGCAAACCTCACCTCTAACAACACCCTATGCACTTTACGCAGGAAATCTTCATTATTTTCATAGTCTGTCACCAGCTCTGTAGGTAAATCCTGGAGATGGCCAAGCTGATAAAAGAAATAACGGTGATATAAATCCCAAGAAGACATGCACAACAATCAAAACATTGAACACAACTGAAGCCTGTCAGACTGAATTTGTATCTACACCATACTAACTAGTCAACCACAGGTACAGTCACCTGTATCTACACCATACTAACTAGTCAACCACAGGTACAGTCACCTGTATCTACACCATACTAACTAGTCAACCACAGGTACAGTCACCTGTATCTACACCATACTAACTAGTCAACCACAGGTACAGTCACCTGTATCTACACCATACTAACTAGTCAACCACAGGTACAGTCACCTGTATCTACACCATACTAACTAGTCAACCACAGGTACAGTCACCTGTATCTACACCATACTAACTAGTCAACCACAGGTACAGTCACCTGTATCTACACCATACTAACTAGTCAACCACAGGTACAGTCACCTGTATCTACACCATACTAACTAGTCAACCACAGGTACAGTCACCTGTATCTACACCATACTAACTAGTCAACCACAGGTACAGTCACCTGTATCTACACCATACTAACTAGTCAACCACAGGTACAGTCACCTGTATCTACACCATACTAACTAGTCAACCACAGGTACAGTCACCTGTATCTACACCATACTAACTAGTCTACCACAGGTACAGTCACCTGTATCTACACCATACTAACTAGTCTACCTCTGGTACAGTCATCTGTATCTATGCCATACTAACTAGTCTACCTCTGGTACAGTCATCTGTATCTATGCCATACTAAATAGTCTACCTCTGGTACAGTCATCTGTATCTATGCCATACTAACTAGTCTACCTCTGGTACAGTCATTTGTATCTACACCATATTAACTAGTCTACCTCTGGTACAGTCATTTGTATCTAGGCCATACTAACTAGTCAACCACTGGTACAGTCACTTGTATCTACACCATATTAACTAGTCTACCTCTGGTACAGTCATTTGAAATCAGACGGAAAAACGCTTACCCCTTCAGCAGCCTGAACCAGGGCACTCCACTCCAGCTTGGGGATCATTCGACTCACAAAATTTGGATTAAACTCCACCTCACTTACTTTCACTTCCGTAGCCTGGGATCCACATAAAATGTATAATACATGTAAACATATGGTAGGCAAATACACCGTACATATTACATCAAAACCAGTATTTCGTGTCAAATATCATTACCTTGATGAGTAGCGGATAACCTTTAGTTACCCCCTTCACGTGCGATGTCAACATGTTGTGCGTCAGTAGTTTCATCTTTAGAATAAGTCGCTTATAAAAATAACGAAAGTGAGAGAGCCAACAACACTGTCAATTAATGCCGAATAGTGTATCTTACAAAACTGCATGCAGTCACAACAATTTACACGCGGACCGGAAATGTGTAACAGTGAATAGTTTCCCGCGAAAACACATTCATCCTAACAGAGGTTCCTATCAGGAAACAGAAAAACCGATTCATTTGTCAAAAAACACGAACTACTTTAAGGTTCGTTTTTTGTACCCATGATTTTTTTTGTAATAATTATGTATTTATTGTCTTGGTATTATACAGGTCATTCTGTCAGGTATGATATCGTAAATAGTAATTTCAGACAGAGGTGTGATGTAACAACCCACAGTTCAGTCTCAAAAGTAACTACTAACCCACAAACATGCATAACACGCACGCGCACACGCACACACACACCTAACCATACAATACATCCCTTAAACAAAAATAAGAATGTAACATTTTACAACAAAACCCTTGTTTTTTATCTTTAACCTCCAGAGATTTTCAATAAACACTGTATTATTTAGAAAATGAATATGATTATTAACACTAGTGTTGAATTAGAAAAAAAAATACAAAAAGTATGGAAAAGCAACGAGAAAAGAATCTTCGAGAGAAAGAACCCAGATTGGTGATGACGTGATGCCCTAACAGTCCTTTACTCTAACAAAAACAGGAAAATACAAACCAGAAGTCCTTTCAAGCAAACAAGGAAAACTATTCGACCAACAGAAAAAAAGAAAGTAACTACGTATTTTCTGTTCCTTTAAGAGTCTCCCATGAATGACCATGCAGGCGTAGAGACTATAGGTTACAAATGTACATATTGGTTTAGAGCAAGAGTCTAGGGCCAAACAAAAACCAAAACTGAAAACCCATATGGCACAACAGAAAAAAACATTGTGGTGTGGATGTGTGACAACCTGAATTGATTATCAAATCTAGGATCCTCAGAAAGGATTTTAGTAAAAGGCCACAGCATCATACAAACCACATTATATGAACTGAATCTCTGCAGCCTCCAGCAGCCATCTATTAGGAATACAGGATGTAACCATCTAGTTGCTGTGCATTCAGACTGAACTGACTGATTCTCTGAACTCAGAAACAGGCTACTGTAGTAATGCATGGTCAATTGAGAATCTGGACTGAAAAGGCACTGACATTGCCATCAGTCCAGCAGTAGGCATAGACCGGGAATCAATTTAAGGAGGGTATGTTCTTATTGAGCGTAGAATGAAAGGTATCCCAGCTAACGAGAGAACATTGTCTTTAAGAAATGCTAATCCAATAACACAAATTGAATCCAAGCGATGATCTGTGTTGATTGTACTCCATGGGCTGGTTTTCCAGACAGAGGAGTAACTACTAGTACAGCCCTGTGTGCCCCTGTTCGTGTTGACAGCTAAAGTTCATGTCAACAGAATGCCAGTGATATGTTTGGTACTTATACAAACTGAGGGTATCTGCATGGTGTACATATCACGTGTGTACATATCACGTGTGTACATATCACGTGTGTACATATCACGTGTGTACATATCAGTGGACTGAACTGAGCACTATTTGATTGCATAAAAGGAAAAAATGAATCTATCTGGTGCCACATAAAATACTGGGTGTCAATCACTCTGCAGTAGTTAGTCATTAGTTTTTTTTTTTTTTGCATTATAACTCAACCAATCTTTCACACATTCTTCCATTCACTCCCTTCATTTGTTAGCAATCCCCCCCCGCACACACACATTTTGACCCCCACCCACAGAGTCATCAGTCTTGGCTTTCCTCAGAGCGCCATTTTAAGAAGTCCTCCTTCCGCGCGTCTGGCTTGATCTGGTTCCGCATGCCTCCCAGTAGGTTGGACGTTGCCTCGGAGGCCACTATCAGGGGGCGGACCACGGTGGGCGGGATTTGCCGCAGGACACCTCCCACAGCGCCGGGGAGGCCTTTCTGCTCGTGCCCGCGACTCGCCACATCACACAGCGTCTGGGCGGTGTCCATCACACCCTGGAGAAGCGCACAGCAGTAGGGGAAGGGAGATGTTAAAATGGAACTGCTATTTATAGTGCCAGGAAATTTTACGTTGATCTTTGATTGACGGATTTAAATGGAACATGCACTGATCGGTTGGTTGACAAGTAGAAGCCACACCTCTCTGACAGTGTCATAGGCCTTAGCCACGCCCTCTCTGAGGTCAGCAGGCTGGTGGACGTGGCGGGGCCGGTTGGAGGGCGCTCGTCCTTCTGTGATGTAGCGGTTGAGGGGAGGCGTCGGGGACAGGATGTCGTATACAGTCTCTGCTGTGGCCTGTGAGAAAGTGGGAGGAGCCTTACAACACTGAGGAGATGTTTGATTCGTCAAATGATGTTAGTGTTCCTCATGTATAATGATGTTAGTGTTCCTCGTGTATAATGATGTTAGTGTTCCTCGTGTATAATGATGTTAGTGTTCCTCGTGTATAATGATGGTAGTGTTCCTCATGTATAATGATGTTAGTGTTCCTCATGTATAATGATGGTAGTGTTCCTCATGTATAATGATGTTAGTGTTCCTCATGTATAATGATGGTAGTGTTCCTCATGTATAATGATGTTAGTGTTCCTCATGTATAATGATGTTAGTGTTCCTCATGTATAATGATGGTAGTGTTCCTCGTGTATAATGATGGTAGTGTTCCTCGTGTATAATGATGGTAGTGTTCCTCATGTATAATGATGTTAGTGTTCCTCGTGTATAATGATGTTAGTGTTCCTCATGTATAATGATGGTAGTGTTCCTCGTGTATAATGATGGTAGTGTTCCTCGTGTATAATGATGGTAGTGTTCCTCATGTATAATGATGTTAGTGTTCCTCGTGTATAATGATGTTAGTGTTCCTCATGTATAATGATGGTAGTGTTCCTCATGTATAATGATGTTAGTGTTCCTCGTGTATAATGATGGTAGTGTTCCTCATGTATAATGATGTTAGTGTTCCTCATGTATAATGATGGTAGTGTTCCTCGTGTATAATGATGTTAGTGTTCCTCGTATATAATGATTTTAGTGTTCCTCATGTATAATGATGATAGTGTTCCTCATGTATAATGATGTTGGTGTTCCTCATATATACTGATGATAGTGTTCCTCATGTATAATGATGTTGGTCTTCCTCATATATACACACGAACAAACATATACGAAGTAACACATTCAGAGAACAAGATATCTTCTAAGTTGGTATGAGTAACACCAATTGAAAATGATCTGCTTCCATTTCTAGTCAATGTGTTATGTAAAACAAACTACACAATCATTATTCTTAGTACAGCTGTGCAACAAACTCAGAGGTCAGTCTGTCTACCTGTATTGCCTGCACTAGTCTGTTGCTGAGCTCCAGAGCAGCTGAGGCAGTGGACGTGCCAAAGGATGCTGCCCCCCGCTGGAGACCCCTGATAATGCGTCCGTCTCGCCTGTACTGCTCTATGGGCATCCAGAACAAGTCCCTCACTCCATGGACTGGAGAACAAGACGGAGGGGGCAGACAGAGGATGTGTAGAATAGACAGGCTGACACATGGAACACCAAGACACAATGAAGAAAATGAGAGCGCATAACTTCCGGTACTTACAGAGCTGAACAACAGAGTGCATTGGGCCTACACCTCCCAGAATGCCCGGGAGCTGGTTCTTTCTGATGTCTGTCAGCCACTCAGTGACTGCGTACTGAATCACCTTATCCACCCCAAGAAGTCTGAGAGGAAGCAACCCGAAAAAGTGTTATGGAATACACCTGCTTAAGATCATAGTGAAAAGTAAAAGATAAGGAATTATGTTTTACCCATGTCGACAGCAGAGCCTCTTTAGCTTCAACTCAGAGCAGTTAAGCTGGGCCAGGCCAATCAGAATCCCAGCAAACGTCCCCTAAAATCAATGTCAGAAAAAATTGTCAGATGTGTGACACTCCTAGATGAACACACTGAATGTACATTTCTGTCTTCCAGTACCTTAGTGTTCTTACCTGCTCAATTACAACATGTTTGCCCTGGTAGTCCAGCCAGATGGGGACCTCAGAGATAAAACGGAACTCCCTTTCAAAGAGAAGACAACACATCAGTTATATGACTGGAAGTTTTTTTTAACAATTAGTTCGAAATACATTTTTTCAATATTTAAAACGAGGATACAGGGGACCATAACATTTTCTTTAGTATTTTTGTTTTTTAGAGTCTTTGTCGATACTATTTGAAAGGCTTATTAAATTACCGGAAGTAGATTGGCTGGTCAGTGGAAGAAGTAGAGCCAGCCGATGAGGAGCTCTGTTCACTATATGTGGTTTCCATGGAGGCGGTGAGGTCAGGCCTCAGACCAGCAGTGACCTCTGTGTCACTAAACACATCCTCAACAGGTTTCTGGGAAGGGTCTGGCTTCACTGTTAGAAGACAAAACAAAGCTTAACAAAAGAAAACCACATAATTTGTTGTTACAAGTCCATGTACAAATACATAACTTACAACACAGGGAATGTGAATTAAATGCTTTATTATTGAGCACAGGGAGGGTAGGGTCAGGGTGTAGGGTCAGGTAGTGTAGGGTCAGGGGTCAGGGTGTGTAGGGTCAGGTAGTGTCAGGTTTAGGAGTCAGGGAGTGTAGTGTCATAATCTGTAGGGTCAGGGAGTGTAGGGTCAGGGGTCAGGTTTTGTAGGGTCAGAATTTGCTCACCCTCTGCTGCAGGGTCCACAGGTAGGTAGGGATTTACTCCAGCAGCCAGACTACTGAAGAAGTCTTTCAAAAAGAACAGAGCATCCTGGTCGATGTTGAGTCGGAGGGGCAGTAAGCTGACTCTTAAACAACACTCTGGACCACCTAGACCGGAATCTGGACACACCTGCAGGGCCTTCACTGTCAGCTGGGACACACACACAGAAACAACACATGAGACCAACATCCAGTATGATACACTGCAGTTAGTCCACATCCACTATGATACACTGCAGATAGTCCACATCCACTATGATACACTGCAGTTAGTCCACATCCACTATGATACACTGCAGTTAGTCCACATCCACTATGATACACTGCAGTTAGTCCACATCCACTATGATACACTGCAGTTAGACCACATCCAGTATGATACACTGCAGATAGTCCACATCCACTATGATACACTGCAGTTAGTCCACATCCAATATGATACACTGCAGTTAGTCCACATCCACTATGATACACTGCAGATAGTCCACATCCACTATGATACACTGCAGATAGTCCACATTCAATATGATACACTGCAGTTAGTCCACATCCAGTATGATTCACATCAGACAGGAATTATCCAATATGATTCAAATCAGAAAGGCATTATCCAATATGATTCACATCAGACAGGAATTATCCAATATGATTCAAATCAGACAGGCATTATCCAATATGATTCAAATCAGATGGACATTATCCAATATGATTCACATCAGACAGGCATTATTCAATATGATTCACATCAGACAGGCATTATCCAATATGATTCACATCAGACAGGCATTATTCAATATGATTCACATCAGACAGGCATTATCCAATATGATTCACATCAGACAGGCATTATTCAATATGATTCACATCAGACAGGCATTATTCAATATGATTCACATCAGACAGGCATTATCCAATATGATTCACATCAGTAACACCACAGCAGATACACATCAGTAGGAGTCTCCTCACCATACTGGAGTGTGCTCTGCGGGGCATACTCTCACTAGTATACAGGTAGAGGAACTTGTTAAGCTGCGATGAGGCCAGGCGATCGCGGACCTCCAGCTCCTGAACAATGAACACCTGGCGGGACAGAGGCTGCTCCCCCCCTGCCACCACTCCAAACCCGGGCCCCTCACTTTCCTGACCTGGCCCAGCTGCTGACACCACAACCGGATACGACTCATGCTGGAAGCTCACCTGGAACAGGACCAAATTAAAAATAATACGATCCACTACCAAGCATTATAATTGGAAAAAAAACATATCAGCTTTTGGTTTTCAGCTGGATGAAATGCTTGGATATGTACCTTGGTGAGCTGAATTTCCATGAGCAGGGCGTGTCGACGGCCGCTACCTCCTGCCCAGCGCCACGAGTTCTGAGGCCGGGAGGAAGCAGCTGAGCGAGACGGAGACCCACGCATCCCAGTGGAGGCAGAGCGCCCCCTAGAGACAATGAGGTGTATTATCAATAACAAAAACCAGGTCACAATTCAGTTACTCAGGTGTGTGTGTGTGCAGGTGTCCATCTGAAGGGTTACCTGTTTAATGCTGTGTGTGTGTGCGCGTGTGTGTAGACCTACCTGTTTCATGCTGTGTGTAGACCTACCTGTTTCTATAATGTCTGTGTGTGTAGACATACCTGTTTTCGTGCTGTGTGTGTGTGTGTCTGTAGACCTACCTGTTTCTATTATGTGTGTGTGTGTGTGTGTAGCCCTACCTGTTTCCGTGTTGTGTGTGTGTGTGTGTGTGTGTAGCCCTACCTGTTTCCGTGTTGTGTGTGTGTGTGTGTGTGTAGACATACCTGTTTCCGTGCTGTGTGTGTGTGTGTAGCCCTACCTGTTTCCGTGCTGTGTGTGTGTAGCCCTACCCGTTTCTATGATGTGTGTGTGTGTGTGTGTAGACATACCTGTTTCCATGCTGTGTGTGTGTGTGTGTGTGTGTGTGTGTGTGTAGCCCTACCTGTTTCCGTGCTGTGTGTGTCCAGACATGGCTTTGCCCCCAAAGTCGCACCCCCCATACAGATGCCAGACGACAGACACCTCTCGTAGCACCACCCTGCTCTGGGGCACAGGGAAACGGCTGGGGGCCCGCAGCAGGTCAGAGCTGCCCCGGGGCCTGGAGAAGTGCCCCTCTTTCATCCTGATTGGGGTCTCTGTTAGCACTTTTACCAGGGGCTCACCATCTCTGGGCTGTGAGAAGAGAGCAGACAGACAGTGAATATATGTAATAAGAGCAGACAGACAGTGAATATATGTAATAAGAGCAGACAGACAGTGAATATATGTAATAAGAGCAGACAGACAGTGAATACATGTAATGACAGGAGAGCAGACAGACAGTGGATATATGTAATAAGAGCAGACAGACAGTGAATATATGTAATAAGAGCAGACAGACAGTGAATATATGTAATAAGAACAGACAGACAGTGAATATATGTAATGACAAGAGAGCAGACAGACAGTGAATATATGTAATAAGAGCAGACAGACAGTGAATATATGTAATAAGAGCAGACAGACAATGAATATATGTAATAAGAGCAGACAGACAGTGAATATATGTAATGACAAGAGAGCAGACAGACAGTGGATATATGTAATAAGAGCAGACAGACAGTGAATATATGTAATAAGAGCAGACAGACAGTGAATACATGTAATGACAAGAGAGCAGACAGACAGTGGATATATGTAATAAGAGCAGACAGTTAGTGGGACTTACGGGTATACAGACAGACAGTACTTACAGGTATACAGACAGACAGACAGTACTTACGGGTATACAGACAGACAGACAGTACTTACGGGTATACAGACAGACAGACAGTACTTACGGGTATACAGACAGACAGACAGTACTTACGGGTATACAGACAGACAGACAGTACTTACGGGTATACAGACAGACAGACAGTACTTACGGGTATACAGACAGACAGACAGTACTTACGGGTATACAGACAGACAGACAGTACTTACGGGTATACAGACAGACAGACAGTACTTACGGGTATACAGACAGACAGACAGTACTTACGGGTATACCCATCCCAGGAGCCTCTAGGATACAGAAGTCATCGTTGTCCTCTGAAGCCTCTGAACCCTCCTCTGACATCATGTCTGCCTGCACCTCAGTGCCTGACGCCACCTGTCCGTCAAGCGTGGACTCCTCCTCTTCAATAATGTGCCCGCGGGTCTTAGAACCCTCCCCAGGAAACAGATAGACTGAGACAGGTGAGCCCCGTGGAACTGTGGGATATCCTGGAAGGGCACACATTTCTCTGTTTCATATTTGTTCTTTTAAATACATAGTGAACGAAGAATATTTTGTTTTGGATGAGAGCATTTGCTAAAATAGATTAAAATGTACAATATCTTAAAACTATATAACATTTCATTTAAAGTTTTACCTGAATCCATATCCTCATCCCGATGGCTCCTCTCTGTGTCAATCAAAGCATCAAGGAGATCACATTGGTTGATCTCCGCAGTCTCAGCGGGAGGACATGGCGGCAAGGAGGCGGGACTTTCTGACAACTAAGACAAAAATGTCATTTTTCTTAGTCGATCTAAACCATCAATTCACAAGAGAAACGTACAACTAAACCTAAAAGAATATGTTTTCCAGACAAACACGTAATCATTTTTAATGTCAACGGGTCTGTCTTACCGGAAGCTTCTGTCCTGCGATCTCTGTGGGTGATATGTGCCGTGGGGGTGGGTGCAGGTCTCCCTGGGAGACCAAATACTGCAGCATGTTGACCAGGGAGGCGCAGGAGTCTGCACAGGTGTGGAGGTGGACCACGTTGTTGGAACAGCGCAGCTCAAACAACGGCTGAGACTGGAGAGAGAAGGACTCAGATATGACACCCATCGTTTCCCCAAAGTCAAACTGAAGTGTCATGCGTAGAACTAACCAGTTTCCCTGTGTCACTGCCTTTCCAAGTGGTGATGGCCAGCTCCAACAGATCAATGTCCAGAACACACACATAGTCTGAGGGAGAACAAGAACATGAAACACTGTCGCATGCAGGAACGGTGCACTCGTGACAGCGAACAAACAAATGAATGAGTCACCATACCTCGTCTTAGGTCCACTATGTCACTCTCACATTTATCAGTAAGGTACAGTGCCGAATCATCCAGGATAAACCTGGTCAGGAAGTCACACCAATTCAGTGTTACTCTAAATCACAGATTCGTTCAGATAATTGATTGTAGTGTAAACGGGACAAATAATACATTTTTCTAATAAATTGCCATCAAATCCAATCCTGAGGAGTAAGAACAATGTACCTGAGGTGAAATGTGGCCGTGTCCACAATGATGTTACTGGACAGTGAGAAGGATTCTGCCGTGAACAACACTCTCAATGGAAGATAGAGGGGCCTAAGCAAACAATAGAAGACAACACGTGATTTTAACTTAATTATTCAGTACAAAGTCTGCCTTTGTCCACATTTACAAATCCATGTCTGCCTTTGTCCACATATACAGTGGATATCAAAAGTCTACACACCCCTGTGCCAGGTTTTTGTGGTGTGAGAAAAAGATAAATCATGTCACAACTTTTGCACCTTTAATGTGACCAATAACGTGAACAATTCAATTGAAAAAGAAACTGAAATCTTTGACTGGGGGAAATAAAAAACATAACAATAACATGGTTGCATAAGTGTGCACACCCTTAAACTAATACTTTGTTGAAGCACCTTTTTATTTTATAACAGCACTCAGTCTTTTTGGGTAGGAGTCTATTAGCATGACACATCTTAACTTGGCAATAAAATCTGTCACATTGTGAGGACATGTCCTGTCACTGTGCACAGCCCATCCAGAACACTCCACAGATGTTCAATTGGATTCAGGTCTGGGCACTGGCTGGGCTATTACAAGACGTTAATCTTCTTCTGGTGAAGACATGCTTTAGTGGATTTGGATGTGTGCTTTGGGTGATTGTTGTGCAAAAAGGTGAACATCGTCTTCAGCTTTTATACAGAAGCCTGAAGTTTTTGTGCCAAAATTGCCTGGTATTTGGAAGTGTTCATAATTCTATCCACCCTGACTAAGGCCCCGGTTCCAGCTAAAGAAAACCAGCCCCAAAGCATGATGCTGCCACCACCATGCTTCACTGTGGTTCTGGTGTTCATTGGGTGATATGCCGTGTTGTTTCTGCACCAAACATACATTTTGGAGTTATGGCCAAAAAGTTCACCGTGGTTTCATCAGACCATGCTTTTTGTGAGACATGATGATTGTTTTCCGGGCTTGGATGTTATCCTTCATAAGAAAAGGCTTCAGTCTTGCCACCCTACCCCATACATATGTGAATACAGGAGATTGTGGTACCATGTAGCACACAGCCAGTAACAGTCATCCAGTTCTTGGTAATGTCTATGTTGTGCCATATTGTCTCAACTCGATGATGACTGTCTTCACTGTGTTCCATGGTATATTTAATGCTTTGGATTTTATTTTGTACCCTTCTCCTGACTTATATCTTTCAACAATGAGATCCCTCTGATGCTTTGGAAGTTCTCTGAGCACCTGGCTTTTGCTCTGAAATGCAACTAAGAAAATGTCAGGAAAAGTCTACTGGAACAGCTGCCCTTTATTGGTGATTAATCAGAGTCAGTTTAAATGATGGCAGGTGTTAAATGACTTTACCATTAGTTTGAATGTGATTGGTTAATTCTGAACACAGCCACATCCAGAGTTATAAGAGGGTGTGCACATATGAAACCAGGTTATTGTAAGGTTTTTATTTTCTATTTTTCCCCCTCAAAGATTTCAGTTTTTTTTTTTCAATTTAATGGTTATAGGCCACAGTAAAGGTGGAAAAAGTTCAAAAATGATTTATCCTTCTCTCATTTTTTCACATCACCAAAACCTGGAGGTGTGTAGACTTTCTATAGCAAGCCAGCAAGCAAGTTTATTTATATAGCACAATTCATACATAGAAGCAATTCAATGTGCTTTACAGAGGAAAATAATAAATAAATAAAATACATGCATTTTATAACAATCTGTAATGCTGAAGTGACAGCATATGCAACCTAAGGCTCCCCTGTGGGAGAACACTGGGCAGAGCCATCTACAAAATTACCACCAGGGTCGCTACATTACCCCCCACCAAACTGGAGAGCGTGTCCTCGCGCTTCACTTATCCAAAGTCCCTCACGGAGACACGCCTCTCCGATGGCCCTCTGCCAATCCCACACCAATGTAGCCTATATCCACTGTACATATACATCACTGCCTTTGTCCACATACCCTAAGTGAATCATCTGTGTGTGTGCACATACCTGTAGTCCACAGCGCAGGAGGCTAGGTGTGTGTGTAGGACAGTGATAACTGCAGGAGATGTGTAACCCAGGATGGGGTCATCGATGACATCCAGAAAATCAACAAGCTGTAATGAGTGATACAGGACTTTAATTTACAAGAGCCTGAGCGCAGACAACCCATCATCACATTCAGGAAAACCATGACAGGTTCTTCCTATTGCCTTCGCATACCTGTTCGTGCCAGCTGTGATTGGTCGGTGCCATGTGATGTCGCATGGTGGCACCCTGAAGTCCAAGAGCAACCAGGAACTCCTACAAGATGTAAGTAACGCCTGATAAACCTTATCCATTGGAAGTCAACCGCTACTCAACAGCCATTCAGTGACGTTCATACAGGGAGGTGATTACCTTGACGTTCCTCTGAGGGTCCAGGGTGATTTTAATGGCTGTTGACAGCATTTGGACTTCCAATTCCCTGTCATTGACACTCCTCACCCCCACCTCTGTTGGGTAAATGGTAGGGTCCAGATAGCCTGGAGGAGTGAAGCTGGGCATTTCCAATCGCCCTGGTATGGGGGAGTCTTTGATTACAGCTGTGGAGGGGAAGAAATAATGGAATAAGTGCTCAGTTATTTGCAAAAACATTAACTCATGGCTAAGTCATCAAGACACAAAGTAGTAGAATGACGAGGTTGGACCTCAGCTACAGAACTAGCCCCACCCACCTTTGTGGTAGAGCTCTACTCTCTGGCTTTCCAGGCACAGGAAACTGAGACAAGGGTCGTTCTGATGCTGTGCAACCGTGAACATCTTCCCCCCCTCTAGATCCAACAGCAGTTCACCATGACATTGGTCCAATTGGTTTCCTGTTTCACCCTGAATGATACGAGCCAGAAACAAAACAACAGCTTAAGTAAGGTCCAGCATGAATTAAAACAATCACCTTTAAAAGTCTCCCAAAACACTAATCAGATGCAGCTGGCTGACGGTTTGCTGACCTTGCTGTCTGTCACGGCTTGAAGGCGGCCCTTGCCTATAAGAACTGTCAGGCAAAGAAGGCTGAGGTTATGGTCAGGGCGGGGCTCCGACTGCCTGCGGCGTGCTGATTCGTTGGCCGAGTAGAAGTGGGTGTCCTCCTCCTCCTCCGAGTCAGAGTCTGAGACACCAGAGGTATTTCGTCAGTACAACTGCTGCACAACAAGCAACCAAGTATCAGTGTCTACACAAGTATCAGTGTCTACACAAGTACCAGAGTTGCTCAACACAAACAGATGGAGTTTATTTAAAACTATAAGGCGGCTTGCCAAGTTACATGTGTTGTAATAAAGCTGCTAGCCATTTCTACCCATTCTGTATTGTATACATGTATTCACTAACTGGGCAGCAGGGGCATGTCGTGAAACCCCGGTCTCCAGGGTGCATGAGTGATCCGATACGCCAGCAAACCCTTACTAGTCTCACATGGTTTCTGGGTTTCTGTTAAGGCGACTCACCCAGTCTGAAGGCCGATTTGCAGAGCTGGAAGTTGTCCTGGTTTTGGTGACGCCGATGGTTATGGGAGGTTTTAGCGCTGTTGTGATCTGAGGGGGGAGGGGCCTCCCACATTAACAGGTCATTATTGATCCTGCATGGATTGAGGGAGAGGATGAACAAGAGGAATGATAGAAGAGAGGAAGGCCACAGATTAGATCTTTATAAAACAGAGCCACGGACTGAACACTGGTTATTCTCCGCATCTTCTAAGCTGTGACAGACTTAGAGAGACAGGACGAGTTAACTTCACATTCATCTGGGACTATAAAACAGACATTTAGTCACAAACTTTATTTTGCTCTCCTTAATCTTCTTGAGCCACTAACGGCTGTACAGTATAGTTTTGTCTGGAGTCTAGGCATTCACAATCTTTCTCTATTGTCCCCCTGTCAGTCGGGACAAGTCAGTTTCAGTTTCTGAAAGCAAACTCATTTATATATTCTTACTCCAGATGGCAAGGAATGCCTGTTGTAAATGCCCTGTGCTAGATAGATCAAGACAGACCTGTTGTAAATGCTCTGGAAGGCCTGCTTGCTGGGTAGGAAGATGTAGGCAAGAGGCAGAGAGATGTCAACTACACACTGACACTGAGACACACATTGAGACTGGAACTGCCGCATCTCCTCTGGGTCTGCTGGGATCACCATCTGAAAGGAGACAGAATAACAATCAGTAGAGGAGCTAGAACGAGAGGATTAGAATGCAAGGAAGAAGGGAGAACGCGAGGAAGGAGACCGAGGGGGAAGGAGGGAGAACGAGAAGGAGGGAGAACGCGAGGAAGGAGGGAGAACGCGAGGAAGGAGGGAGAACGAGGGGGAAGGAGGGAGAACGAGAAGAAGGAGGGAGAACGAGAGGATTAGAACACAAGGAAGAACGAGAGAAAGGAGAACGCAAGGAAGGAGGAAGAACGAGAGAAAGGAGAACGCAAGGAAGGAGGGAGAACGCGAGGGAGGGAGAACGAGAGGAAGGAGGGAGAACGAGAGGGAGGAGGGAGAACGAGAGAGTAGAAAAGAGTGAGTTAAGAAAGTAAGCAAGAGAAAGTGAGGAAAATTAGGGGAGAGAAAGAAAGAGCTTGAGGACAGAAGGCCAATAATGTAGTGAGAGGACAGGCGGTGGAATGAATTAAAAATAAATTAAGAGAAGCCAATTTCAGAAAGGTGGATGAAAATAGATCCAAACATCACTATGAAGTGTTAGATTACATGTGTGAAACAAGATGATGAGAAACTGAAAATTGGCCATGAGAGGAAAAGGTGCGAGACAGCAGAAGGTGTAAATGTTTTAGAGGGAGATGTCGCTTTTGTACCTCCTCGGTCTCAAACATAGTGCGGTTAGAGGAGAAAGGAGAACTGGTCTTCTCTCGGAGTTCACAGGGGTTTTCAAACGACATAGCTCCCAGGTCTCTCATCAGACCCATCCCAACACCACCAAGTGCTGAGCCCAAACCCTCACCACCACTGACGCGCACGGACACCCTGGATAGATGCAGGGAGAGAGAAAGATTGACAGAAAACAGAAGATCATTGGAATCAGTGAACGGTGGGTCTTTGATGTTCATGACCGAGTTCTAAAGCACCAAAAAAATGCACACAAGAAGGGAGATTCACACAACATAAATTCATATTCATTTATTATTCCAGTTTTTAGCAGACCCACCAGACTGATTTACAAGAGCAATAAGGGTAAAGTTCCTCACACAAGGGAAGTACAACTAAGTCAACCCAGTTACTGGTCCAACATGCTCTGCTTCCAAACACACTCACTTGGCTATGGAGTCCTGGCTCTTCTTGACTCTGATACAGGGGAACGAGCCTCCTGACCAGCCCTCATATGTTCCTGAGGGAAACAATCAATACATTCAATTAGGAAGTAGAGTTAAAGTATTTGTGTGTGTCTTCATATGTACATAGGGGTGTGTGTGTTTTAGTGTCCTCACCGTGCATGTCACTGAAGCTGGCCTCCAGTAGCTGTGTGAGGGACACATGGCGGGGATTGAGGTGGTCTGGCTGTAGGTCAGGGCCCTCCTGGGAGTGAATGTCCAGGTCGCACAGCTCTAGCACCAGGGTCTCCTGCCGCACAGCCTTCTGGGAAGGCGGGCGACGAATGGGAAGCGGCCGTAGGTCAGGGATTGGGAAACGGAGCTTGATGATGGCGTGGGGTGAAAGGACGGAGAAAGTAGAGTGCAGCTCACTGCTATGGGTCTGTCAGACAGAAGGGAGGGAAAGGGAATGTGACAAAAAGATTGAGAGATGGTTCAAAAAGAATATCTACATTACTACAACCTTTGGTATCTGCCTGTTCAGTGTGTGTGTACCTGTGTGTGTGTGTGTGTTTACCTGTGTGTGTGTGTGTGTGTGTGTACCTGTGTGTGTGTGTGTGTGTGCTGTGTACCTGTGTGTGTGCGTGTACCTGTGTGTGTGCGTGTACCTGTGTGTGTGCGTGTGTGCGTGTACCTGTGTGTGTGTGTGTACCTGTGTGTGTGTACCTGTGTGTTATTGGTGTCTCCGGTCTGGGAGGGACAGTGGCTGAAGGCTCTGATCAGAGGCTCTAGTCGACTAATTATATCCAGGTCCACCTCAGTAGTCAGCTCATCAAGCTCGACCCGGACCAGGCGGTCTCTACGCACCACTCGCTGTCTCCCTTTACGCACAGGTCTCTCTGTCAGGCTGGAGATTATCTGAGCACAGGGCCTGGCTGTAGATCCCACCGTGAACATACCAGCACGCTGGAACAGCAGCAGCTACACAGGGAGAGAGAGAGCAGTGAGACGCTGGCCCTTAGTTCAAACCCCAAGACCACCTCCAACAACTGCCTCTGCAGTACCTCTGTGTATTGTGGTTGTGTGGGCTCCCAGAGGCACTCCAGCAGCTCCAGCCTACTGAAGGATAGGTCAGAGGTCAGGGCTCGGACATGACGTCCTGCCCTCCTCATCTCACACGCCACCTGAACCGCCGCCCCGGTCATCCTGAGGGAGACATGAAGGATTGATATGTAGTACCGGCACAGAAATTAATTAATCTGAGTGATGACACGTCAAGGCGGAGTCATAGTGTGTTTAACGGCGTACCGGAGGTGTGAGTGTGGGCAAGCTTTAGAAAAATTGTCTCTGAGGTGATGGAAGTCTCTTTCGCTGAACATGCTGTCTTTGAAGAAGGCCAGCTCCTGGAAGAACACCTGAGAAACCTTAGCCTGTGAGGACTCTCCGTCCGGCCCAGGGGGCGGGTCTTCCTCTAGGAGAGTAAGGGTAAGTCCACCAAGTGATAGTCGAAGTAACCCCTCTGTCTTCAGCGACTCTGATTGGCTACTTCGCCCTGAAGGGGGTTGGGTTACAAAGATGGATCCACATTAAAGTAAATATAATAACAAATTACCTTTCAGTCCAATGTGTACAAGTGTGTATGTGTGTGTGAGAGACATGTGCTACCTCGTCTACTACTACATTGGGGTAGGCTGGACAGCGACGGGGGTGCAGGGTAGCGACGGGGGGCCTGGGGTAGGCCTTGGGCATAGCTGGCCTGACTGTGTGTGGATGACTCCATGCTGTCAGAGAGAGAGCTGCCAGAACGTGCTGATGTCACACTGCTGGACATACCCGGTCCCATGGAGAAAAACATCTCTGAAGAGAGAATGCAATCATTTCATCGTAAATTATTTATTTTTATTTATTTAAAGTAATAATTTAATTGTTGTTGATTCATAATGTTCTGTGTTACCTTTTTATATATATACTTTGACAATATGTACACTGGCATGTCATGCCAATGAAGCAAATTTAATTGAGAGGCAGAGAGAAGAGAAACAGAAGAGAGAAAATGTGTGCTGTGCTTCATATATATCGTTGAATCACGCTCTGTCAGAAACATGCCATGAATTATGATAGAACGTGTGGATTGGCCCGAGCATAGAAGCATCCCCAGGAGTGTGGAGACACAACCACACATTGGGTTCAATTCAGCTCACGTACTCCCGGCATGTCTACCTCACGTACTCCCGGCATGTCTACCTCACGTAATCGGGGCATATTGACCTCACGTACTCGCGGCGGCATATCCACCTCACGCACTCGCGGCGGCATATCGACCTCACGTACCCGGGGCATATCCACCTCACGTACTCGCGGCGGCATATCCACCTCACGCACTCGCGGCGGCATATCGACCTCACGCACTCGCGGCGGCATATCCACCTCACGTACCCGGGGCATATCCACCTCACGTACTCGCGGCGGCATATCCACCTCACGTACTCGCGGCGGCATATCGACCTCACGCACACGCGGCGGCATATCGACCTCACGCACTCGCGGCGGCATATCGACCTCACGCACTCGCGGCGGCATATCGACCTCACGCACTCGCGGCGGCATATCGACCTCACGCACTCGCGGCGGCATATCGACCTCACGCACTCGCGGCGGCATATCGACCTCACGCACTCGCGGCGGCATATCGACCTCACGCACTCGCGGCGGCATATCGACCTCACGCACTCGCGGCGGCATATCGACCTCACGCACTCGCGGCGGCATATCGACCTCACGCACTCGCGGCGGCATATCGACCTCACGCACTCGCGGCGGCATATCGACCTCACGCACTCGCGGAGGCATATCGACCTCACGCACTCGCGACGGCATATCCACCTCACGTACTCCCGGCATATCGACCTCACGTACTCCCGGCATATCGACCTCACGTACTCCCGGCATATCGACCTCACGTACTCCCGGCATATCGACCTCACGTACTCCCGGCATATCGACCTCACGTACTCCCGGCATATCGACCTCACGTACTCCCGGCATATCGACCTCACGTACTCCCGGCATATCGACCTCACGTACTCCCGGCATATCGACCTCACGTACTCCCGGCATATCGACCTCACGTACTCCCGGCATATCGACCTCACGTACTCCCGGCATTTCGACCTCACGTACTCCCGGCATTTCGACCTCACGTACTCCCGGCATTTCGACCTCACGTTCTCCCGGCATATCGACCTCACGTACTCCCGGCATATCCACCTCACGTACTCCCAGCATATCCACCTCACGTACTCCCGGCATATCGACCTCACGTTCTCCCGGCATATCGACCTCACGTATTCCCGGCATTGACCTCACATATTCCCATCATTGACCTCACATCAGGGGGAAAGGGAAAAGCATGTTCATGTTTCATTGCACCCTTTTCACTCTCTCAGAATGAACAGGCACCTGCAAGCTAGAAGCTGACTACTCGTCAGAGGCCTGGTAAAGCCAACATCGCAAAAAGAAGCAGAACAGCTTGGCAGGAGAAGCCACCAGGACACAACTTTGTCACAAACATCTTTTGGCAACGCAGGCATCATGTTGCAGACAATTAACATTAGCATTTCCCCAGAGCCGATGAAGACACCTGGATGGTAGCCTATATTTAAAAGCCTAAATGTGGTAAACAACACCCTTCAGCTGCTACGGTCTTCCTCACACACCTCCGTTCTCCAGGCCAGTGAAGTAAGGGTCCATGTCGACCTCTGGGTCACCATCCTGCTCTCCGTCTCCTGGGCTGGAACTCAGCAGTTTGCTCAGGTCGTCCTCGATCAAACGCAGGTCATCAGAGTCCAGGGGTCGGCTGTGTACGCCCACACCACTGGCCTCTGGCTCTGGGAGGACAGACGGGGGAGGAGACACAGATGGGGGAGGAGACACAGACGGGGGAGGAGACACAGACGGGGGAGGAGACACAGACGGGGGAGGAGACACAGACGGGGAGGAGACACAGACGGGGGAGGAGACACAGACGGGGGAGGAGACACAGACGAGGAGGACACACAGACGGGGAGGAGACACAGACGGGGGAGGAGACACAGACGGGGGAGGAGACACAGACGGGGGAGGGTCATTAGGACAAGAAGACACATGGGCAATGCCATGGTACATAACTGGTATGTAAGAATGGTTACATGAATGGTTTAACCTAAACGTTGCCCATCTTTAGAGCAGATAACCGGTTGTGTCTGTACAGACCTGTGTCAATGCATAGAGCAGATAGAAGGTCTGTCAGGTGAGTGATCTGATCTGGGAACAGCAGCAGGTGGACGCAACCGACTTTCCCATCCAGTTCCAGCTGATAGGTGGTGAGAGAAAAACAGAGTTGTGATTATGGCAAATGCTGAGGTGACAAAATGTAAACAATAATATATACAGTTGCCATAATCACAACTGTGTTATATATATATATATATATATATATGTGTGTGTTTAAGTTGAGGAAGCAAAAAACTAATAGCACAGACCTTGGGTCCAGGCAGCATGTCATTCTGTTTGATCTTAACGGTGGTCTCCATGAAGCCGGAGCAGCTGCCGATAAGGAGAGGGCGCTGGGTGGCTGGAAGGAATGGGGTGGGGGTGCCACCATCATCATCGTCATCATCATCATCCTCACTGGCTGAGGCGGGGACGTCCGCTCTTAAAGGAGCCTGGGAGGATGAGTAGAAGAGTTCAGCGTGAGCACTGGCTGCAGGTTTCTGTCAGCCGACCAGTGTTGAACCAATGTGAGTTTCACACTCGGAGAGAGCGAGAGTTTACAAATGTCTGTGTTCATAATAAAAGGCGTTTGTTATTTCTCTGTTGGAGATGTATGTTGTTGTCTGTATGTTAGTTACCTGGGGCCCCCCTATAGTTTCATACAGCAGTTGAACCGCACTAAGCTGTAGGATCTTTTGCAGGAAGGCAGGGGGCTGGTGGATGTCTACAGGCACAGTCTGGCTGGGGTCCCTCACTGCCTCATCACAGTACTCCAGCCTGCAGTGCAGAGCACAGCCACCAGGGGCAGAGATGAACACCAGACAACACCAGACAAACCAGACAACACTATACAACCTTCACCCTCAGATAATTTAAAAGGCAATGCACATACATACCGTTTGATATGCACTTCTAAGGCAATGCCCGTCTCCATGTCCAGGGGCTGGTGCTCCATTCGGACGATGGTGTCCAACAGGGTGACTTGAATCCGACGCAGGACTGCAAAACAAACGGGGACAACATTCATCACAATTGTCACAACAGCACTACAAAAGACAGAATTTGGAAATGACTGAAAGGTATTGAGATCTTCAATCAGAAACAAGCCGACATTGTGACATAATAATGTACAGGTCTAAGCAAAATTAACAATAGGGACTCCGAATTCCTGGAAAAAAATGGACGGTTTCCACACACTCGGACTTACCGGTCTCAATAGTCTGTGCAAACATCTCCAGGCCCTCCAGTGGAGCGGGCGGCTCCTCGGATGCCTCAGGGGGGTCTTTCAGGCACTCCTGGGCCAGCTGCATGCTGGAAGTCATGCATGACGACCAGCCATGGGTGTCTGAACACCCACCTACACACAAACATAAGGCAAAAAGTAGATTTAGTGTAGCTTGTGACCATAATCAATAATGCTGTTGCTACAACTAGGTCTTTATCCTGCATTGTGTTACTTAATAAGACTTTTCCAAGTCCAGTTTGGCCATAGTGATGGAGTATAGGCCTATGATTATTTTAACAGTGCTTTACCTTTAAGAGCTGTCAACGTCAGGAGTGGCCCAAAATCCCAGGAATAGGGAACTCAAACTATATTACAATGGTTTTCCAAAATATAATAAAATTACAGCATTTTTTTTTATCTCATGCTTGTTTTAAACAATTGCAAAGACATTGGGAACTTTTGCATTTTTGTCCAACTGTGATGTAGAAGTTATTGTCATTCACAGAGACATAGATGAACATACACCAATGGAGTGTTTAGTCGAGATATTCTGGGAATAATGTGACACACAAGGGCAGTGTCTAAACACAGACATAGATAACCGAAGAATAGTCTGGGGGTAGTTAAATAAACAGACTTTTAAGTGCTATTCATTTATTGTGCTTAAGATTATTGAATTCTTAAGATTCTTGAAACATAAATGACTTTGTAATGCCATAACATGGCTTCGCTCCAGCTCGTACATAGTCTGATACCTCTCCCCTTAGATGAAAAGCTGTCTCAAGTTTCAGTTAATTCTATAGGATTGATCTTATTACGTTATAATCGATGAGCACTAAAACTTCCTTCCTGAACAGTATAAGTATGACAGAAATATCAACATAACAATTAATGACTCATTAGTTAGACTAGATGTCAAGTGGAGACTTACTGGTCCGGTACTTGGGCCTGCATGTTATCTGAAGGCCTGAGATAACGAGGGTGCAGTGGTCGGTGACAAGAGCTGACCAGGGTATTGTTACCTCAATGCTGCTAACAAACCCCTCTACAATCTCAAGTGGAGCACCGAGGGACTCTAATAAGTCATTCACCGCCTGGGGGTTGGAATGAAGAAAACAGGTGATAAGAAATTAATAGAGGAGTGTAAGACTGTGTGAAACAATAAACACTGTCTGACAGCAATCAAATGGAAAAGCATAATTGATTGATTTGAAAATGACTGAGATTGTGAGACCTAAGGAAAGGTTGGTCACACACATACTTCAACCTAACAGCAGCGACACTGGATAAGTCGAGTTGACTTCTACTCAAATGCTGACAATAATATTTCTCATAACTGCTGTTCCCTGAACTCGAGAAGGGAGAAGCAAGGATATGACGTTCATCACTGTTGTTATGCTGAACTTCTTAAATTGCGAAATAGTGTTGTGCATGCACGGGGAAACAACAAAAGTGCCCAGTAGTCGCTCGACAGTCGGCCCACCACTTTCACATACTCACCCAAACATCTATGTTGATTTCTTTGATGACACCACTGCCATTGTACAGGTCCAAACTCAGCTGTTCCAAACTCAGTCGTTCTTGCAAAAAGTGACCGAGGTAATGCTGTAAAAGATACCGACAGGCCCGCTTCTTGATTGAGCCCGACCAGGGGAAGAGCCAGCGAGACATAGGGCCAGTGAGTTCAGGGTGAGGGAGCCAAGAGGCGATGGAGGAAAACGAGAGCGATATCTGTCCTCTAGACACCGCATAACAAACAAAACCAAGTGTACTGTCGAAGAACTAGCGACTGGGCTATCTATCTAGCGGGGGCTAAGGAAGGGGCATACCGTCCGTCTGTCCTTTCCTGACACAACAACTAAGAAATCCTTTGTGTCACGAACGATAAGAGTCCAGCGTTGTTCTACAGGATGTGTACTTGGTGCCTCTGACTATTTCAGTTCATATTCATGCGTTATTTTTGTCGAAACTCTGATACAGGTCCATTCGCATATCTCCCGTTTCAGGGTTGTTTATTGTTTCATACACGAACTGGTGGGACGATGGGGGACGGCCGTGCGTCATTGCGTCACCACTGTCGCAAAGCCAAAATATACAACGACAAATGCGCCATCTTTGGAAGGTCAAGACGTGTATTCTACCTTACTGACGCTTTTTGTTATAATCTTCGTAATTGTAAAAAACGTTTTTGCATTCGTTTATCGGGAACTGTGTAGATATATAGCAGAACAACATGTGGAAAAAGTGAAGCCATTAACATGGATGTAATGGGTTGTTGCCGTTCTCTGTCCATTTAGCCTTCAAAGTGAATTAAACTTTTATACTGCAGTTACATAGTAGTTTGTTGCCTTTGTCACGGCTTCGTAATGTAAATGCATGTGGCATTACTTTAGTAAGTTCAATGTTGTTGCAGTTTATAGAGGTATATGCATTCGGGAGCTGTACATCATCAGGGCAGCACATGAACAGCAGAGTGCAGCCTATTATTGGCGCTAGTAGCTAACATGAGTAATTAGCCTTGGTGTGTACTTTTTGCAGAGATGTGTATGTATGCATGCGTATAGGAGGTTCAGTTTAAGTATGTATTTATGTATGTATGTGTATAAATGCTCAGTTAATGTGTCAAGTGTTAGCTGCTGGGCTGATATGATCGTAGTCTACTTCATTTAATATTATCATATGATGTATCATGTAGGCCTACTGGGATTAATGCTGTGTTAGTGACACTTCATAATTTCTGTTTATTTGAAGAACCACATACATAAGAGCCCACAACTTCAGCTATCCACCTTTACCTAAATTCCTCCCAATAAATAGTCCTTTGCTGAACCCTCAGCTACAATCTTGGTCTGTTGAGTCGGTCTATCAATCGGAAGGTTGGTGGTTCGATCCCCGGTTCCTCCTGCGAAATTGTCGAGGTGTCTATGAGCAAGACTCCTGGCGAGCCTGCAGTCGCCTTGCATGGCAGACGCGGTCGTCAGTGTGTGAATGAGTGAATGGGTGAATGTGAGGCAGGATCTGTAAAGCGTTTTGGATAAAAGCGCTATATAAAAGCGCAGCATTTACCATTTGAGTCGAATAGTGACATTTACCCCAGGAACAAGATACGATACAGTGAAGCGACGAGCCCAGCAACCAGGCCAAGGCGCAATACACACCCCCCTTTATGCCTACGAAGTCAACTATGCAAGTCAGAGATGGTATTGAGGATTATGAAAGGGAAGACTGGCCCGAGCCATCACCACTATTGCCCACAGTCAACCAAATGGGACACTCATCGACAGAGAGGGAGACAGCTGGGAGAAGGCCTAAGGAGACACAAGTAACGAGAGCAGCTCCTCCTTCTATACCTCACCCAGGGGCTCGACCTATGGAGTGTTTTCCCAGAGAGCAGGTGGCACATACATACAGGTCCTTTCATTATAATCAGCCTGAGATCCAGCCAGTTTCCAGTCACATAAGACTGGAGCATCAGCCTCACTTATAGGGTTGCAGCTGTGGCAGAGCAGACCTACAGAGGGCCAAGACCAACAAGTCATTGTGACCCTGGGGAGTTTGCTCGACTTAAGATGGCATTATTGAACCTTCTGCCAGTATATGGGACAGAGCTGTTTAAATATTAAATAGTGGTGGACCACCTAATGCTGGAGGAGGCAAGGCTGTATGTATCAACATATTCTAGTTCAGACCCATCTAGTGCGGTGACGCTAGGTAGACGGGCAGGTGTGGGCAGAGTGAACGGCTTGCCCTGTAAGCTTAGGAACCTTAAAATTGACAGCACATGGTTGTGAGAGCATCAGTTCCTGAACGACGGTTTAAAATTGAATATGTAAGCCATTGCTTCTTTTTAATGAAATACTGCACGGACAACGCAACATATATGTCATGGGCTAAACAAGGTGGAAGACCAGCCTGGCAAACTTGAAAACATTTTAGAATTTTGAAGAACAGTTTTCCATTATGCCTTTGTTGATGACTGACAATCACCAGTGTAGATCACAAACAGCAGGATTGTAATTAAAATGTGGGTCTTCACCTTGGAACTCACTTTGCGTGATTTCAGTCTGAGAATGATTGAGATGTTCATTAAACCGCACGCAGAACTCCTTTGACCTTATCACCACCTACAGTTATTCCGATTTCCTCAAAATCTTTTAATTCCACGATTGAAGTCGGTTGAAGTGTTAAACAAACCGCGATATACATTTTGACCAGCAGGGGCGCTGAAGCTGTATACTTCGACCTTGCAGACACAATAGCTGTCCTTATAGCCTGTGTGAGAGCGAGAACACCAAATTGAACACACCTGCTAACCATTCACACATGAGACCTCTTAGCACTATTGAGTCACATGACACCAGGGAGGGGTAATGGCCAATTGGGCCCAATTTGGACCTTTTCACTTAGGGGTGTACTCACTTGTTGACAGCGGTTTAAACATAAATGGCTGTGTGTTGAGTTATTTTGAGGGGACTTGAAATGTACAGTTATACAAGCTGTACACACATTACTTTACATTGTAGCAAAATGTCATTTCAATGTTGTCACATGAAAAGATAAATCAAATATTTAAAAAAATGTGAGGGGTGAACTTTTGTGAGATACTGTAACTGGCTCAAATTCTTCATATGCATGCAATAAAATCTCTAACCCTGCTTTACTGTATGCAGCTTGTTTTTTTGCCTCGTGTCCATGGTGACTCCTGAAATTGGAGATCCATTTTTAATGTGTTTATGTACTTACCGTGAATGTGCATTACATCTAAATATCAAATAGGAGGTTGATAGAACTAACTCATAGCCAGTGTTCAGAAACCGGCATAATCCAAGTAAGCAAGCCTTGTTTAATCAATTGAGAGATCAGGGTATATATTAGGTTAACGTTGCTTTCTGGAACACCCCAGAGACCCAATGGCTGTAGAACTGTCAAAATCCATAACAAGTCAAAACAGTAAACAGAATATTTATTCTTAGATTGCTTATTTAGTCAATTCTATTTGTTCTAAAGGAAAAACAAACATGTATATTACAAAAAAGTTCACCATAACAATATGACTAAACTTATTTTAAGAATAACCACAACGTTATCATAGCATTAGTCATCAAATAAAATGGGTACTTAGAAAAACAGAAATTATATGCTATGGATTTATAACAACGTTTTCACGTTCTACTTACTTTTTAACACTGTACAATGAATAAACAAAAGTCCATATTAAATATAAATTCTTCACTTTTCTTTTTGAATTATTAACTAAAAGCAACTCTGCCATCTTTCTAAAGAATGCATTCTTTAAAAATTCTTCACTTTATAAAAGCAACATCTGGTATCTTCCCTTCAGTCTGTTGGAGATGAATACGAAAAAAACTAATCAGTTGAGTAAGACACTTAAAATATAAACACATTTAACCAAGCCTTTAGATCAGGGAAGGGCCAACTTTTCAGCTTAGGGGCCGCATAAAGACTTTGTAATAAAATGGAGGGCCACATATGTTTTGTAATTTGTTAATTATAAATTACTTGTGAAACAGAAGGGCAATAATTAATATGTATACACATAACAAATATACTGCAAGTCTATATTTTAATTTAATTGGACTGGTAAGTTATTTTAAAGTTAAGAAAATGTTGCGGTAATGTTAGAAGTATAATGGGTTCTATTATAAGTAGAGAAGCAGAACCTTTAGACTCTTACAATATGTCTAAGTTGTTGCTGGCCAATTGGATTGCCCTTTGGTGACCCCATGGCTAATATTAAATGTAATATTTTACTCATTCGTACATTTTTTTTTTTTTTTTAGATCTCTGGCTGTTCTGTTAAACCGGAAGCCTCGATAGTTCTCCTGATGTAGCGACTTATATTATATGTCTTAATTGGCACCTTGATGGTCCTAATGTTGACTCAAATAGCAGACTCCAAAGGGAAATGCAAAGCCTAGAATCCTAATAATGCACAAAATGCAATGGAACACAAATAAACTAACCAGAAACACTGTCAAGATAATTTAAACTAACCAGAAACACTGTCAAGATAATTTACATGTTACATATGAAACCAACATGTACACAAATTCCCTCAAATAAAAGCTGACAATCTTTTAAATAAGTTAATAGTACTTTGGAATATAAATCATATATTCCAAAGTACTTCTACTGTCCAATGACAATAAAGTTGAATCTAAATGAGAGTTGATTTTGGTTATTAGAACGTTTGTCCAACTAATACATAGGAATATTTGTAACCTTTTTGCCAGAATTCCTGTGATGGCCCAGTTCTTATTTTAGAGCCTAAAAATCAACTCAAGATATGTTACCTTTAGTTGTGTGAAGATCTGTGCAGCTTTGTTAAAATCCCAGTTATTGTCCTGAAGACACCTGACAGAGAGAATGTTACAGTGAATGTTTCTGCACCAAATAGCTTTACCATTTGACCGTAAACCCTTAACCTCAGTCAAACGCAGACACAACCAAACATACTTTTTCGACCACTCAAGGTTCATGCTCGACTTCAGTGAGAAGACAGAGAGCATCTCCTGTTTGAGGGGGGAGAGGGCAGGCACGAGGCTGCTTGAGGGTGTGGGTGCAGCAAACGCACTGCAAACCTCCTGCCTTGTTGCGATGCGCACAAACAGCTGATCGTTCACTATGCACAGACTGGGGAAATGGAAGACACAGGTTTGTTTTTTAAACATGATCATTGCCACTGGGACATCCAACTTCATCCTTGCTGATGAACTGGTTGTATGTAGTAGGAAATCCATACCAGATGACTACGTTACATTGTGTCAAATTCCATTAAATACAATGTTAATGCCATTATGAAAAATACACGTTATGTGTTCACCATCCTACTCTTTAGTATAAACCCACTTTATTCATATTCCCACAATGGACAATGTTTAAAATGTTATGATGAGGCAATAATTGCAAATAATAATCCTAGGTCACAATTCATAAAAATAAAGAAATGGTTTTTTTTTTTTTAAATGTGGTCAACTAGGGCTCTTATCACACTTACCCAGAGTTCAGAGCAGGAACTGCAATGAAAACCCGAGAAAAAGCCCTTACAGCGTTTCGAAATGCACCTGCAACTTCTTTGAAAACTCCACTGACTGTAAAGGACAGTAACCTGGTCTAAAAAAGAAACAACAAAATGTAAGGTTTTAAAAACACTCATGAAGATCACTTAAATTATGATTGAATTGAGAACGCTACAATAACTCCATATCTGATATCAGTTCACCGTGTGTGTGTTGAGGTTGACGTTAAAAGAGGTAATGTCATGCTGAGTCTTAGGTAGCTTGTTGAGCAACGCCACCACATTTAGTCTTTTGTGCTTCAGCAAGCGGAACCGTGTTGCTGTAGGGAGATTCCAGAGGGCCACATTTAGAAGATGCACCCATTACAGAAACACAATACACATCTGTTTATGAGATGCTTGGGTACTTCTATATAACACTCACATGGATCTTTGAGCTGCTTCAGGTTCCGGCTGTCTTCATGATATTCTCTCAAATGACACCTACTAACAGACAGACCAGTGTAAGTTCCTACTCACATTAGAGTAAGACCTACAGATGGATATGGGTGCATGGCCCAGTCTGTGGCTACTACCTGCCAAGGCGCTGACTGGAGGAATTGCAGAGTGAGAACGTTGCTTCATCATGGTAGGCATCTAGTAAAGGCTGTCTGTCCCCAGAGTCATACACACTGAAGTACCTGGTTCAGAAAAGACATGGTCTGATTCAATTGTTCCATTCAGAATCAGGTTAATTTACACTGTTTACTCACACAAGTAATTTGATAACCTTTTGCTGCAAAGTTTAATATACGCATTTTAGAACGTATACAAACAGTGCAAACAGAACAACACACAAACTAACAAAAAAAAGAGACAATGCATAGATGGCATATGTAATGGATAAATAAAGAATGTATTATATGTATCTGAATAGTGCAAAAGGGCAACGTCTATATATGTGAGCAATGGTGCAAAATAAGCAATGTCTAATGTCTAATTGCAAATTGTGCATAAAGAGCAATATCTAGTTGTAAATACAGTTGTGCAAAAGAAGAGCAATGTCTAGTTATAGTTCAGAATGTCCATTGTGGTATTTGTATCAGTGTCGGTAATGTCCGGGTGGAAATTGATTAGATGTGGGGCAGGCTATGGGCACTCTAGTGCTGGAGACATATTCCTTAGAATACTGCTAGGTGTAAGATGCTGTTCTTGTGGCGAACATTTTATTTCTTGATAGACCGTAGCCGTCTGCAAAGAGGAGAGTTCTGAATAGTCCGTTACCCGGATGGGAGGGGTCGTTCTCAATCTTTGCTGCCCGCCTCAGTGACCTGGCTGTGAACAGTTCTTTGAGGGACGGCAGCTTACATCCAATGGTCCACTCCGCAGAGTGAATGATGCGATGTAGTTCGTCCTTATCCTTGACAATGGCTGCAGTGTCACCAGACAGTGATGGTCGAGATGGACTCAATGATGGCTGTGCAAAAGTTCTCGATCATTGTCTTTGGCAGGTTGAACTTTTTGAGCTGCCACAGGCAGTACAGTTGCAAAGCAGCGGGTGTAGGAGAAGTTCGGAGAGGCTTTGGAAAGGGACGTTTGGTCGGCACCAAGGTGCTTCTGTAAAACCGTTTGACACTTCAGAAGGGGGAAACGGGGAACCATCCAAGCTGTGTACAGTAAAGATGGGACAATGTTGACCTCAACTGAGGAGGTAATCAGGCAGTGGAATGTGCATTTAGAGGCAACTCCTGAATTCTACTTACACGCCCTCTATTAAGAAGCAGAGCTGCAGGGGCATCATCAATTGGTGGAGGTCAGTGAGGTAGTCAAACTAAAATGCTAAATGCTTTGGGTGGGGAGGGGCTGTCTTGTTTGACACGTCACTTCAACATTGCTGGTAAAGTTTACTCCAAAGTGCTGGAAAGGAGGGTTCGACCGATAGTCAAACCACAAATTGAAAAGGAACAATCCGGAAGAAAGTCTATGATCTATTTACAAGTGGACACAGGCACTCCCATGGTGGAGAGCTTATCCTGGAGCAAGGATGGGATTATGGTGTTGAAAGCAAAGCAGAAGTCCACAAACTGGAATCTGACATATGTTCCAGGGGAGTCAAGATGCTAGAGGATGAAGTGGAGAGCCATGTTGATTGTGTCATCCACAGACACGTTTGCTCTGTAGGCAAACAGTAATGGGTCTAGTACTGGATCGGTGACGGCCTTGACTCTCAAAAGACTTCATAACCACAGAGGTCAGGGCAACTGGTCTGTAGTTTCTGTGGGACTGGGATGACGGTGAAAGATTTGCAGCAGGCTGGGACGCTGCATGACTCCAATGATTTATTGAAAATGTCTGTGAACACTGCAGATATCTGGTCAGCAACTGTGCTTGAGGGTGGAGGCAGAGACTCCATCAGGACCAGCTGACTTCCTTGGGTTTTGACTGTTGAATAATCTGTTTACGTCTCTCTCCAGGATAGAAAGTCCCATTGTAGCTTCAATGGTGACGTGGATTGTTGTTATTGT